>JANPWX010000046.1:614799-754304 GCA_024734555.1 Trochalopteron elliotii
GAAATTTTCTTTATAATTAATCTTGCTTTTTTCTTTCATTCTTCCTTAACTTCCCTTCCCTTCCCTTCCCTTCCCTTCCCATTGCAGTCTCCTGTTTGTGTATTTTAAACATTTATTGGGTACCTGTAGTTTAAAAGTATAGTGGGGCAGAAAACAACCATTTGGAAAATATTGATAAATCAGACTGAGTTAAAGAATCAGAGTTCTGTTGTGCTTAAATGCAGTAACAACCTGGAGCTTCTCTCTGGGATTAAATTGGTCATATATAGAATATAAATTAATGCAGTTTTTACAAATACAACTTGAAGACAAAGGCCTTTAATTAAAATGTATAGAAACATTTTATTAAGCAGCAAATATCTGTATCAGTGTTCAAGTGGGCAGTGCTGTCACATGAGAAATGAAGTGCAAGACCTGGGCAGGTAGGTGGAGAGGATATTAAATATGATGCTGAGGATATGGTTTAATTTAAAGAATCATTTCTGTTGCACCCAGGACTTTATTCTTTCATCTTACTGTCAACATAAATGTTTCCATCCGTTTCATTTCATCTTCTTCCTTCTTATCTCAGCTATTTATATGTTTGCATGGCCTCAATCATGATAATATCCAGCTGCCCCCCAAACAGAAATATCCTTTACAATTTCTCTTGCTTTTTTCTTTCAGTCTTCAGGGAAATAGCTTGACTGATGTAGGAGAAGGGAACACAGGTGACCTTGCCCCTGATAATTAACAGCTGTGTTAATTACCCAACACAGCCTTGCCCCTGCGGAGTCACAGCTATATCCAATGAAGATAAGTGTGATACAATGGAGTGGGTGAGCTGGTGAGGGGAATCATGAAAGAGGAGGAACCTTGAAGAAGAGGGAATGGGAGGATCACGAGGAAGCAGGATCCTGGGGACAGAGAATCAGTGCTGTGAGGTCAGTCTTGGTCTGCAGTTAGAGCCTCTTGTTGGGACCTGCAGTCACAGTCTGGCTGGGGAAAAGCCTACAGTCAGAGTCTGCACACCAATCCCTGCAGTCAGAGTCTAGCTGGGTAAAAGCCTGCAGTCACAGTCTGCACACTAATCCCCGCAGCCACAGTCTAGCTGGATAAAAGCCTGCAGAGTCTGTACACCAATCCCTGCAGTCACAGTGTAGCCAGGTAAAAGCCTGCATTTAGAGTCTGCACACCAATCCCTGCAGTCACAGTCTAGCTGGGGAAAAGCCTACAGTCACAGTCTGCAAACTAATCCCTGCAGCCATAGTTTAGCAGGAAATAACCAGCAGTCAGAGGCTGCAAGGGAAACCTACAGCAGGATGTTGCTGCAGTCGGAGTCAGGATAGCTGAGCTGTAAAGAGGAATAAATCAGGACCCTTTTCAATCTGTGATTAATAAGAAGTCTGTGTCTTGGCTCATTTCTATCCTCTAACAAGAGGGGTACAGATGGATTCACAGCTTGTCATTCCTTCATTTGTTTGTTTATGTGAGTGAGTGGATCTGCTGTGTAAGAATGGGTGTGACTCATTTATGGAGGGAAAGGTAAATCAAAGACATTGAGTTTGTCTTTAGAGCACATTTAAGGTGTAATACAGAGAGGTGTGTAAATCTGGAAAAGAGAGTTTGGAGTGCTGGAAACTCTGGTTCTGTCCCTCTGTGCCAGCTTCACTGCCAGACAGTAGCTCAGAGACTTAAGCACTACTGTCCATATTTTAATGCCTACTTTCATGAGGTCGAACCCAACAAAGTGGTTTTCTTCTTTTTTTTTTTACTTGATTCTGCCACATCTGTCAGGTTTCCAGAATTCCTTCTTGTGGTACTAAACTCTGAGGCCAAAAATAAAAAACAAACGCACAATAAAAAAAGAATGAACCCTGGACAGTTCCAAACCTGTTGAAAAGTTCCTCTTCATTTTTTCCCCCTCCAGTTAAATCTGGTTCTAATGAACACATGGACAAAGCAGGAGAGTTGACCTGATCCCAAGGCTGGGCCTGCCAGGATCAGACCTGTCCTAAAGACCTCAGGGAATGTTTCAAACTTCCCAGTCCTGCCTTTGCACTGGTGTGAGAGCATCCTGTCCATTGCTGCAAAACTCCTGGGAACCTCCCTGTTCTTAACAGATGGCAAAGCAAAGTGGAAAAAGCTGGAATGTGGATAGGTTCTGTGCTTAAGTGAGAAAACGAGCCATCAAATATTTCTGTCATCTCACGGTTAGTTTTCCAGCAAAGACTGAAATGCCGTGAAATACCCCAGACTTGGTAACCTCTCTGGCACCAGCTGGGTCAGCTCTGTTGGTCCCCATGGATCCTGGAGCTGGGATTAAGAGCATCAAACAACCACTCTTTTTTTAGCCTCTGTGAGTCACAGGAGGAACTGGCTGTGCTTGAGGGCAGTCATGCACTTTTGCACTCAGGCCTCACAGTGCTCCTGAGCACCAGGTTTGCCCTCTGATGGAGCCCCTCCTCTCCAGACTTTAGCCCAGTAGGCCTGGGCTAAATTTGCTCTGTGAGAGCAGCCCCATTTTATAATCTTTCTTCAAAGAATATTGTTGAGACACGTGAAGAAGATTTATTTAAAGAGGGAGATAAAATGAGGCCTAGTAATAAACACAGAAGCCCTCCCTGTGTTTAAATTCCTTCCTCACAGAAATGTTTTCATATTAGGTTTCTTTTTCAATTATTTTCTTTGCCTAGACCTCGCAGATGTCCACCTAGCAGGTGTGTTTCTGGTCAGCCTTTAGAGCTTGTTGTGAATAGAGCTGAGGGCTCAGTGCCCTCCCTGCCCTTGTGATGGGCAGGGCTGTCCTGAACACCACTGTGGACAGTCACAGAGGGAAAATATCATTTGAAGCTGAATTTTCCACAAGCATTTCGCTGAGCAAAAATGGCCATGACTGTTTCTCCCCTGAGCAGCTGTGATTCTCTTTCTAGAAGACAGCAGTCATGAAATTATTCCAATGTGTGTGAATTGGTGCTTGTTCTGCCACTCTCACTGGATTTATTGGGGTTGAACTAATAGAAGGAGCAAAACTGCTCCTTAATCATCTCTCTTTCACAATTAGCAATGCTAATAACAGCAGTGAGTGTGTTATCCTTGCTCTGTGCTGTGACTGTCAGTGGGAGCAGCACTGTTGTAATCTCTTTCCACCACCAACACAGGGACCTCTGGGTGTGCAAGGAACAGCTCTAATGAACCACATTCCAGCAATCCCCAGCTGGAAAATGGTTATTACCAGGGGAAATTACACTTGGATGCAGATGGATGGTACTGCTAATGACAGTGTCTTATTGATAAAAGCACATTTCTCCTAAAAAACAATGAGGGAAAAGCCTTTAGTTACATATCCTGCATGGTGAGAAGGGGCCTGAGCTGGCAGCCCATCAGTGAGGGCAGGAGGAGAAGCCTCTCCACGGTGTGGGAGCAGCAGTGGCACTGGGGTGGCTGCTGGCCAGGTTCCTACAAGCCAGACAGCTTGGGTCTCAATGCCATGGAATGGACTGAGCAGGGAATTCCACAGGAGCATCAGCATGGAAATACTCCCTGTGGCTGCTGGGGCCACCAAAAAGGACCTTCAAAACCCAAAATGACTTTGCAGAAATGAATGGCTCTGGGCTGGCATGTTCAGGACCGAAGGGCTGTCAGAACCAAAAATTATGCTCTTAACAGAAAAAAAGAGACTGTGGCTTCTCTTCCAAAGCCTAGGGATCTAAGGCTTTGTCTGGTGCATACTAAAGAAGGGAAAAAAGATCTCAGAAAGTGAGAAAAAATAAACAGAAACAGAACTGATATTTACATTGTGATCTTCCTGATTATTTGCTGTGCTATTGCATAAGTTTATTTATTGTATGCTGTCTTTTACCAAATAGATTGTTTCATTTCTTCTTGAGAATTTGTTTCTTTTGCTATTTAAGCAAGCAGCCCACAGGAATGCCTTCTCAAGCATTCAAGTTACTTTGCAGACAGTGCTTGAGGCCTTCAGCAGTGTTTGTTTAGAATGGGCTGATTCCATTTCTGCTCATTGCAGGGCTTTGCTTTCAGACAATGCTTTATCCAGTCCTAATGACAAACACAGGGAGGAGGTTTAAGTCCCAATATGCAGCAGAATGATTTTTATTTGTTTAATTGGCAGCATGTGGTAACTTCCTTTCCTTCTTTAACCCCACCAGAGGTGTGGTGATGTGTGTTTGGCACAGATGAGTTTGTGCCTTTAGGATGCACGTGAGCAGCAGATGCAAATCCCTCCACCACAAACCCAGCATTCAGAGATTTGGACTCAGTTTCCTTCCAGTGCTCCCTTTTGCTTCCAGTGTAGTAACAACTCTTTCCTGGTTTTATGCAAAGAACAGTTAAAAACAAAAGTATGTAAGTACTAGCAAAACAGGATTGTACCTTGGCAATGACAGCATGAAGTCAGAGCTGCTCTGGAGGCTGATAACCTCTCTACAATGCCTGTACTGCAGCTATTTCCAGCTGAGTGGAAACCCCTCCCTCTCTGACAGTTGCCATCTGTAGTGTCAAGTTTTGGGTTTCAGATCTGTCCCATCCTGTCCTGTCCTACTTTTGACAGATTCTTTTACTGCAGTTCAGCCATCCTTGGCAACTTCAACAGCTGCAGGTAGATTTTCCTTTCTTGGCACTGCAAATGCAGAGGAAGAAGGGTGACAGCTTCAGGTGGTGGCATAATTTAGTTTGGCAGGGGACCCTAGAGGGCACCCAGACTTACTAAAAGTGGGTCCAGCCAGAAAAGGTTGCTTGGGACTTCTCCAGTCATGTTTTAATAACTCCAGGGATGGACACTTCACAGCCTCTATGAGTCTCTTATGGTAATTTCCCCCTCCTTACAGTTAATTAAAACTTCCTGTGTTGAAGGTTGGATTCAAATTAAAAAAACAAGCCTTCTGAATTCGTTCAGCTCCAACAGGTGGTTTTCTTTCAAATAACAAGAACTGATTTTGCTCATTTTTCATGAGATGGGGCAACTGTGCCATCACGTTTATCAGAAAAGTCTTTGGCATCTAATGAAACTTTCTCTGTGAGGGTTGTCTGCCTGTGAAGCTCTTTGGAAGGCTTTGCAAAGGTCATAGCCTCAATCCTCAGCTTCAAGGAGAATGTCAGAAGGCTTTACAGGGTCATTTTATATGCAGTGAAACAGGGGATCATATGGCTACATAGTTTTATCTTGTCTTGGGCAAATATTTTCTCTAAGCTGCAAAAATGTTGTATTTATACTTTTAATGTATGCTGTATTATTAAGCTCTGACATTAAACACCTTCATGCCAGTCTGGAGCCACTGAACTTTGCTAATCACACAGGGAAACAAGGGAAGGGAAACCTGGAAAGTCTTACAGAACATTTCTTCCTTGCTGGTAACTCCAGAGGTCCCTTCCAACCTTGTCCCTTCCATGCTGAACTGATCAAACCTCTCAGAAGGTAAAACTGAGGACATGGAAGCTCCTTGATTCCAAACTACAGTACATAATCTGTCCTTTGCAGAGCACTGGGACCAGGACTCCCAGTTACATCCTCTGCTTCTGCAACAGGCAAAGGAATGGTGCCAAGAGAGACACCCAGTTTTGATGCAAAACCATGCAGGTGAAGCCTTACCCCAAAAACCCCACACAACAAATCAGCCAGAAACCCCAGCAGAAATATGAAAATGTCCCTTTCCCAGGGTATCCCAAGAGTGTTATCCCCAAGAGAAGAGCCTGCTCTTGTGGAAATAATTCCATCCTCCTGCTGATGTCTGGGACCTGCCAGGCAAGTTAAATATTTACAAACTCTAGAAGACAAGTATATAAAATACAGTGGAGGAAAATATGTTTAACTGCATTGGATGGCAAATTCCTGGAAAAATGAAGTATTGTTCAGCTTGAGACTGCTTGAGGCTGCCAAATAAATACAGCTGGGAAAAGATGTTGAGGCCAAGATCAAGGGGAAAATGCAACAAGTCAGCATTTAGGGCACTCCAGCATTTATTGCTTAACCCACCAGACTCACAGGATATTGGTTTCAGTGCTCTGAAACCCTTCAGTTGAAATGGTTTCATTGTATCAATTTCACTCTAAATGAACTATCAGAGTTCTGAGACCCCTTTCCACCCCTATGGGGTTTTTGCTAATTGTTCTTCAAGTCCAGCCTGGTCTCCCTTGCTCAGACCATTTGAGTTAGTCTGGATCCTGAGAATAAATATTGCAGGTACCTAATAACAATGGAATACTCAAGTTATAGTTTCTCCTCCAGTAGAAAGGCTGTTTGATTACCTAAGAAAAAATGGAAAGATTATAATCCCTGAAAGTAGCAAAAATGATGATTAGAACACTTCTGTGAAGGTGGAAGCTCTCCTCAGGCATTCTGTGTTCAACCTCCTCAGGCAGAGACAGGAATTGTCATTAGATTGGTTTGAGTTATGAATCTATCTCATTGTAAAATAATCCTTCAAGATGAGTCAGCCTTAGTTCAACTCCCAGTGTAACTGAACTCCACAAGTAGAAAAAAAGAAACCCAGCAATAACTCCCACTCCTTTCCTCCTCCTCTTCCTTGTGCTAAATTCCCTGTCCAGCTTTGGCAGAGCACTTCCAGCTGGCCACTGGCTGCAGCTTCTCCCAGCTGGGCTCCCAAAACCAGTGTGCAATTAGCCTTTGCCTCTGGGCTAATTGACCTCTAGCCTTTGTTGTTTCAGCTAATTAGCCAGGCAGTCAAGACTGACACAGTGTTGAGGTGACAGGGAGGCTTTGGGCTGAAACTGGAATCAAAAGACAATTTCCCACTCCCCTGCTGTTGTCACCCATCCTGGCCCTGCAGCAGCTCCCCCTGACACAGAACTGGGGCTCCTTGTCCTGAGCTGGGCACTAGGAAAGGCTCCTGACTTGACAATTCTGGCATTTCATTTCCTGCTAGTTCCTAGAAACAACTTTTCCAGGTTTCTACCTCTCTAGACAAGAAAAATATTGTATTGTAGTTTTTGATTTCAAATGGTTATTTTTCTTAAGAAATGCTGTTTGATTGGCATGGATTTAGTCTGTCAGGCCTAAACCCAACACAGGTAAACCACACAACCCTGCTCAATCAATAGAGTGATAAAAACAAGGTATCAGCATTGTTCAAAAAATGGGATTTTCATCTTAATGGCTCAACCTGCTCAGCAATTCTCTTTTGGCTTTGCCAGATGTAAGGGCATAACCTTGAACAGGAGAAAACCCTTTTTGGTCTTGTAAAAAACAGGTTCACATGAAGACAGCATTGCAATTTTTGTTGTTATCAGAAGGGGTTTTTCTCTTGAGCCTCTCCTGAATGTCACAAAAAATTAAAAGCTGAAAGAGTTACTCCAGTCAGTCACAGTCAGGATTGTTTACATAGACATGAACAGAAAAGAACAATTAGTTCCCATTATTACAATTTTCCAAAACTGACCAGAGGTCTTATTTTGCATGGTTAATTCAGGTGCTGCTTGAGTGCCTGTGCTGGAGATGTCTTTGAATTTCATGGCTTTAGGTGGACTCTCCTGGCAGTCAGTGGTACAATATCAGAGTGTGTCCCAGCATGATACATGATTTATTTGCACCCTGAAAGTGTCCTGGTGATGTGTGAATTAGTTAAAGGAGATCTAGTGGGAGACGGTGTGCAAGAGCTGGGTTTGTGCAGTGTGGGGTATGTTCAGTTGCCATGGTTATTCCAGGAAAATATGTATACAGTGAGTTGAGTCCCTGTATAGTTTAACTTGCACAATAAATGAAAAGATACAGGTATAAAACTTCTCATGTGAAACAAAATCTTTATAATCTGAGGGTTCATGATAATAAATTGGAACTGGAATGTATATTAGGCACAGATACACAGGAGTGGTGGCAGCTAAAGCAACAGTATTAATCTTTTTACATAAATAGCAAAGCAGGTTCAGAAATGCAAAACAGGTCAGAAATAAATGAGTTTCTAGAAGCTGAAGTGATGATGTGATAATCTGCATTTTGGAAAAGATCTTGTGACATTCAGAGCTACAAATAATGAACTTGGCTCTTTTTCACCTCTATTTTTTTTCCTGTTGGAAAAGGCTTCAGGAGGAAGGCCCAAAGCAGCAGAAAAGTGACCATTGAGGGTGTGCAAATTAGTTAGAACCAGAATGAGTTGTTCAGCTGATTTCTCACGTGATCTCTCAAATCTTTACTGACTGTATTTCTCTTTAGCCACTGAATAATTTGGTAACAGAATGTGAGTAATGCCTTAAGGGGAATTAAGTCTGTCTGGTTATTTCTTGCTGCTAAAAGATAACATTACCTTTACTAGGCTGTCTGAAAAAAAAGTGTTAGCATGAAATTTATATCCCTATGAGCCCTTATTTATAATGCCTGGTCCTCTCCTGTGGTCTAAAACAATAAGGGAAGGTGTGGAACCGCAGAAGAGGGAAAACCTTCATCCTCTGCTCCCTCTCCATTTCAGCATTTAACTGTTTGAAGTGTTTATGAGAGTGGAAGCTGAAGTCTCACAGGCTAGACAAAATCTTGAGTTCTTCTGCTTTATAGGAAACTTGCTTTTCAGAAATGATGCTTTTATTCTGATTTTGGAGAGTTTGACTCAGCAGCAAAGCAATGTCTGATACTACAGCGCCATACTCTCATGTTATAAAACAAAGGCATATTTATGAATAACCATGGCCAGAATTTGCCTTGTACACATGGAAATGGGGGATTAATGAGTCTGATCCACCACAGAGAGCAGTGTTGAAGTGAAGGTATGAAAACACACAAGCACTTTGTTCAGGTGGTAAAAAATAAGCTACAGAAGCAGCATTAACTTTGCCCCTGTTTGTTTTTTATGCAGTGGTATGCACAAAATAAGCCAAAAATAAAATTTGTCTCTAAGGTGGAATAGAATGTTAAATTCACTACAACTAAGAGTATGGCTGAGCTTCATAATGTCAAGGCTTTTTCTTCTACCATTGGACATTTCAAACAGATGTAACATCTCGAGTATCAGATGGTGTAGAACAGCCATGAAAAATCAGTGTTCCAGGATTGGATGTGTGAGAGGGAATGTGGTGGGCACTGGATGCTGTGTGACTGAGTGCTGCCCAGGGATTTCAAATGCAATATCCACTCCAAAGGCAGAGGTCCATGTGTGAGTTCTGGTGATAATATGGATAATGATTCTGTCAAGTCAAATGCACTTGCTGACCGATATAAATGAGTTATGGGGGCCTTTTGAATAATGTGCTGGTGATGAGCCATAAATCACAGTGCAATCCCCACTCCATCTGCAGAGGGAGGCCTGCAATGCTTTACTGGTAACCCTCAAGTTGGTACACATATTAAGATGAAAAATAACAAGTCTGCCAACCTTAAGCAGTGGTTTGCTTTGGATAAACACTCTGAGAATTTGGGCAGGCTGGTAAAGAGGTCTGACAGATTTGTTTGTCATATGAATAATACCTCATTTATTGTGTTGGAGCAACTGACAGTCCCTTATCAATGACAGCAGGTCAGGGATGAGCACTGTACAAGTCTAACAAGTATCCTGCTCAGCTGTCATTTCATTAATAAAATAATTATCTGTTAATTGAACAAATGCAATGTTCAGTATCCTGGTCACAGACATAGAGGATTCTGTTCTTGCTGAAAAAACAGATGAAGCAAAAGAGTGATCTCTCTGTCAAAGGGTTTGCAGTCTGAATCCAGCCAGGACAAGGCAGTGGACAGACAGACAGACTAAGTGAAAACTGAAGAAAAAACGAGGCACTTTGGGTCTGTGGGATAAGCGGCAGGCTCAGCACCCCAGCAAACTGATGATTGTCAGGGCTGTGTCAGCAGTGTAGCCAAGAAAATGCTGGCACAGCTTTTGAGGAGCTGATGCTTTCCTGGGGCAGGGGGTGACTGAGGCTCCTCTCAGCTGGGGATGAGCCCTGCAGGCAATTTTCAGTCTTGCTTCTTAAGGATCAGCATCTCACCATGAGTGTGGGGCAGGGCTAGGGAAGGTTAGGTATCCACTTGGCTTCAAGCTAAATTGAAGAAAATAATAAAATTCTAAGAAATACCAGGTTCCAGAGCTGTCCTGGATGCAGACTGGGAGCAGCCAAGGCTGTTTGATGGCACCACAGAGGGAAAGGCTGAAGCAGGCAGGGCTCCAGACCAGCAAGTCAAGCTTCTGCTTTATTAAACACCAGAGAATGCAAGCACACAATTTAAATCCATAAAAACCAGGGTTCACTGGTTCCAGTGCTCATGCTATCACTTGTTCCTGTTATTAATTTTCCCACTGGCACTTACTTCAGTGTAGTTTCATGGCTGTACAAGATGTGTTTCATCTGTAGCCAAGCTGTGAAAACCTCAACTTTCTATTTATTCCTTTTTTCTCGGTATCACATAGACAAAAATGCATTTCCATTAAAGTCAATTTTGCCACGAGGCAAAAGTAGTTCCATCTTTCCTGCCTTGTCCCATCTTATTTTCCCAAACTGTAACTTTGTTCCAGAGAAAAGGTAGCAATAAAATGCTCTAACAATAATCACACCCTTGTGTGATTCTATGATATTCTGAAAAATAAGAGGTGTTGATACAGACAGCATATAAATATTCCTGCAAATAAGTTTTGTTTTAAAATGCCTGTTGTTATATTTCCACATCTGCTTTTATTATAAAAAACCCACAAAAATTTCTGTTGCTTTTGAGGTTTCTACATTGAGAAAATTACCAACCAGGCACTGTAATTGCTGTAGGAGAGCAACAAATAAGACTGCTTCACATTGTTTAGACAATTTGATTACTCTTCCTCAGAATTGCAGAAAGTGGTAATCCACATGTTGCTTTACCTTGAGTGCACAACCATCCTCCACAGTGATTTATACAAACAAATGAAATGTCAGCCTGAAACGTTCCAGATTTAGATGTCCTGAAGCTCCGTGTTCCTGCTCTTTGTTACAAAGATTCTGTGAAGCTCCCCACCAACCCTCGTGTGCTATTACAGTTCTGGCTAAACCATCACTGTCTCTAAACTTGAGGCAAGACCACTCCACTCCTCTACAACAGTAGAACTTCCCAAGAAAAATGGTCTTAACATGAACCAGTTACACAAAACCACCCACAGTGCTTTTTTTGTCTCCTGAAGAAAACCACAAATTTAGCTAATACAATCTGTTCTCACAAAAAAAAAAAAAAAGTCCTCAGGCCTTCCTTCCAAGGGGAATGTGAATTAGAGACAAAGCAGTGAAATCAATGGCTGCATAACACAGCATTGCAGGGAAAAATGCAGCTGGGGATCTGGGATGATGCTGTTCTGCAGTTGAAACATCTGAAAAAAAGCTTGGGTGTTACAACAACTTATGGCTCAGAGGAGCAGAAACATCTCTGTCAAAAGAGCCCAGTGTTCAAGGTGCTGCAGTAAAACCTGGCCTGAGAACACTCAGGGACAACAGGAGAGAACAAACACAATTTTATTATTTGTCTGTCATGGTAAGAATATCCCCTATTTGCTGTGAAAGCTGTTCATGTCAATACTTGAATGTATTTGACTTCTTGGAGTCAGATATGTGTTCTTCCTCACTTTCCTGAAGAAATGGGGAAGTGAGTTTTATCCAAAACCTAACAGGATTCTCCTGGGCTCTTTTTAAATCTAAAACTGAGAGAAATCCATGAAATGGGGCTACAAGCCCAGTCTGCTTGTAGTACATCTTGTCTGTGTGAAAACAAGTGGGGTGGTTCAAATGCCAGTTATCAACTGGACAAGATTAGTTTTTCAATTCTAACTGCAGGCCAAAGGAAGGAATGTATATTGTTCATTCAGCTTCTCTTTCATGCTGACAGACACTTGGAATTCCAACCATGTGACAGAGCTGCTTGTGTTAAAACTGTCTTGTCCAATAAATTGTGGTATAATTCCAGAAGTACCTGCATTTCCTAGGATATCACTGAAATGGGATGTTGCAGCCTGCCCACTGAAGCCTCAATACTGAATAAATACCCAGAAAAGCTGTGTAAGCTCTTGATTTTAATGCACACTTGACCTCTTTGTCTCCAGATATGAATTCTATCGAGTTTAGATTTCTGTGTCCCTTCCTTTCATCCATCTAATTAACCAGTCCAAGCTTCAACTTCTTAACTTCAACAGTGCACGACAGATTGGAAGAGGATTTCTGTGCAGACTGTGGGGAGGGGTGGGGATCACATCTTCTCAAGGTCAGACATTGGAATAACAAATCATGAATATCCATATTTTATTGAGCAGTCCCTGAACATTGCTGCTAGAATGCCAAGGGACTTACATGGCAGCTACCAAAGTTTTAGTTTGTTCTGTTCTTTGGAGTGAAAATTTTTGTGTAGGGTTTTTTTTTGTTTGTTTGTTTGGGTTTTTTTTTTTTTTTTTAACAGAATGCACTGAGATTATATTTCCAGCGTTGCAGTGGAGAGAAGGGGCAAACTTTGAACTTCCCAAGGTCCTTGCCAGTGCCTTTGCTGAGGTCCAGCAGCCCTGTTCTGTCTCCCACTGCCCTCTGCCCCAGGCTGGTTCCATCCCAAACCGGTGCTGCCTGTGCTCTGCCCCACGCTCTGGGTGAGGATGCTCTGCAGGATCAGACCAGGGAATGAGGGGCAGACAGGAATTCCAGGGCTGATGTGGTGCCAGCCGTGCCTTAGAGCACACTGCTCTGATCCCGGGTGTCCCAGCCGTGGAATCTCACTGCTGCCACCCCTCTGTGTCACACCCCAGGGACACCAGCCTGTCCCAAGGGCAGCAGAGCCGGGACAGGAGCAGCTCTGGGGGTGTTCATCCCAAGCAGCCCTGTCCTGGTGGAGCCCCGAGGGGCAGCAGCAGCCTCGGGCAGCTCCAGGGACAGCTCCAGGGAAAGGGGGCTCAGGAGGGATTGCTGTGATGAGCTTGAAAGAGAGGTTGTAAATACAGGTGTAAATCAGGAGAAAGAGGGAAGTTAAAGGCCAAAGCAAAGAGCAGGGAGTGAGGGAGAATGGGAAGGCAGCATGGAAAACAAACTACAAGGATGGATATTGAGGAGCTGGGGAGCTTCAATCTCTGATAAATAAACAGAGTTCAGGACATGCAGAAATGGAGAAATCATTAATTCCACATTTCCTCCATGCAATGCAAATGTGCACAGACACTTTGCCATCACGTTGCCTCTCAGGACGGAGTGTTTGGGACAGGATGGGAATTATCCAGGAGGAGTTCAGATACAGCATGGCACATGGGGTCAATTAATATGCACAGCATTGCATTTCCTCCTCCAAATTAATAAACAGCACATTCATTTCTTTTCTGCTAATTGAATGTTTAACTTGTTTTTCTAAGGCCAGGGATAGGTCAGGAGGAGGTTGGATGGATATTGCTTGTTTTCTCCAGAGCCCTGAGCCATCACTGGGTTTCAGATTTCCTCCAGCCTGTCTCATTGCCATACAATTTTGCAGACAGATGAAAGAGTTTCTTTCATTATGAAGACAAAAGGGCATGCAAAGAGTTAGGGAAACTGATAATTATATACAAACTTTTTCCCCAAGGGCAAAGGAAAAAAAAAGAAAATCAATGTGTTGCAGGTTTTTTTCAATATAATTAGTAACTTAATGATGAGATAATTAGTATACATATTTTCTTTTCAGAACTTAACTGTGGAAGGAGTCTATAGCTAGAAGATACTTTCTTTTTATATCATTCTTATGGCTGACTAGGGCATGTGAACAATGGGAAATGAGGAAATGACTTAGCAAGTTAAAAAAATTAGATAATTTGGGACATACTTCTCAGCTGCTTTATTTGTGAGCTTGTTTTGCTATTTTTCCTTGAATTTCTTGTTTGCTTAGGTTGAAAATTCCGGAAGGCTAACAGCAAAGCTGTGATTAGAATGACTTCTGCAGCAATTCAGCAACTGCCTCTGAAACTTCCAAGTGATTTTGGTGCTGAGGTTGGAGGTTGCTATCACTTGGGACACTTGCAGGAGTCTTGTTTTGTTATGCATCCCCCATAGTCACCAGACAGAGAGTGAATCCTTTGGCCAGCAGAATGTAAATTTGGCTCACAGAATACAAATCAGGTTCACATCATTCTCTCTTTATGGACCGTGTAAGATAGGTGTAACTTCAGCTCAGTGTCAGGCAAACTCAGTCAGGTAAAGGCAGAACAGCTGCCTCGAGGGGTTTTATAAGAAATGGGATGGGTGTGCTTGAAAATAGGGTGTTCTCTGTGGGGACAGCGGTGGAAGCTTTGCTGGGATACATTTCATTTACACCTGGGTTAATCCCATGGTGCCAAGAGAAACCATCTCAGGTACAGCAAGCAGAAAGTTGCCTGAACATTATTTTCTCACACCTGCCAAGGAGAAAAGCTGCCACACATTTCCTGTGGAATGCCATCCCAAGGGGATTTCCAGCTGGGTGGGGACAGTTTTGCTCTCCCTGGAGGAGGGTGAGCTGGGTGTCTGTGGTGCAGACTCTGCTAGTGACCAAACTTTTCTATCCCCTGGATAATCCTGTCCATGAGCTGCCCAGGGCAGAGGGAATCAGCCCAGCCTGTGGTACCTGACAGGTGCTCTCTGTGCCTGGCGCAGGGATCATGTTTGAGCCACCCCTGTTCATGCTTCTCTCCGTGTGTTGAGCGTGGAGACTAAGCCACTGTAAGCCAGCTTTGAATTATTAATCCTTTTCTATCCTCTTCCCTTTCTCAGTCCCTCACTGCCAATATTGTTTCTTGGCTTCCCTGCCAGTGTGTGAGGCTCTGTTGCTAATGCCAGCTCCAGGTTCTGGCCTTTGCCCTCCCTGATCCCCTCCTGCTCCCATTCCACCAGTTCTGCCTGGTCTTGCACAACTTTCCCTCTGACCATTAGAAACTCATCTATTCTCCTTTCTTGCACAAGGCAAGGAAGTTTCTTTTTATTCCCTCCTCAACTTAGACATAATCCATCAGCCCCTCTAGAAAATTCAACACCTCCTGAGCCTGGCTGATGCAGAACGAGCATCCTTTGGTATATTTTCCCATCATGGTAATTTAAAGGGTAATTCAGCAAGACATGAAGGCCAGTGTTACTTTTGCAGGTTTGATTTTCAGGATGTGCACCATTTCTGATGGGGCAGAATCCCCCCCTGAAAGCTTCAGTGACATTTAAATGAAGTAGTAGATGAAGGGTCACTCCTCTGACTCAAAAGTTGATGAAAAGCACAATGATAAATTGACATTTTGTACACTCCAGTAAAGGTACAGTGAGGATATTTCATTTAGACAGGAAGAAAACACCTGATAGTCCATGAGCTAAACAGTGATTTCTTGAATGTTCTTTTCTACAGGAGAGTGGGTTTATGACTTAAATTAATTCATTTCATGAAGGGCAATGACAATTGAGACCTCTTTGTATGTTTTATAGTGTGAATACTAATGTAATTAAATGCTGAAAATTAAGACTAGATAAAAACTTGATCTGACCGTAGTAACTCTGTAAAGACAAATTGCAGTGCACACAGCCACTGTAAGAATCTGTAATTTATTTATACAGCCATTTATAATGCACTAAATAGCAGCATGCCAATTATTATGTGTCACAGCTCAGCTGGTCTGTAGCTGCTGAGATAAATTTGGCCACATCAGACACCCAAACTTGACCGGCCTAGAAGTAAAACAAGTTCCTGGATAAGGCAAGGATAGGTTGGATTCAAACCTAAACAGGGACCTCAGCCATTCCCACTCAACCCTGAATGCAACATATCCCTGCTCAGGGAGCTGGGTGGTGCAAAAATCCCAACCAATCACTTCTCCTAGCCCAGGAAAATTGAAATTTGAACCCCATAATAAACCTTTGCTGTTTGTCTCATGCTCATTGGTGACCTGAGTCGTGGATCTGTCTCCAATCTACAATCCCATGGAACAGTTATGGAAACAAATTGGGCTTCTATCAGCATGTCTGAGGTGATCACTGAGCCCAAACAACATTATTTGAAGACTAGTAGAGAGTATAATGTGGGAATAACACTCTGCCTTAGGGGCTGTCTGATGCACTTCAAAATGGAAAGTGAGACTGACATATTTTGGGTTTTATTGATTTTATCAAGAAACAAACAGAAAAGCTGCCTTGCTTTTCATCAGTAAGATTTTCTTGTTCTTGTCACAAGCAAATAGCTTCTTTCATCACTGCCAACAACAAGAATGTCTCTTGGAGGGACAGGGAACAGAAAGGGGAAAGGCAAATCTTTCTTGTTCCAAAAGGGCTTTCACTGCTTTCAAAGATGGAGATGGACTTTGGTGGAGATTCTTCTTCAAAAACTAAAGAAATTTACTGAGGAACAATTGATCCTTGAAAAAATACAGATTCTTTTCAGGTTTTGTTTCTAATTATTATTTTTGTTCAAAATTCCTGAAATAGTAGAGAAAGGCTTGCTACTTGTGAATTTTATTAAATCTTTTTTGATGGTAAGAACTGATTCTGATAATTACTTCGATAAGTAAAGTTCACAGTTACTTCTGATTCTGGGATAGTGTTGGAATAAATGTGATGTTTTAAAAGATCTTGAATTATATCCTGTATAATAAAACCAATGCATATGGGCATCAAAATCTGATTTTGATGGAAATATTAAACTGTAAACTAAACGGGTGGGACTGTGATAGCCCCCCTGCATTTTCAAGTTTTGGGTTAAATTTCAATTTCAATTTTGGAAACCCAATAGCAAAGAACTAAAACCAGAGTTCAGTCTATTCCTGCTGAAATGAACTAGAGAATTCAACAGTGATATTCTTAAATGCAATCAGGCACAGTACCATGAGTGAGATACCTGCAGAATATGTCCAATAATGGGAATATGTCACAGCTGTCTGAAGAAGTGATGAAGCAGCTGCTGCTCTGCCACTGAAGGGAAGAGAGGCAGCCAGAAATAGAGAGGAAAAAAAATTAAGCAAATATAACAGACTTTTTAAAATTGCAGGTCCCTCCATATGAGCTGAAATGCTCCTAACTGGTCAATGAAATGGGCACATTTGCATTTGGGTTTTGAGAGGAGGCCTCAAAACAGCATCAAAATGGAATTTAGCATCTTATTAATCTCAGCAACAGTTTAAACAAAGGGAAGGTGCCCAGTTAGTGAGCATGTAAGCCAAGCTATGGCACAGCATCCCCTGAAGCACCAGTGGGCAGAGCTGGAGCTCAGGAGATTGTCAGAGAACAGGAAATGACCTGAATTATCAATCCCTGGACCTGTTTGCAGAGGCTTGTGCAGCTCTGGGTGTGTGAGCAGATGTTCACAGTCACGAGGCTCTAAGAAACCAGATCATGGTGATCAGGTTGTTAAGCCAGAAATGTTGTTCTTGGCTCACAGTAAAAAACCACCTGTGAGATGTCATCTCCCAGTCACTCAGAGCCTTTCCAGCCTCCTGAAGGGCTTCACATTCCCTCTGGAGAGTGGGTATTGTATTACTTACATTTGTCCTTAATGCTTTGGTCAATGAACTCCCTCCAACACTGTAACAATAAGCTGCTTAATCACTTCCTAGGGAGCTGTGCTTAACTTAATTTTTATCTGACAACGGTTCCTTGCCCCTCTTGTTGCCTCAGTGAGGACTCTCTTGAACTATTCACAATTGATTTGACTTCATTGACAAGCAAGAAGGGAAGAGACAATCTTTTGCAGACTATATTTTTTTGAAATAATTGTCATGATTTGGCTGCTTCTAGTCAAGTTTGCCCTGACATGTTGATAATATTGCATGGAAATTAAAACACAAGGGAATTTTCCTTTTCACTTCATTTTCTCAGTAGACCTGCAGGCAGGACATCAAAACTGTTTCCAGAGTCCCAGTTTCCTGCTGTGAGAGTTGTTAGTGTGGGAGCAGAAATCCCATTTTGGGGTGCCTTTGTTTTTAAATAATTCTTTAATTGTGATTTGCCAAGGACTGTGCTGAGACTTCACGGTTTTATCTGCTTCAGCCCAGCTGAGGAGATGTGATAAATGCAACCTGTTAAACACCACAATGAGACACTGAGAGCTGCAGGAGGCAAAGACTGAAATGATAGGCTATAATCACAGGAGAAGGGAGATGGAGTGCCACACAAATACCTCTGAGAAATTTGTTAAACAAACTCAAGCTCTTGTATAATTAGATGACAAGATTTATTTTAAACTATGAGGTATGAGTGTGACAGCACTATAATTTGTCCTAAATAATTTCTTCACACCCAACAAGACACGGTCTTCAGAGTTCAGTCCTTCTATGCATATCTTAAAAATAAAACCCAACACGTTTTACACCTAAATTGAGTATGAAAACAGAAATAAAGCTTGCTGAAAGGCAGGTTAGAAATTTCCTTTCAAGATTAAAGAGATTACTTGATTTAGTGAAGTAATTACTCATGCTTTGCTATCTGATTTCCTCTAAAATAATCTTGTTGACAGCACCTGCTTTATTTTTTTTCATTTTGAAGGATGTGTGCACACACAGTAGCTGAAACCTTTGGGGACAGGACATCTCTATCTGGTTCTCCCTTCCCTCCTTGTGTAACCCATTGCTGTCCAAAAGAGACAGGACAGGGTGGAAGTCTGTGCCTTCACAGCTGAAGAGAAGACATTTAGCAGTGTTCCAGGTGCTTCCCTTGCCATTTTCCCTGTGCTGAAAGGAGGGATGGAGAATGCTGCTCTACCTGGTGTCCCAACTCTGCCATGCTATGAACAGTATTGTCATTTTTGTCAAAAAATCTCCGAAATCCCTGGTTGCCACATCAATTAATTTCCTGCACTTGTTCCAAGTTAGTTGTCCAGGGATATTTTATGCCAGCAATGCCCAGCAGGCTCTGGCATGTGTCTGGCAGTGGCTGGGTTGTGCCCTCTCTGCCCATGGCAGAGGCCCAGGAGGAGATGTCTGTGTCACACTGGGCATGGTTGACTCTGGGGACAGTGCAGAGAACACACCCAGGCAGATGGGGTTTTGTTTCCATGGCTCTAAATTGCTTCCCACAAATATTTGTGCCAGTCTGCAGAGTGCTCATGGCAAGGTGAGTCAGTGTGGCCAGAGCAAATGGCTTTAAAGACCAGAGGGAATATTTATGGTAGTGTTCATGCAGCCTAATTACAATGTGTGCCTACATTATCCATGACATTTTGAGCTCTCCTGGTTTATTTTCTGTTGTTTCCAGGCCCTAGTGCACAAGCACTTGCTGGCAGCACAGAACTCCTGTTTTCAGGGATCCATCTGCCATTTGGAATTGTTTGATCAGACATCGAGTCAAAGACCCTTCTTTGTGTGCCAGCTTTTTTCCCTCTGCAAGCTATGATGAGCTTATCCTTTTCTCTTATCCTCTGAGTGCTTTCATTCTTGCCACAGGGTCTTTTAAAAACTCTGCATCCATCACTGACATGTCATGAGGAATTGGAAACTTCATTGAAAGGGAAGATAATCAGCCTTATGTTGCTTGCTTATGTTTTCGGTGTGTTTTATCCTAACTAGGCAGAGCTTTTCTGAACCACTGGTGATCCCAAAGGAAATCAGCTGATTCATTCTGGTGACATAGCTGGGTAGCTTTCCTGACAAAATAAAGCATCCCTGCTCTGTAGCTGAGCTCTCTGGAGGTAAGGCTCATCCTCGCAGAGCTGGAGCTGTTCTATATTCATGGAGCTTTGAATTCATTAACTGTGAATCTGTTGTCTTGTCAAGTCTCTCCTAAGAAATGTTAAAATTCAGCCAGATGTCTGGTGTTATCTCCCCCTTAAAAAAAGAATTCAGAGGAAATCTTTAATCTGTGAGGCTGATAGTCAGTGAAGTTCAGTCCATTGCCATACCTGGCACTTCTTGTGGCTTTGAACAGAATTACCATGGTGGGGTCAGGCCACTTCACTCAGCAAGTTTTTCACTCATAAAATGGTTTGGAGGATGTCTGTCATGGTTTATTGGTTAAAGCCATGACTACATGACAGATTTGCTAGTTCTGTGAGGCTGCTATTCTGTCACTCTCGATGGTGGAGTGATACAACTTCTGGTAGCAAGTTTTATGTGTGTTCTTAGCAGAACATCAAGACTCCACATTTCTGACTTTGGTTGCTCTGGATAGAGGTGTGTATTGATAGATCTTGCTGTTCCCTTTCTCAGAACTTACAGCTAAGGAATAAAATTGTGATAACGTTTGCCAGAGGCTCTTATTCCTCATGTTGGTAACCCAGAAGCCTGGGAGTGTGACTCCAGTTTTACATTAACAATCTTGCAAACTGAAGAGCCTTTTCTTCACGTTTGTGACAATGAACCCAGCAGCTCTTGGACCCCCCACTGAAGTTGGAGACATCAGATTTCTTCTCTTCACCAACAAGCCCCAAAGCCTTGGACTTCCCCCAGCTTGCTCAGAGCTCGTTGCACCACTGTGTGAGTGGAGAGTCCTTGACTTTGGGGACAATTCTCAGCCTGCTCCTGTGTCTCAAGGACAGCCAAAGAGCCCCTGGAGCCCCCTGCTCAGCATCTATGGCATTTCTAAAGGGGAAGCAGCAAAGGAAGTTTTCTTGGTGTTCTAATATTTTTAGTGGGGCTTTTGTTGGACATTTTCTATCCAGAATCTAAGCAAAAAATTAAGCATGACGTAAAATCTTAGCATTTCAAAATGCTGGAATTTCCTCTTTACAAAAATCCTGTTTGCATCTGGGTTTCAAGTGAAAGAGGGGAAATTTAGGTTAGATGTAGGGAAGAAATTCTCCCTTCTGAGGATGGGGAGGCCCTGGCACAGGTTTTCAATCCCTGGCAGTGTCCAAGGCCCCAAGCTGGGGGACAGTGGAAAGTGTCCCTACCATGGCAGGGGTGGAATGGGATGGGCTTTAAGGTCCCTCCAACCAAAACCATCCTGTGATTCCATGATTGTATCTGTGCCAGCATAACCAGCACTTCTCAGCTGCAGACTGGAAACTCCTGCACTGCAGAGCTACCAAAATCCCATGGCTTTACCATGACACTTCAATTTTCTTGCAACAGAACCTCTGTCTGAGGGGCAAGAGTGGTTAAATGACTAGGAAGGATTTCCTTAGGAAATCCTGCTCCTCCAGAGCCTTTTGAGATGTTAATCTTCAACCTGTTTCCTTATTTTGGACTCCAGGCAGACACTGTAAAAGCAGACTGGGATACCTCACTTCAAAAGACATTTTCAACACCAGTGGTTGCTTATTGATTCAGCTGTTCATAAATCATTTAGAGATCCTCCTGCTGAACACAGCTCTCAGACAGGATCCCTGATGTTACTAAACTCAGCTGTACGAGCCCTCCCAGGCAATCCACCCCAACAATGCCTTGTTTGATCAAGCGTCTGCTTTAGGGTTTTTTTTAGCATGAAACCTTTATGTGTTTTCAACAGAGTTTAGGTAGAGAACCATAGATTTGTGTTTTGAAGTAAGTAAAGGTGGCATTTGGCTCTATTTTTATTGCAAACTACAAAACAAAATCAACCAGTGTTTAAAAGAGTGAGGTAGTTTGCCAAAAAACAACTAACACAAAAGCCTGGGAACATGGGAAATGCAAGATATGTAACCTTAATTCAGACACCTGGGCTTCTGAATTATGAAATACCAGGGTGGATGATGTGTAATCACAATGTCTATGTGCAGGGGAAAGCTGCTGCTTATCCTTAGTTCTGTCACTCCTGACTTCTGAATACTTGAATTTGCAGCATTAGCAATTCCCTCTTCTTGAGGCATCTTATCTGTGATTCTTCACAAACTCCAAAGTTGTCTAGATTTGGATAACATTTCCAGCCTCTCCATAAATTAACTTATGTAAAACATCAGGCCACTACTGTGAAGCAGAGGGTAACCAGAGTCTTGATAAAATGGCAAAATTTGCCATGGTATTTTTCACATAAACTATTCTCTAAAAAGAGCTGAATATTTTTTGCTGAAATTTCAGAGAAGCCTGAGGCAGACGTCAGCCTGAAATGGAAAATGTCAGTCAGAGCAATTAAAGTGGAGAAACCTAGAAGCAACCAAGGCAGTGTCTTGTGGCAGGGAGTGTCTGGGCAGTGCTGGCTGCACATCAGAGCCAGTGTCACTGCCCTGGAAATGGTGTTTGTGTCCAGGGAGGGCTAAAGCCAAGACATTGTCAGGTGCTGTGATGACCTGTGTGCTCAGGGAAGGGCTTACCTGGGCCAGCTGTCAGTGTAGGATGAGGGATTGGGGTGCTGCAGGCTGCTCTGGGAGCAGCTCTGTTCCCTACAGGATCCCACAGAGAGGGAGGGACCCTTGAGGAGCCTCTGAGGGAAGCAGAGCCTGTGCTCAGCATCTGGGGTGAGCTGGGAGTGGCTGGACAGCAAGGAGCAGCAAAAGGGAGGATAAATAGTGACAACAGGGAGTTCTGGCGATGCTCAAGGTGCCACGGAAGCAGCACCACAAAAGTGTCTCTTTTTTCATGGGAAACTAAAGAGTGATGCTGAATAATCTTTTAATCAGAGAGAGCTTGTGCAGTCTCCAAATAGAGACTCTTGTTTGATTTGATAAGTTGCACCCTAGAAGCAGAATCACAGAATGACTGAGTATGGAGAAGCCCTCCCAGCCCATCCTGTCCCAGCTGTGCCCCATCCCCACCTTGTCCCCAGCCCAGAGCACTCAGTGCCACCTCTAGCCCTTCCTTGGACACCTCCAGGGATGGGCACTCCAAACCTCCCGGGGCAGCCCCTGCCAAGGCCTGACCACCCTTTCCATGCACAAATTCCTCCTAATTCCACCCTGAGCCTCCCCTGGCCCAGCCTGATGCTGTTCCCTCTCCTCCTGTCCCTGTTCCCTGGGAGCAGAGCCCGACCCCCCTGGCTGTCCCCTCCTGTCAGGAGATTCCTTCCTGTGAGTGTGTGCTGAAAGGTTTTATGGCATTGCTCAGGTATCATTTCTGCTTATTCTGTCTTTCAAAGGATTATTTTGAGAAATAATTATTTTCATTTAACTTTGCATTATGCAAAATGCAGAATGAGAAAAAATTACAAAGGATTTACTTTTTACCCAGTAGATATTGTGAGTCTAAAGGACCAAAAAGCAATTAAAAGCTGTTCCAGGGAAGCCTTATTATCTGTGCTATGTCTAGGCTCCTCAAGACACTGAGCCCCAAATTATCATTGTCTCTGCACTGAACAAATAAAAAACATGACTCACTGTCAACCAAAAACATGGATCTTGTTCACATCCCTAATCATCTTCTGCTATCTGAGGTGGAAATGTGACAGCTCAGTGCAACTTTCAGAAACATTTAGAAAATGAATATAATTGTGGGGAGCTGAAATAAATAAGGGCCTTTTCTTCCCACAGCCTTCCCAGAGACACTTCTCCCTGCTGGGCAATCACCTCCCTGCCCAGCACTGTACTATGCATGGGAATAAACCCAGATATTTCATCATCTCAAGGTGTTTCCTCTGGAGAGGGGATAAATATTTTATGGCTGAGTACTTTTTAGCACCAAAGTCTAATTTTTAGTATTGCTGTCAGCGTTAGATCTTTCTAAAATAGGGGAAAAAAGGAATTGTCTTTAAATAGTCTGTTAATTCCAGTTGGTTATTAAGTTTTGGAACAGCTTTTATCACCCAGCAGTGACACCTTACCACCCCTACCAGCACAGGAGCTGTTCCTGTCTCACTGCAGATGCTCTCCTGAGTAACAGCCCTGTGGAGCTGGGTCTGTGCAAGGGCCAAGGAAAGGTTTATATCCTGCTGCCTCCGGTGCTTGGAAAACATAAATGCACCAGGAAATGTCTTCTCCTGTCCCCACCTGGGCAATGCCACGTTCAGGTGGTTACAGCCTGTGATGGGAGGGGTGAGTGCTGCCAAAGAAAAGTGATGTGGTGCAGAATGCAAATCCCAAACTCTCAGAGTACAGACCAACGTGCTTCTCAATTCTAATTGTTACTTAAACAACATGCATGTGTCTTTTTTTTTTTTTTAATTCCTTATTATCATCTTAATCTGGTAAATCAAAATTGAAGAGAAAGAGAAAATTGAAAAGGCTAGTCTGTAAAACCAACAGATGACAAAAAAAGGAAATATTTTTTGCAGTATGTCTTTAAGGGATTGTTCATAAATCTTGTCTTTAAGCAGATCCACTGGTCAGGCTCAGCTTGTACTTGTGACTGTGCAAGTTTATTTTTTGCCCTGTTTTTTTAATGCCTCACAACTTGGAGCATCCCAAGTGAAATATTTGCAGGCTCTGGAAGTGCTGCTAAATAGAACTGTGCCCCCACCTCTGTAATAATCTTCAGTACTCTGAATAATCCATCTCCTTCCTTTGTACCCACACTTCGTAGAAAGCTGGGGCTTCAGGGATGTTTCTCTTCAGCCATCACTCGACCAGGAAACAAGCCCTGAGCATCCAAAAATTCTCTGTTTCTCTTGATTAATGCCCAGAGTTGGGTCTGTCCCTGACCTGCAGTAAGGTCTGATTAAACACAGCTTCAAAATTCAGTGCCTGTGTTTCCTTTTGGCTTTGTTTGTTTGTTTTGTTCCCCCTCTGTGAAGTATAAGGAGGATGGGGGTTTATACTCAGGATTATATTTCCTAAAACTGTAGCTTTTGAGATATTTACATTGTGTGAAGACTTTAAAGAAAATTCTTTTGTTTATGATTGAGCTGCATTTTGAGGCTGTAAAAATGAATTAGAAGCCAGCCTAAAATACAATTCAGCATTTAATCTTTGTAGGATATTTTCCCCTGAACAATTAGTTTTGCTATAGTGTTTATTTGCAATGCATTTTTGAAGCCCTCCTTGCAGCCAGGCATTTTTAACTCCTGGGATGGGGAACTCTGAGGCAGTGCAGGGTAATGACAATGTGGTTTCCAAGGCACTCTAAATGCTGGGGAAGATAACTTGAGCAGATATTAGTATCCCACTGTGCTCAGTTGTTCCACAGCAGATAATTAAATGGCAGTTGACATGCACATAAGACAAGCAATGCTTGTTGGAGTCCTTAGCAAGCTGAAAAATAATCTAATAACCCGAGAATTAATTTAGGCTCAAATGTTTTTGTTGCAAATGGTTAATAGGATGATGGTTGAACTAGTGAGCTCAGACACTTTTCTACATGAAGTAGCACATGACCAGTTTAACTTTTCTCCCATGTAATAAAATTATACAAATCTGAATTAGGCACATTTTCCCAAGCTCCTAGACATCATTAAATACTAGGGGATTAAAAACTTGTATAAATTAATCAATGTGCCGTAATCCTAAAAATTATAAAATGAGCCCTTGAGGAAGTAATGTAATACTGGCTTTTTAATTAGCACGACAGGAGAGATTCATTGTTCTCTAATCTAAGTCTTGTGTTTATTAACTGTATTATCAGCTGGAAGTGGCAAAGCCCCTGGTGGTGCTGCTGCTTGGGAGTGGGTGGTGGGTGCTGATGGATTTGGATTCAAATTACACATCTGCATCTTCTGCTCACACAAGTAAAGCTGTGCTGATTATATATTTAATATTTATCTCTACTTTCAGGAGTAGATCACTCTCTGATGATTCCTGGGCCCATTCTATCAAAATCCCCCCAGCCAATTCTTGTTGAAGCCACAGACCCTGCTGATTGCAGGGCTCAGAATATCAGGGCAATGTGGTCTGAAAATGTCAATTTGGTTTCTAGAGCCAGCATTACGTGCAGTGAGGTTTGAGAAGTGCTTCTGTTGCCTGGAATAATGAACAAAAGCCTTCAAACACAGTTAAAATGATAATATAAAAGCAAGTTTTTAGCTGAAAGCCTTTATGGTGAACAATATGGTGATATGCACACGGGATACAGCATTTCTGCAATTTTTATAAGGCTAGTTGATTTCTTTATCTATCAAATATTGTCTAGTTAGAGGAGCAGCTGCTTAGGTGTTTTCCCCCTGGGTCGTGGCCCATTGGAGCCCTGCCCCCTGATCTTTTACCCCTACACTTTATTGTGTCTACCATGGATGGTACAAAACAAAGCATCCTTGCTAGATGAAAGGCAAGGCTAAACAGAATCTAAGACTGTATTAGTAAGGGTTTGTTAAATTATGGGACAGGGCAGGAAAAGTATTAGAAGTTATAATCATGTATCAACACTCTACAAAGTTACAAATGTAGGAAAAATATATAAAAAGCTAAAAATGTTTAGACGTCACTTCCTGTGTCATTTGACATACCTCACTCTTTCAAGACACAAACACTTTTCCATATCAAATTATATTGGAAAGTCTTCATTTATATCCTCCCTTCAGCTTCACCCTACAGGCAGCTGTCATGGTCGTGGTTGTGGGAATAAAAAGTGCTCCCTCCTATTACACAGGGCTGCTTCTGATAATGTTCAACATCAGTGAATCATCCAAGCTTTTAATTCTGTCATGCCAGACCTGTCAATAAACTGAGTGACAAAAATTTGGTGACGTTAACCTTCAGGTGTCAGTGACCACAGGAAACAAAACAGCAGCAAATTTCACTGTTGTTCATATGAAAACATAAAACCACTTTGATTTTCCAAAGGTTGTTTTGAAAAACACAGTACATGGCCAACAAACAAAACACCCTGGAGAACATGGCACAAAAACTGCTATGTGACAAATTAATGGGGGGGATTTTGAGACAGATTTATAAATTCATCCTTTCCAGTTTCAAAGTTGATCTCACTTTTTGTTGCTAATCTAAAGCTTGAGTCCAGATGTTCCACTCCAGCCCAGGTGAACCAACCTGGGCTGTGTTCTGCACCTGAATGGCCAAGGCACAACCACAGAACATTACTGGTGCCTCTGGCAGTGTTTCCTGAGCAATTCTGAACCTGCTTCACTTCTGGAATCTTCCCTTGGTGCATTTATTTCACCTTGGAGTTTATGATTGTTTAGAGACTCAGGTTGTCTAAACAATGTGCTTTGGTGTTGTGGGGATGCCACTTTGTAAATTTACCTTAATCTGGGTCAGAGAATTTAATTTCCCAGCAGCTGTGGCTCTGTGCAGGGCAGGGTGAGTGCAGTTCTGGAAAGCTGCACACAGTGGGGTTGGCAGTGGGGTTACCTGGGCTGCTCAGGGAGCATTGCCTGAGACTGGCCCTCATTTCAGAGGGGAAAACAAAACAAAAGAAAAACAGGAAATTTAACTCCATCTTTGGCAAATTTCCCCAACATTGTCTGTGCTCATGGAAACAAACAAGGAAGAGCAGAGATCTGAGCATCTTTCCATGTAATTCCTGTGGAGCTGCTGGAAGAGAGACAAGTTTCCTGTACAGAACATGATGGCAACAAAGACTGTGGGCCTTTTTTTTCCACTCTGTATTTTTTAGAACACTAAAGAAAAAAAATCAATGAAATTTGAATAGTCCACCAGTATCCAAGCCTTTTCCATGTATTATTTATTGTCCCAGTGCTCAGCTGGAGTAAATAAGCCTGCTCACACTGATGCTGACTGTGGGTTTGCTCAGTTGCATCCTCCATCTGGGCAGTGGAGCCATGCTTTCACAATAAAGAAGCATTTCTCTTTTTCTTGCTTCCTTTCTTGCTTCCTGTTGGAGCATTAAAATAATTCAGTGTAAGCAAACTATCCCCAGGATATCCAAGAATTCCGTTGTTGTGTCTTCTTCTGTTTCTATTTACATTTGCTGCAAATAACCTTTTGCATTAATAAAGGAAGGCTCACAGTTATGGGAAACATTCACTAGAAGCTTACATCTGATGCCCCCAAATTTCTAGAATTACATTGCGTTATAAGAGATAGCTACTTAAACATTGTTTCCTTTTCAATAGGATTTTCAGCAATTTTAAAAAAATCTAATGCTGTTTATATTTTATTCACAGAGGCTAATATTCATATTAGATCTCTTTTATGTTCAAATACTTCAGGGGATAAGGAGCACTAAGTTTTGAACTACTGAACTAGATTTGGAATATAAAAATGCACCTCTTATTATGAAGTGATTGCTAGGAGTGCACTGGAAAGAAACCCAAATTATGATTTTTGGTTTTCTATATTCCAAAACAGCCTTACTCCACTGTTTTTTATATGAACATGAAACATTGCTTCTGGCTTCTCACTTGTATTCCGTGTTTCAGGTCAATGCATTTTGAAGCAGATGGAGCAGTAATTCATGAAAAATAGTGTTTAGGAAAGAAAAGGTAAGTCAATTTTACAGACCCTGTAGTGTCTATAAATGTTTGACTTGCACTGGATTGGGAAAGGATCAGAGTTGCTCCACAGATGTCTAATTTATTTATAGGGAAAAAGGGGCAACCCCACAGCTGCCAGACCCCAGACTCAACATCCCTCTTTTGCACAATTCCTGATTTTTCCTCCATCTAATGGATCAAATATTAGTAAATCCAATGAAATATCTTGGTTCCAACAACATTTCCTGGGCTCATCACACAATTTAGCCCTTGATTAAAGTCCTGTGAACTGCAGAAAGGTGCAATCCATGGAACAGCAATCACAAGGGAGAGGGGCAGAACTGCCCAGCACCCATTGACAGTGCTGAGGTTGTGTCCCTGAATGCTCACAGCTTCTGACAGCTGGAGAGGAACAGAAATGCCTGAATTCCATCTGTTCTGTCCATACAGGTGGAATTCTAGGTGCTAAAGAGCCTCCATATTAGATTACCACCAGTGCCTGAAAAAACAAGTGACTGAAAGTCATTTATAAGAAGGAAGTTGGTCTTTCACAATTCCTGATGGAAAATCATTTAATATGAGCAACTCCTTGGTGTGAAATTTAATTCCCTCCATTCTACTCAGCTTGCTCCCAGCATAAAAATGTTGGAGAACTTTCCATGAGCATTTGGAGTAGTGCTTGTCCTCCACTCAATCTGCTGCTATTTCTTTATCTTCCTTTTAAATAGCTCTTCATGGTAAAGGTCTGTGAACAGAAGTGTAGCAAAACTTCATTTTGAAAAAATATTGCTTTAATTAGTATATGTTATTTATTTCTTCATGAAATGACTTGGAATCTGAAGTGTGGATATGCAGAACTTTTTGGGACAGATGTGCTGCCACACAGCAGAGGTGGCACACTCCAGAGGATGGAGCTGTAAGGGAACAAATGATGACTGCAGCATCCTCTGTCTTCCATGGAAGTCTGAGTAGGAGAGGTAACTCAAGGAGCAGTTTTAAGGAAGCGTCACAGATAAATGGAGCATTCCTTTCCCTTCCCTTCCCTTCCCTTCCCTTCCCTTCCCTTCCCTTCCCTTCCCTTCCCTTCCCTTCCCTTCCCTTCCCTTCCCTTCCCTTCCCTTCCCTTCCCTTCCCTTCCCTTCCCTTCCCTTCCCTTCCCTTCCCTGTGAGCTCTCAGCTGGGACAACATGTGGGAAAGTTTTGTTAGCAGACTTCAAAAACCTGTTTGCAATTCCTGCCTGCACCCCCCATCCAGAGACTAATCTGACTCCCTGGCTATCTTCCAAGCCAATAATGCTGACCAAATTATTTTGAACATGCAGATGGCAACAAAAGGGCACCAGGTGCTGGTTTATTGTAATGAAGATGTGCAAACCTTTGCATCACACCAGGTTATTTATCCACATGAATCATCAGGATGCTCAGCTTCCTCCCCTGCTTTAGTAAATGTTGAATAAGAGGCATCAGCTGTTTCCAGAGTGTGCCCTTCTGTATGTGCCACAGATATTTTGCTTTGGGCTTCTCTTCCCCACTCTGACCCACAGAGGCTTTCAGGGGATCTTCTCTTTGATTTAAATGATTACTGAGAGATTGGAAGCCCAGATGTTCAGTGCCTTAATTGCTGAGTGTTAGCCTATAAAAGAGAGGAGGCAGTTAGTATCTGAAGGGAGGGTTTTATGGCATATAAATGTTATTTGGTACATTAAGTGACATTATTTACATCCAATTTTGGTCTCTCAGGTGGCAACCTGAGGCAGTAACTTGCCATGATGGAAAAACAGCATTTGCTCTCCCATGTATCCTGGGTGTGACTCACAGACACAGGGAAACAAACCAGGCAGACATAAAGGGAGAGCAGGACAATATTGGTCACCAGGTGAGAGCACCCTGCTACCCCAGCACATCTCTGACTGCCAAGTTCTCTGTAGGATTAGGGCAATGGCTCTGCTGCCTTGTCTCTAGGAAAGACTTAAAAGTCAACAGTAAAATCACAAAATTGGCTCTTGCAACCCTCAAACAAGATCAGGATTTGGTGAGATCACAAGAAGGAAATTTCCATTTCTTTCAATTGTCACGCTGATGTATGAGAAAGAACTTGAGTACTTGACATTGATTCAATATCACTCAACTCTGCAGTAACTGGAATTTCTTTCTGTAAGAGAGGAAATTAAACTGCTGCCTTCAGTGGTTTAGAAATGGAGGTGAGGACTTTGTGAGCAGGGCAGACACGGCGAGGGATGGCACAGCTCATAAACTGTTTAATATTCAGGTTAAACTTACATCTGCCTCCTTTGATCCCTGCTCAAGTGTCTGAATCCTGCAGGAATCAAATACACAAACTGATTTTCTTTTTTTGTAAATTCCTGTCACCATTTGGCAGCCTGAGCTGCCATTAACCATTGTAGGCCATGATGAAGCTCTTCGCAGCAAAAGTGGCCTTCCACTAGGAAAGGTAAATTTGCCACTACCAGGAATAAAAAAAATACTGTCAGGAAAACCCATCTGTGGTGGACAGGGCTGTGCAATCAAGCCCTCTGCAATATCTTTGTTATTGCAGCTGCTGGTTTATACTGCTAGTGCATATTATGCTTTTTTGAGCATGTCAGTGCTTGTGCAAGTTTCATCTGTTTTTCTTCAGGATCATGCACTGAGAGCACAGAGCACCTGCAGACACCATCAGCTGTGGTTCTCCAGCCTGTCTCTGTCAGGGGAACACACTGCTCCTGCTAAAAGAGTTTATTAAGGCTGCAGTGACACAGAGTGGGGCTGTGGGGAAAGCTGAGGGCAGAGCTTCTCCCTTGGAAGGGGCTGGGAAAGGTTAATTAATGGCCAGAGTATTCCTTACAAACACATCAAACCACATGTAAAACTGAGCCCAAACTGCAGTGATGGTTTTGACTGCTGAGATCAGAGAGTTCCTGACTGACACATGGAGCAGCCATCCTGCTCCCAGTCCAGCACTGCCATAATCACTGCCATTGTTTTCCCCATGGAAAGGAACACTGAGGGATGATCCATTGCCAGTCACAGCACGTTGCTCTCACTGATTGGAAAGCAGTCACACACCACCAAGCATTTATTCTGTTTACTGAGATGTAACACCCAGGAACAGCAATTCACACCTGCAGTGAAGTTGTTATACTTCCCATTTCTTTTCTTTTTTCTATTTTTATCCTTCTTCATTTTTCCTGTTTCATTTTTCTTTATTTTTCCTTTTTTTTTTTTTTTTAATCTTCTCTGCCTCTCCTTTTCTCCCTGCTATGATGGGTGTCAGTGTCAGTCCTGACACTTCTCTTAAACCTGAAATATGATAAATGGTCAGTGGCATTTTCTCAGCTCTCCAAGGGGCATTACCCTGGCTGGAACTGATGACTTTTCTATTGGACAATCAGTTATAATGTCTCTGCCTTATAGATGAAGTATATATACAAATGTTTGTTATATATGCATAGGTGTAGTTCAGACCAAATCACATAACAAGCTGACATTTAAAGAGGAGAGCTCCCTTCTTATCCATGAGCTGTTATGTAATATCAGGGTATCTTCCAAAATCAAACCTGTGACTGAAGTCCAGTGAGAGACAATAGCATGAATTAATCCTTCTCTCTGAGTCACTGGCTCAGTCAGAGAATCATCAAATCACAGAATATTTAACACTAGCTTTGAAAAATATCTGTTCCAGTCAAGACCAAGCACAGCCTTAAAGCACTGAGGTGTTCTAGTAATCGTGGAAAGAAGGAAAGGAATAAAGAGGGCAAGGGAATAACTCTGAGGCAGCAGGAGCTTCTGTGTGAGCATTCCAGACCTGTTTTACTTTGCTTGTAAGGGCCATAACCGAAATAAACTGAGGACAGAAACATCCCACTAGTCCAATACTTATCACAGACCAACCCGAGTTTTTAGATTACTGTTCTTACCTCTCCAAAAGTAAAACTTACCAATATAATGTCTCTCATAGGGACAGGTGGGCACAGAAATGGAATTGCTAAAAAGATTTAAAGGTGAAAAACAACGGAGACCTGGGTGGTAAGAAAATACTCCATTTGAATTGGTCTCAAGTGTTAAATAATGGATGTGTGTGTATGTAGACTATTCAAATGTTTTTGATTTCTTATGCTGAAGATTAAAATTTCCATTAGTATTCCACCTCTTCAGTTTTGCCTGGGGACTCCTAATTATATTTTTGAAATTACAACAACAACAACAACAAAAAAAACTTAAAAAAAAAGAAACAACCAGATAACACAATAAAGAGCTTTTTTCCCTTTTCTTCTTCCCTGCAATCAATGTTTAGCTCTCTGTACAGCCCTTGACTGCAGATTCCCCTGTGTTAGTTCCTGCATCTCCCCACCATTTTTACTGCTGAGCCCCTTTCAAGGTGGTTCTAAGCAGTTCCACCAAACCTGGTGTCCTGAAATGCTGCTGAGGAAACCTCAGGACCAAACCAACAGAGATTATCTTGGATTTCATCTAAACTTCCATAAAGTCCCAAGCTCAGTGAAGAGAGGATTATCTAACTAATGATCAGGTTCTACTCCATAAACCAGGGCACTCAATTGCTTTTGAGAAAATGTTATTGATATTTCACTTCTAATGTTTTCTGCTGGTGAGGCCATTTGAAATCCAGTTTTATGCAGTTGTTAATGTGCCTGAGCAGTGTAGGGAATGTGCTGGCAGGGCCCAAAACCTGAGGGCTGTTCTGTTTTCAGAGCAGTTTTGTGGTGACCCCAAAAGCCCTGCTGGGAGGGAGGCCTTGCAGGGTGACCTTGGCTGCTCTTGTGCTTGCACTGTGCAGTTACATGGATATTCCAAAAATGATTTCTCCTTTTGGTGTGCTTAATGGAGAATTTGGTACAAACCCCTAAAGCATAAGGGTGAAGCTTTTTTTAAGTCTGAGTCTACTAAATGTGGGTCATGGTCACAGCTCCAGAGTGGGTCTGGGGACCAGTGCACTCCAGTTAAAACCCCAGCAGTGACAGCCCAGTGCTGAGGAGGCTGTGACAGCTGTTACACCTGCATGGAACTTACCAGGAATAAAATATATATATAAAGGTAGTGGACATAATTGTAGACCTCAAAGCACTTTTTTATAGATTATTCCTGCAATCTTAATTGCAGTAAATTTTGAACTGAAAGCACCTTCCAAGGACCTGCCTCTGCTTCCCTCACGTGAGCTTTAAATTGTGTTTTTATAATTAAGCTATAAATTTTAAAGCTATTTCAGCTACACTATTTAACATGCCACAGGTTGTCCACTTGTTGTAGCTGGGGTTTGATGGTCATAGATCATTTGCTCTGCTGTGCTGCATGACAAAAAGCTGTTCTCAGGGCAGGAAAACCTTTCTGGGCAAATGGCACCTCTGGGTCTCTCCACGGGGGGGGTACAAGGAATGTTTCTGATTCACCTGCCACAAAAAAAGGAAAAAAAGGGTTTAAATAGTGAAGTGACAGAATATCAGTATCATCTGAGCAATGTTATGTCTTCTGAGATTATTGGTATGATAATATCAATAATAAACTGTGGTGGTGATGTTGGCCACCCTAATGCCACACTGTGGTGGCATTATAGGAGTTTCCAGCTACAATATTAACAGTTTTAGGGGTTTTCTAAGGTAGTAATTAAAAATCACTCAACAATAGATAAATGATGACTTTGTTAGGAAAGCAGGGAACCTTCAGCAGGTATGTAGAAAATAAGATGCAAAATTACCAGCTAAATAAGGAAATAATGTGTTTAAAAATATGAAGGTGTTTGAAGTAAGTATCCCTGGTATAATGAAGATTACCTGGATTTTTGCTCTGCTATATCAAAAGTAGGTGAAATTTTTAGTCAAAATATGCAGAAATTACACTGTGGCTTTATAATCCTGTGGTATGGTTTTGCATTGCTTTAGTTAATGTACACGCCTGGGTTTTCTGGGTCAGAAAAGCATGACCCTGTTTAATATGCTTTGCTCTGATTTTCTTTTAGTTAGAGAAATGGATGTGTTGCAAAATTGAAGTTTTCTTTTGCTTTTACCATTGTCTTTTCTTGTTATAAATAAGGTTACAAAATATTCTTTGAATGGAAGCTGTTCAGCTCAATGGGGCTGGGCCAGGGCAGGGGCTGTGGCACAGAGCAGGAGGGTTGGGATTCCAGTCCTTGTGAGATCCGTGGAATGGTGTTTGGGGACACCTGTGACACATCAGCTCCAGTTCCAGCAGTACAGACCACTCAGGTAATCTGCTGTTATGAACACCTCAGGAGAGTCACTGTGTGCTGTGCTGGATTAAATACCTTGAGCTGAGCAAACACAGGGAGACAGCCCTGACTTAAAACTTAATTCAGCTCTGAACCTGTGCACTCAGGTCTCCTGCTTCATTTCACTGGAGTGTGTTTGTGTTTGATATTTGTTGGAAAGGATTGCACACTGTGTTCAGTATTTCTGTCTCCTGGTTTTCATGCACAGAAGCCTCTGTGTGTGTTTTAATTCTAACCCACAGTCAGATGTCATGGAAGCCAACTCAGCATAAAATCCTTGTGATTCCTGAGCTGTGCTGGGGCAAAACATGTTCAAACCATGGCACAGCCAACCTTCCACCAAAGAAAGAATTAAATTAACAGTTTTTAATATTATGACATTTGGACCACTTCTTAGAAATGTGTAAAAAACAAAGCATAACATTCCAATAATTACTGTTTCTGAGAGCACACATATTGCCCTGATTGAGTTGGGGTTACAGACACACACTGGAAACAGGAAACTTGTTCACAATATTTCCTTGGCACCTTCAGCTCCTTCCAGCCTGTTCCCTTCCCTTTACAGCAGTGTAGAGTAAACAGGCTTACATTTTTTGATTTTTAATTTGTCTTGTGTGAGGGACATTTTCTCAGTCAGCCTTGTTTGGTAGAATTCATCTTTTCCTCCAGCTTCCACAGGCACCTCATAGAGCCAAGACATTGTCAAGGACCCAGGAACTTCCCATTAAAATCATGGATGCTCCCAGATTTTCCTTGAGAATTAATGGCTTCCAGCAGCAAAGGAGTGATTAATCTCTGTTCTATTGAGAGCCTCATTTCCAGGATGTCTCTGCTGCAGGAACATTGACACGCATACTTGGTCATACCAAGGATGCTCATGCCATGTCTTTTGATCCTTCTTCACTGTTACTCCTCATTTCTGGTTATATTCTTCTCTAAAGATAATTCCAGTGGATGTTGGATTGGTTTTGTTTGCCCCAAACTACTTCACTCAGTGTCCAGTTGACTGGTGGTGTTATCTTATTTTCTTTAAGAACTTCTCACGTTGTCACCTTGAATGTTAGGACTTCACCTCCCTCCTCTGATGACTCCAAAGCTCTGCTGGATGAGCATATTTTCCAAAAAGTCAGGCTCTGAGGGAGAAGGGAAGGCATTCACCATTTAACAATTTTGGTACCAATACAAATGTGATTGCATGAAACACTCCAAATCCCAGTGCCACAATGTTGCAGGGGCTGCTGCTGCTTCAGGCTGGATTACACATCTGGAAGAGCTTCTGGAGGTCTTTATTTGTCCCCAGGTAAAACCTGTGTTGCTGTCAAATGTGTAAACACTAGAGTGTACCCTCCTGGACAGGCAGTGTCTGTCCTAATCCCAAGCCTGGCTGTGGGGTGTGGGAGCAGTTCCTTTTCCAGACAATGCCCTGCACCCCCTGGCAGCAGCTGTTTTCCATGTCCCAGTCCATGTGGCTCCTGGCCAAAGCAGTGCCAGAGTGGTTCTGTCCCAGAGCCAAGCCCAGACATTCCCTGGCACTGGAGAGAGCTCCCAGGGGCTGGAGCTGCTCCCTGGTTTGAGGTTCTGGGGCTGAGCCTGGGGGCTGCTGCCAGGGGCAGGGGCAGCCCTGGCTGTGCCCTCCCAGCAGGGCACCAGAGCTGTCCCCTCCTGGGGACAGGCCCTGCCAGGGCACACAGACTGTCACTGCTGTGGGTGACATCTCTGCAAGTGGCAGAAATGCCTCTTCTTGCATGTTTAGTCCTCGCTGCCTGCTCATTATCAGCCTGCATTGTATTCCTGTCTTCAGTGAATATGAATAGGATAATTTCTAATCTGTGTGTTTGAACCAAGAAATATTAATTTGAGCTTCACTGTAAGCTTACAGTATTTTAAATTCCTTCCAAGCCACGTTTGGCCTCGACTGCACAATGCATTTACTGAGGCAAAAACCAGAGGATGATAATTTTCACTGAAGCACACCTGCAATAATGGCTCACAGCATTTAATTTTTTCCTTGGTTTCCTGGTAGACTTTGTTTTGACACCTGCAAACAACCTTTTCCAAATCAAAGCGAGCTTTTTCTCTCCATGTCATGCTGCCACCCAAGTCGAGCTGACAAAGTCCAACCAGGAAACAGAGCAATTATAAACACAGTTTCCTCTGGTGCTTGTGCTGTTTTTAGCTTTGCTGCTCTCCCAAGAAGAAACCTGTGCCTAATGTTTCCAGCTTAGCATGCAAAATTAATAAAATCTGACAATTACACTGAACAACATACAATTCAAGTTAAGGGATTCTTTCTGATGTGATTGAACTTGAAGATATTAAATTGGCTCTTTCTTCTTACACCATTTTCTGGTTTAGCACAAAGATCATAAAACGTGTATCTGGAGTGATAAACGATAATTGGCTCTAGGCAGCCTTTCCTCACAGAGACAAAAGAACAGTTGTTATTGCTGTACTCCTTTCAATAAATACACTTGTAAGCTGCAGCTCAGCTGGGCTGCCCTGGGAAGAGGCAGCCTTTCCCGAGGAACATAAAAGAGATCAAATTTATAAGTGGGCATGTAGACTGAAGAGAAGGGTATTTCATATATTAAGAACATATAAAGAGTATTATCTGTGCTCACACAGTGCCAAGAAATATCTTACCAGGAGAAATGCAGTCTGAAATTAATCCTGTAGCATGCTAGAGAGAACCATGGGTTTAGCATAGATGTAAATCAGGTCCTGATTCAGTCTATAGAGTGTGTGGGAATTAATTCCTTATTCCTGTAAGATTGCCTGATGCCACTTGGGCTCACTTCTGGATTTCAAGTCTTAGACCACAATATTTCCACTTGTTCCCTTGCTTTCCATTTGTCTTCATGGGAAAGATTTACTTCATTTTCAATATATGAATCATTAAACCTCATCAGCCAATTTCCTTGTCTGCTCCTTGAAGTGTCTTGTGTGTCTGACAGTGACATTCTCCAGGATGATGGATAGCACAGGAGTAAAATGTTTAAGGACAAATGTCTTTCTTTATTGTGTTGCTTTACTTTGTATAACCAAGAATAAAACCAATCGGTTGTTCCTTAAATTGGATTTGTTGCTTGTATTTTTTTGGTGTGTGTTCTTGTTTACTTCATGACATAGAGTAAAATATTCCAGTGCTACTGCAAACAGAATTTCAACCATTATCTAGAGCTTCTAGAAATTATTCCACAATTTGTAGATGATCTTATTTGATGCAGCATGGTTTAGATTACACCAGACTCTGAAATGGGTGTGGGATCACTCACCATGCTGTTTGGAGTTCTTATATTTCCAGATTATTTATCATTCTCACAGGTAAGGAAGAGGAAGAGATGGGATATAATTTTTTACAAGGTGTTTTCCACAGAGATAGAAATATTGCAAAATTGTATCAACCTTCCATTATTTCAATTAACTAATTTTGTTCGTGGCTTGTCTTCTTGTAGCAGGAGCTAAAAGCAGGAGTGAATTGCCTTCAAGGAATTGCAGAATCATTCATTTGGAAAAGCAGGGCTTGCTCCAAAAGGTCTCCAGCTGACAGCCAGATTTACTCATTAAATACCTGTTTGAACAGAGGCTCCACCAGGCTGCAGAAGAACCTTTGGAGTATCTTTTAAGATTGACTGGGAGTCTTAATGAAGCCAAGGTCCCCTGCCCTTGGCCTGTTTCTGTTGACTCCAGCATCATTAATGAGCCCCACACTGATGAGCACAGGCTCCACCACAGCAGTGCTGAAACTGGAGGGCAGAGTTTTACTGAAGGAACGTGCTCAGCTGATTGTGGGGCTGGCCCAGGCAGTCTGGAGGCCCTGCAGGAGCAGTAATTGGTGCCTGTGTTCCCAAAACTGCCTGCAGGAATGGTGCAGGAATACTGCTCCTAATTCCATCTGTGTTCCACCCAGAGCAGCCAGGCCCTGGGAAAGGGGCTAGTTCCTCCTCAAATCAAACCCAAGCTGCATCTTTTTAGGTCACCCATAGGATTGGATTGTGTAATATGGGAAATACCTGTCCTGCTCCTGTCCTGGGAGCTCTGGCAGAGCTGGGGCTGGCCAGCAGATGATCCTGGAGGATGACACACATGGCCAGCCCCTGGGCATGAGGGGACACAGGGACACAGAGAGCCCGGCTGGCACCACCAAAGGTGATGAGGAGTTTTCCATGCTCTGTGTGGGCTTGCGTTGATTTTGTTCACACCAACGTAGGCTCTTCTGAACAGCACAAAGCATCTGCAAAACTCAGAGTGAAAACCAACCAGCTTTCACATTAAATGATTAAGAACAAAAATAATAACTAAATAGTAATAAAAATATTGTATGAACATTAAAACCATATACACTGACCCCTGGTTATTCAGAAAAAAAAAAAGCATAAATATTTATTTGAGAAAACTGCTACAGGAAAGGAAGAAAAATCTCTAATGTTTGATAAAGTTTGAATCAGGTCGAACAAATTGCTTTTCTCCAACCAGCTCTGTGGCTGAGTATGAGGGCCAAGGGCCAAGGAGCAGAGCTGAATCACCTGCCATGGTCAGCCTGAACCTGTGTGTGAGTCACACACCTGCAGTTACTATTAAATAAAGGAGACAACAAATGACTGGGGAAGAAAATCAAGACAGAAAGTCAAGTTAACTGCCTGGGTTTGTCTGATTGATAACTGGTTTTAATTAATTGGTTTTAAGCTATCAAGGCCCTTGGTGCACTTCGATATAAAACGGTTGAGATATTTTAAAAAGTGTCCTTTGGGTTATACTGTGTATTTTTTCAAGCAAGACTAAATGATAACTTTCAAATTTTAAAAAAGATATGGAATTTCTTTAGCTGAAACGTTACATCATTCTGTTACTTTTTGCTGTTCCTCATGTTATGATTTTTCAATATTTTTTCCTTGTAAACTGTCATCACAAACTTTTCACAAATGTTAGGCACAACATATTACTTCATAATGTCATTTATTAGCAGAAGTTTAATAGCTGCCAATAATCATAACGTGCTTACTTTTGACTACTGGGACCCCATCTGTTCTGCTACTTTAGACCTAAATGAAAATTATGTAGTGCATTACTGAGACTTTTTACATGTGGGACGTGCTGGGAATCTTTATACACTTGATTTATTTTTTTTTTAGTAAGAAAACTTTCATTGATGAAAAACTGAAATTACTGATTTTTTTTTCAGTAATATGCAAAATACAATTTTTCTTCTGTTTTATTCTCCTGATAGTCAATATTGTTACTAAGGTTGGGTTTGTTCCTGAGTGGTAGCCTGGTGATTAACATCCAAGTTGTGTTAATGTCCCTGCTGCAATTGGTCAGTGTTCTCTTCCCCTTAAAAAAGATAAAAAAATAAATGTAGGTATCTTTTAACAGGTACAAGTATTTGAAAGCTCATTTTTAATTCTGCAGCTGGAGGTAACCCCTCTGACTCTATTGTTCCCCCAGTGTTTACAGGGGTTTTTCCCAACCTCTGTGAATTTCTGTGTGGATTGAAAAGGAAACCTAAAGTGAAATCTTTATTTCCTGTTTATTCTGCCAAGTCTGAGAGCCTTTGAGTAAGGCAGCACTGTGTGGAGGTTGTGTGTGCACTCAGTGTGCACACTGAGAATTCCCAGATGGGACAGAAATGGGAGGGTGACCCCGTGTCCTCCTTCACTCTGCCCATGGCCACTCAGAACCTCTGCTCCACTTTGCTTGAGGGTTTCCAGAGCAAACAGTTGCCAGTAAAAAATCTCCAAAACTGATAAAATAGGAGCATCTCCCTTGTAATGCAGATCTGCAGCATTACTCAGTAAAATGTTTCAGATACCTATGAAGGTTATTATGACACAGCACATCCAGGGCTCCGTTCTAGCAGGCACATCCCAGCTCCTAGTGTCAGGGGAAAATTGTGTGTACCATGGATGTGTCCCTATAAAGAGAACACTGCTAGTTCTCAATTGCTGCTGCTTGGGTAGAGGAATATGTTGTGGAAAAGAAGGCAGAAACTGGGAAAAGAGAAGAAAAGGAGATTAGTGTTGAGTCATGTGTTGTGTATGACCAGGCAGCTACAGCTGGGCCTTGAACTGGATATTTGGATAACTGCAGATGGTGACTTTTAGCTCCTGCCCAGACACGCAAACAAAGATTTCAAAACTTCAACTGAGAACAGGAGTTGGAAGCCCAGAACCTGCTCACTTCATTGTTGAATGGAACCGCAACTTAAAACATGGCTGCCTATTTAGCACTTAATGGATTTTTAAAATTCCTTTCTTGTATATTTCATTGGAAAACATGTTATAATAATAGGAAGAGCCTTTTTGTGCTGCATCCCGTAGGACACTGGAGAAGCTGTACGGTACTAGAGGGAAATGTTGAGAAGGTGGCAGTCTGCACACTCTGAGGCCTCTGCCACATTTTATAAACCCATGCCAGCACCCAGCATTCATTACCAGCTGTCCTGGCTGCTGCAGGTGTCTTTCTAAGGTGCTGTTGTCTCACCTTGCTTGGGGTCAGTGTGGTGCTCAAACCAGGCTATGCCTCTTCACCCAGCTTATCTTCTTTTAAGCTTGTTTTTACTTAATCTTTTGTCATGTGTTTGTAGACCTGTAGGCATGAGTTATGGATATAATTCAATTTCTTTTTCCCAGAGAGATGTCAGGGTGGAGCTGCTGCCCAGACCTGAGGGCTGCAGTGTGTCCTCCCCCCTGCAGGACAGTGCTCAGCTTTGGAGAGTTTCTTTCCAGGAGGGTGGACAAAATGGGCTCGCCGAGACACTTGGAAGATTCCAGCAGCTTTTTATCTGAAACAAGGACAGAGAAAGCAGCTGGGCATAAAATATAGCTGAACAGATGAGATACACAGTCTGTTTTCTCCTAAGTAAAAATAGATTGCTGTTCATTTTGAGCCTATATGATGCAGTAAGAGTTCACTTGCAGTGTAACTATATCTTATGCTCCCAAGGAGTTACAAAGATGAGGATGCTGCAGTTACTCTCCTCCCTTACCATTCTGGTTCCAAGAGGTGTCAAGGGAAAGAGCAGGTGTATGTATTAGGTTATTATCTACATCCTTTTTCAGTGGTTAGCAAGATTTCCTTCTGTGGTAGACTTCATGTCATGAAATACATAAATATTCCTGATTCCCAAATAAGAACACAAATCATCCCTGCAAGGATCATGCAAAAAAACCACAACTAGAAATCCCAGTAATAAAAATTTTTAAACAATTTTGCTCAACTACCGAAGTGTTAGGCTTAGCAGATGTCTTCTTTCCAGTTTTTGTAAACATTTACAGTCCTATAAGGTAGGTGAATACTTAACATTAGTGAGTTTTTGGTACTAGCAGCCATAAATTATTTGTCATTCCTGTAAATATCTTTATGTCAAGAAATACTGCCAAGTGAGCACTGGTCAGGTAATTAAAAACACCTTGAATGAAAACAGACTCCTTTAAGGTTTGGTTTGGTGGGGTTTTGTTTGTTTTTTTTTTTTTTTCTATTCTCATGTGGCCTAAACTAAATCTCCTCCTCTCTGGCAAGGGATGATGTCTGTAACACCTGCCTTAAATATACCTTTTATGGCTGGGAGACAAATTTCATTTTGTAAAGTCACAAACTGTTCTTCACTTCCCTGAGTCATCCCTGAAATAACTAAATTTGGGTCAAGCTTTGCCTGCTGCTGAGGCCCCATGTGCCGCTTGTTCCCTTCTCTCTTTCCAGATCCGTGTTTTCCACAAGAAGATGGGATAAGAAGCTGGAGACCTCATCAGAAAGGGGCACTCTTGTTTTCTGCCAGAAGAACCTGGGAATGCCAGTGTGCCAGCAATGAGTTTTAGAGGTGAAGGGAACATTTCCAAATGCCTTTTGCCTATAAATGTGTTGCAAATTACACTCCCTTCTTACTGCCTTTAATTGCTGTCTTTTTGGGGTTGCAGAAGAATTAAACTTGCAAGTAAGAGAAGAGAAAGCTTCAGAGAAGTAAATCAGGAAACAGATGCACCAAATTTTATGAAATATGATTCATAATTTCTAGCTGTATACTTTCCATTTGTTCATCCGTTTGCTGTTCTGGGTTTGATTCAGAAACTTTCTCTTGAGCCTGAATCTGAATTTAAGGATAAAAGCCCCTGGGTTATAGAAATGATGGTGTTCTGTATATATAAAAACTACCTATTTTAGTCTTTGTCTAGGTACCAAACTCCAACCCAGAAACATCTGAAATGACAGCAGACAGTTTTATTCTTCCAGGGAGCCATAAAAATGACCAATCAATACAATTGTGCTCTGGGTTGCAGCTGGGTATTGAGAGACATGGCAGCAGCTCTTCAGGATGTCCAACATCTCCATCAAGAGTGCACTTCATACTCCTGTATAGTTTTATACGTTTACTGCTCTACTGTTATTCTCCTAGATAGTTCCAATCAAACTGTGCTGAAATGCCATTCAAGGAAATTCTGTCAGGATAATGAAGAACACTACATTAGTTCATGACACTTTTCTCAAGCTGATAGTGAACAACTGGACTTTGTATTTTGCTGGCTGAGAATATAAAAAAAGAGAATAATTTTGGTCACCAGCTTGAGTGTTTTTGAACTGCACTTGTGCTTGAGGGCGAAACCAAGATTATTTGAGCTGAGTTTTGAAACTGCGTATTCCAAACACAGTAAAGAGTTTGTGTGGGGAGGGACACATTGACAATGCAGTGTTGTAACTCAGAATATCTTGGTGTGTTAACTGCTGGCCTGCATGTTCCTTGCATTGGCTCTGAATTCAAACATGGTTGGCATTCCTCAAATCCATTTACTATGCCATGAGGAAATGAAGGATGCAACAAAATCAAACACCATTTCTTGCCCATAAAAATATATGAAGTAGGGGTGGAGGAAATGGCAGTAGTGAATTTGGACTTGCTTTCAACTACTCTTTGTCTCATCTTTTCAAGGCTTTCCACTCCTGGAACCTCTCTGTCTGTAGCTGTCATAAAGACAAAAAATAAAATGGGAGCTCCCCTCACAGAATTAAAGTTTGACAAATGTTAGCCTGAGATCTGTTTGGTTTAATGAATGTTTCAATTAAGCTATTTTTGAAGTTTTATTGATGAAATTAGAATAGAGAGATCATTTCTTGGAGGATAGTGGATTGCTGAGGCAACAGGGGGGTGTCAGGAAGTGACTTTCTGCAATTTCATTAATTGATCCTTTGGTTAAGAGAAAATACAAATATTGTTTAAATATCACAGCTCTTTTTCTAATGAAGACCCAGATAAACCAGACCAGTACATTCTAAATTTCCTGCCAGGTCATTTGTAGTCCTCTAGTCTTTTCAAATAGCCACAGAGAAACATGGGGACATCAAAATGTCTCTTCTCCCAGGTGGAGAGCCCTGAACTCCTCACCCCCAGACTCCAGCACACGTGGATCACCCAGGGTCCTCCAGCTCTGTTTATCCAGACTCAAAGGTTGCTCTCTGAAACTGTGGAAGTTCTCCCACCATTTCTGATTTTCTGGCTGTTTGCCATTCCCACTTCCTGGGCTGCCTGTTGGAAGTTTGCAGATTGGCAAGATGAGGAACAGGAATGGCAGATCCACCCAGCCTGCAAAGTTCACAGCAGGTTTTTCTCAAGTTTTCTCAAGTTTTTGATGGTTTGAGTTGGTTTTTTTTGTTCTGTACCAGTTCTTCCACCATCTGTGCAATTCCCATTAATAGTTGTGAATGATTTGTGTGTCTAATTCTTCATGCAGAGTGTTGAAAATCTACCCTAAAGCTATGAAAAAATAATGGGGAAAGCATGTATAATTGAAAATAGTCTTAATCACTGGAATGTTGAAATCCACACGGCTTGGAAGACTTGAAAGATTTCTTGTTTTAGAAAAGCTGAATTGAAAAGTGCTGTCATTTTCTTTAAATACATTCTTTTGAATAAAATATCAATTCCTGTTGCCAGCAGCAAGCTTCTAAACATGTTCAAGATGACATGATTGATAACAAGAACACTGCTCTCAGGATGTTTTTAATTCTGTCTCTCTGTATCAAGAATGTTGAACGTCCAACCTGATATATGATATATTAACAAATATTTAAACCAAAGATAAATATTTTTTTTTAAGACCAAATATTACTGGCACTTAATGGAAATCTGAGAGCAGGTTGCCGGATCCAGAATCTGGATAAATTCTAGAAGCTGCCTCTTGAGTACAAATAAGTTCCCACTTGGTCCTGCTACAGTGGGCACAATCTTGTTGCTATCACAAAACTAGAATCAAATAGTCATAAATGTTCTGTCTCTGCTCCAAATCTAAAAATTAAGTAAGAAATTCTGGCTTGCATGGCTTCCTGGTTAGTCTGTACCACAGAGCTTCCAGTTTGGAAACTTTAATGGCCAACATCTGTTTTGAGATGAGAATCCTCCCCCAGTTTGGGAACCTTGTCTCTCTCTCATGCAATGGCAGAATGAAAAGAATGTTTTCTTGGCCAGAAAGGATATTTTTCCATCTCTGGAGAGCCTGGACATTGGAAGAATGTCCAGTTTGTCCAGGAAAGAAGGGATGCCACAGCCTGTGGAGATTATGAGAAACTTAAATCATGCTATCTTAACTTTGGGAACCAACTAAAGAACTCTTATTTTGTAATTTTGAGTCAGAATCATGAAGTAAGAAAAGATCATTTGATCTCTTCCTAAATGTGTCTGAATTAGACCAGCTCTCAAGGTCCTTGTGGGCTCCCAGTCAAGAGCTGTTTTTTTTTTTTTTTTTCCAGCTGAACAAGGTGATCTCTCAGAGGGTTGAGGCAGAATTGACACGTTTGAAGGTCAATGTAATTTCTCATCTAGTGCTCGCCAGCTGGCAATCTCCACTTGTAAATCTCTGAATTAACATCATGGCTTTAAACAATTAAATTTCAGGAACAATATGTGACTAATTATCGGTAGTGGAACTTGGTATGGGAAAGGACAATCTTCTCCATTTTAATTTAAAATGTGTCAGAGTACCTGACTTGCTATTATATTACTGTACATCAATGCCAGACAATGACAGCACTGTAAATAGTATTAACTGTCTGGCTTAGGGAAAACCAAGAAAATGTACAGTTGATGTATCAAATTATAGCTCAGGTTCCAGCCTCAAATTATAGGCTTGTCAGAAAACATGGTGAAATAAGAGGAAAATGCTCATTAGTTTGGGATAAAATAGAAACAGCTCCCTGGATACTTAGTTTGGGTCATATCCTGGAAGCCTCATGTTGGTATCTCATGGAAGACTTTCTGTAGAACCTGTAGATGTTTTGACTGGTTTCAGGAAGAGGAAAAAAGCCTTTTGGGTCCATCAGAATTTAAATTCCTCGCAGGTTTTCAGTTCAGTTCAGTCAAAAAAATACCTCTGAGAGGCAGAAAGTGTTGGGCAGAATCAGTGCCCTCTCTGTGAGTGTCACACACAGAACCAGGAGGAGGAGCAGGGCAGGAATTGCTCTGACACTCAGGAATAGGGCCAAGTGTGATTCACTTGCTGGGCTCCACACTGGAGCAGGCTTCATCCTGCTGAAGTGCAATCTGCTGTGCCCAGGCTTCTACAGAAACATTTATTTCTAAAAACAGCCATGGTTTTCAGTCCTCTCCAGCTGTTGAGAGTTCACCCTCTTAAAATTCTCTTCCTGCCAGTAAAGCTCATAAACAAAATGCAAAATATGACTAAAAAAAGCCCCTGAGCCACTCTTTTGGAAAAAACAAATCTCTTGTAAGTCCATCCTTTAAAATGCATCTTAACTCTGTGCAGTGGATCTTCTCCTGTCTAGCTTGCAGCCATTACTCATGGACTTTTCACCTCCAGCAGTTCCTCCCTATTCTTGTTTTGTTGTTGTATTTACATTGCACTGATCTATCCTCTCTGTGCAGTATCATTTTCAACTCCTCACTTCCTCAAACGTGATGGCCTCACATCCTCAGCCTGTGTAAATTCCATTAGTTCTGCTCTGGCTCAAAGTAAATCAATGGGGCTGCCGTGGATTTACACCAGCTCAGGATCTATCTTGGGGCTTTTAATCATTGTTACAGCCCCTCTCCAAGTAATCAATGGCACATTTGTACCGTGCTGGGCTGTGGGCTCAGCTCCAGCCCCAGGAGAACTTCTGGTCTTGGTCCTGCTGATTGAATTTAATTTAAAGTGGGAGTTATGTGTCTAGCTGGGGGCACAGGTGGGACTCTCCTCACCTGAATATGGGAGAGTAATGGTTCTAAATCCAAAAATATATCTCTGTGTCCCTTCTGGATGTTGTCTCTCAGGAGGATTCATTGTTATTTCCTTCACACCCATGTAGCCAAAGAAGAGAGTTATTAAAAAGTAGATAAAGAAAATGAAAGATGGATTCACAAAGGGAAGGGAGTTAAGAGTTAACCGGGTTTTAGTTGCTGCCAGATTGCATCTAGTTTTCAAATGTTTTCTGGGGGAGGATACTCAGATTTCCCATCTCCAGCTGGGTTTGGGTTTCCAAATCTCTGTCAAACTGAACCCGTTTCCTTGGTAACAATCTCACTCTCCCACCTATGAATAAGGACAATGGCTTCTTTCTGCTGAGCGGGGATGGTGGAGCCACAAGAGAAGGAATAAGGTGAGTCCGCTGCACAGAACCTCCACAAAGATTCCCAGTGGTTGGGTCCCAGTAGATTGGGCAGAGATTACAGGAGTTAGGGAAGGATGGGAGGAGATGTTGCACACACCAAGCTTTCTTCCAGACCTGACATTTTTTCTCCATCTGGGGGCAGTTTTACACATGAACAGTTGCAATGATGAATGAAAATATGTCTTGCATATGGTGCATGCTTGGGAAGTTTGGTGGGTTTTGTCTTATGACATTTCCCTTTCCCCTTTGATTAGGCTGGACTAGGCCCTAAGTCTATATAAGGTCAGTTGTTGGTTTGAGGTTAGTGGCCAAGCTCAAGGTCTGAGACACCAAAATCAGAAGTTAGAACTAATGCATCATTTTTTTTCCCTTTTCATTATGCTAAAAAACCAACTAAGAATTCTTGAAAGTTTTTAGTCATCCCTCAAGGTTTCTCCATGTCATTGCTTTGTATTTGAGGCAAATTTTGAGGCCATTGGAATCTGTCCATCTTGGCAGAAATTATTTTATTTCTTCTGTGCTGTGACAGATGTGGATTTTTTCTGTGAAGTCCCTCTTTGCCTCTCCTGTTGGAGTCCTGCTTTAGTGGCTGTGCCTGTGCTATATGTGATATATTTGATACACACTGAGTCTCTGGAAGGCTTTGTAACACTGACAATTCCATCCCCTTATCCAGCCTCCTGCCTTAGTTTACATTATGTGATGGAGCTGACACTTCAATTATAATTTTTGTCAAATACTAATAGACTGTTCAAACATGAGGAAGCCTAAAACTAATTCTCTCCTTCCTTGTCCCAATTATTCATCAACAAAACGGTTTGCTTATTCACTGAATTGATTTTCTATTACTTTTTAAAATCTAAACCCACAGTAACTATTTGTGATACTGTTACAGATACTGCATCAATTATTCCCTGTAATTGCTTCATGTCCCCATTCATGCATCTTTCTTCAGTCCCTCTCTTCAGCTGATGGACTTTTTTCAGACAGAGCTGAGACTGAGCTTCAACTCATGTGTCTCCCACCAGGATTGTCATTTCCTCTCTCTCCTGGACTATTCTCAGAGTTTGACTCTTGGCCAAAGCACTGGTGATGGATTTCTCAGCATTCTCAGCACTCAGTTTAGTCCCAGCCCTGGAGAACATCACCAGCTGCACACAAACCTAATGAGACAATTTTTAATGGCCTTGGTGGCTGGAGCCTGGATCTCCAAATGTCAGCCTTAAAACTTGCAAATGCATTTTTCTGAGGTGGTCCAAGTGTTCTGTGCAAAGCCTGAGCCAGCCTGAAATCCAGAGAACCATGCAGAGAGTGAAAGGGGACTAATGATACCTCCAGTAGACGCATAATATTTACTGTGACTTTTGTAAAGAGGTGATTTGCAAGATGGGAGACAATCCCACCCTACTTTATAATTTAAATGTCACTCAGAAGGTATGCTGACATGCAGCTGATTAACAGCAAACTTTGGTGGCACATTAATTTGCATTTAATCCAGAGGTTCTATTAAGATGTGATAAAAATATCTCCTTTTTTTTTTTCCAGTAGTTATTCAATTACGATGCACAAATGATCTCGACCATCTTCTGAGTTTCACATATTTCACTTAAAAGCCTAATAACCATGTCTCACTTCTGTGAAAGTTGGCACACACACAACAGACTCCCCAGATACAGCTTGGATTAATGTGAAGTGCTTATGATAAAAGAGCAGTTGTACATTTTTTAAAGAATAACTAATGCCAATAAATACAGCTTAGATGAGTCTGTTATTGTACACTGTTGATATTCCTCTCTCCCCTTTTGCTAAGTGCATTCTGTAGTTTTGAGACTATCATTTATCTTTCAGCACCTCTTTGTTTCTTTTCTGAAATCAATGGCTTAAAAGAATGTGACTTTAAAAAAAAGAGGGGGAGGAGGGAATTGTGCTCCTGGGTGGAATTATTTGTAAATAATTTATCTTCTTGCAGTGGTTTTCCATCCTTTCTTCAACATTCTTGCATCTACTTCTTTCTTGCTGGAGCCCACAATAATATTCTCTTTTGCAGATAAGAGTTATTTTGCTGCAAGCTCTCTGTTAGAACAGTTTTGCCTTTCTGGTGAGAATATTAATGCAGAGTTCTGGTGGCAGTGGCCTCAATTCAACAAGAAAGAGCCCAGGATTTATTTGGTGGAGTAGAGAACCCATAGGCTGTAGGCAATGGAGCTGCATCATATTCTATGTCTGCTTTTCTCTAAATTATTCAAGGATTTATTTGTATCTCTCTCTTTTTCTTAAATTATTCAGTGCAACCCTTGTGACTTTTTTAATGTCCACAATCAGATGTGTTTATGTTTTCTCATCAGCAGGATTTAAAATCAATGTCCTCATCCCTTGCCAGTTTTTATCTGGCAGCATCCTTACACCCAAGAACACATGGCTGTGAAAAATCTCAGATTTAGTCAGGATTTCCTGTTCTGAGATTTTCAGGAACTTTACTGATGTGTCAGGTGCAGGGCCCACAATGAACAATAATCACTGTAACCTAGTGAGGTCAAACCAAGAAAAGTGCCATCACTTGGGGCTGTACCCAGATTGCAGACCTTTGTAAATTATACCTCAATTGTCAATGAAGGTAGTGGGTTTTTGATGTACAACACAGGGTGGTTGTTTGTAGTGAGCAGGACTCTTCTGCATTGGGAATAGAAATTTTGGTTCTGACACTGAAAAGCTGCACCTGCAGACATGGCTTTATTTTGTGCCATGTGTTCACAGACAGAAAAGCCTTTCCTATGTCATTGTCTCCCAGTACACCTGTGGAGACATGAACAGATATTTCCAGATTGGAATGGGGGAACATAAATGACAGAATTGTTGTTTTGTCGTCCCAGACATATCTGTAGGGTTTGCTGTCAAGCATTATCATTGCTTGCCATCACCATCACGGCAGCTGAAATACCCTTCTGAGGTCAGAAGCTGCTCTGAAATTGCATTTATTTATTCATCTTAACTTTACACATGCACTTATCTCTAACACTGTGACATATGTCTTCTCTCTCTGTAATAATGGACTAAGGGTACACCCTTGGGTGGTGTAAATCCAGATGGGCTCACTTAGGCCTACGTCAGCACATAAACTGGGAGTCTGGTCCACAAATTTCCACAAAAGTACAGAGCCCTGCCCTTGATTTGCACTCATCTGCTGGCAGTGGAAGAAGCTCCCACAGACACCTAGCTCCAAACTCAGCATTTGCTTGTCATTTAAATAGCAATTGTTGTGTTTCTCTTCTTTATATTTTAGTTTCTGTCTTTGCAGTATTTCTCAGATACTGCAAAATTTCTTCTCAGCCTTCCTGGCTCCCTTTCAGCACTGAAAGTCAGTCTACTGTTGCTAAATGTCAGTGATGCAGCTACCCACGCTTGGACTCAACACCTCCCCTCCCTCTGTCTGTCTCCTTTTTCCATGTGGCAAATGACAAGTTTTCGGGGAAAAGCACAGCAGGTGCTTGTGCTCTTGTGTGTCTCAGAGCTTCCAGGACCTGCCCATATTGAAGGAAGGTGGTATTTCCCTAGAATACCCCCTTCACCCCCTTTCCAGTACAGAATAAGACAGAGGACTTGACATCTGACAAAACATTATTCCTTTCAGGCTTTTAACCTTATTTTTGGACATAACTGAGGTTAAACCTTGCCCTGGAGTCAGTCATCAGCACCAAGGAGGCTCTGTGAGGTTTCATTCCCATGTGAGCTGTATGTTTTAGCATATGTATTTAATGTGGAATGGTAAATCCTTGTTCTTTGTGGGGAAAAAAAAAAGTGTCCTCAACTTCTGTAGTAAACTCTGTCCCCATACTTTTTTTCTTTTCTCCTGTGTTTTCCCCCTGCTGCTTTCTGCTTGTGTGCAGTTTCTGATCAGTCTCCAGCCAAAGGCAGCACTGTCAGGTGTGAAGGGAATGTCTGCTTGGCTGGATTTAGGCACAATTGGGCTGGGCTGGAGTAGAGGGAAGAACCTCCTTGTGGAGCTGTGTGATCAGCATGGCTGGTGAGGCTCTGTCACCTCTGCAGAGGCAGCTCCCAGGTCAGAGCAGCTGCCTTGGGAGCCCCACACTCTCCCATGCTGGCTCAGGGCCACATTTCCCCTCATAAAGGTCATTACTCAAAGGGAAAAATGGAGAAGCTCCTGTTGCTGCATTGTCCCACTTTGGAGCAGGGCTACAGGAGGGACCAGCCAGAGCCAGCTGGGGATGGAAGAGCTCAGGGCCCAGAGCCACTGTCACTGCAGGGACAGCCAGCACAGTGTGGGCTGGGACTCCACCTGGGCTTTGAGTGAGCCTTGCAGCTCCTCCGCTGCTTTTCACAGAACCCCAGACTGGTTTGGGTTGGAAGGGACCTTGAGGATCACCCAGTGCCACCCCTGCCATGGGCAGGGACACCTTCCACTGTCCCAGGCTGCTCCAAGCCCCAATGTCCAACCTGGCCTTGGACACTGCCAGGGATCCAGGGGCAGCCACAGCTTCTCTGGGCACCCTGTGCCAGGGCCTGCCCACCCTCCCAGGGAACACTTACTGCACAAAGGGAATTATCAGGAAGACAGATGCAGAATTTCTGGGGATTCTCACTTTCACAGGAGCCACCTGGATCCCACTGTTCCTGACCATCACTGTTATTATTTTAATTACTTCCCTGAGTCCCCATGTGATCATGGGGCACTGCCAAAACCTGACTGCTCGAGATCCCAGTGAGGGACTCCAACAAACACCCAGGTGCTTCCTGGCATGAGGAGAGTGAAGGGCTGGTGGTAACACAAAGTGCAAAGATCCCTCCCCACTTGGGTCTGAGGCAATGAGGGATTGCACAGCATGCAAAGTCTGTTGATCCACAACTACACAGCCACATCCACACAGCGACAGCATAACTTGACCCTGGAGTCTCCCAGGAGAACAGGTCACTTGAAGCCATGGGAACTGGTTCATGCCATCCTTGAAACACTCCTGGGCCCACAAAGCCACCTGAGTGTGCTCTTCCCTGCTCCCTTTCAGCACCAGGATCAGTACACAAAAAACACACAACATGGTCTTTGCAGACAATAAAATCTATCTTATTTTTGGCTGCTCCCAATATCCCATCCATCCCTGCCCTCTGGCACTGGGAGCTATCCCTGTGTCCTGTCCCTCCAGCCCTTGGCAATTGTCTCTCTCCATCTTTCCTGCATCTCCCTCAGGCCCTGCAAGGCCACACTGAGCTCACCCCAAAGCTTCTCCTGTCCAGGTGAACAATCCCAGGTCTCCCAGCCTTTCCTCCCAGCAGAGCTGCTCCACCCCTCTGCTCATCTCTCCATGGTGGTCCTTAACAGATTTCACCATCTGAAGTGGGGAGTAAAAGCAAACCTGGACAGAGCCAAGCCCTGGCTGTGACTGCAGTTTTGGCACCCCAGCTGCACTTTGATTTTCAGGGAGCAGCTGTTTCGTGACTGCTGGATGTGATTGAAATGAGTTAACACCCTTAATGTGGTTCATTTAGGTTACCCTATTGTGGTTAAGTCTCAGGTTACTCTATTGCTTTCTCTAAAGAAGCATTGGAGGAAGAAAGCAGTGAAGGATCTGATTAACAAATGTCCCAGAAAAAAATAACATTGACCTGGACTTTCAAGTGGGCAAAGATAGAATTATAAAGTAATTCCACTTCCTTTGATTTTGGTGCACTTAAATACATAAAATGTTATGTTGATTATCACAACAGCATGAATTTGTATTGTAGGAAATCTGTAAGAATACTGGTTGGAAATGTCCTCCTGGTTTGATTATTTTTCTTATTATTCAGATGTATTGCACTGAGCAGATATTCAGAATTTGTCTGGTTATGCAATGTAGAAATTTTCTGTCATGGGGAAATTTCAAAATCATTATTTTAGAAGTCTCATCCTTTGATAGAACAGTGCTGTTTGCTTAAATACTTAATGGAGAGATCTCTTTTATGAAACGCCTTGATCAGATATTCAGACTTCACATTTCACCTCCATTACCATGCATGTGAGTACAAGGCAGTGCCATTCCTTCAAGTAAGGTTACAGCATTCATCAGAGCTTGAGTTTATAAAAGCATTTCCATGGAGTTGATCAGATACCTGTCTGACTCTGCTGACAGATGGAGTCAAGTATCTTTTCACTTCCAGATTGACTGGAGTGCAAGATTAATTTAGTGTCTTCCAAACCACTTTCCTACAAATCCTTTTATTTTACCCTTTGGCTGCCCTGAGAAAACCTTGCTGTCTTTTTAATATGTTGCATAATAGAACAGTCAACCTATATTACTGCTGACAGTGTTGGTGCAAATCATACATTAAAATGTGATGGGGAGAAGAAAATATGCTTTACTGATAGCAGTCAAGGTTAGAGGAAAGCCACTCTTCTGTGATCCTAGTTGTGTTACCACAGTTGCGTTAGTATTCAAGGGAGCCGAGCTTTTTTGGCTTTGGATGAGAAAAGGAAGCAACTTTTATATTTTTTATGAGTAAGCCCTGAAGTTATTGAGATGGAATTACTGGAATAAAACAGAGGAGAGAATGTGACCATGCCTTTGGTTTGAGACTGTATCAGATATACTTGAAATAATGAGTTTCTGTCCAGCCTGCAGCAGGCAGGACCAGGGCACAGAGGGGGAGCCCTGGGGCTTCCTCACAACAGGAGGAGTCTGGTCTTGGGTGAGGGGATGGAAATAACTTAAAATACACATTGCACCTTCCACCTGCTGATGTGCTGAACACCAATATTTGGAATAAGGAAATGACTGTATTATTCCACGGACTTGAATAGCTGAAATGTTGTGAGAGAAAGTTCATTCAGTCCAGCATCTTCAATTACTTGAACTGATACAAGACTCTTTATACCTATTTTTCTTGCAGTGTGGGTAAATATTATCTTTATTTCTCATAGTGATTTTCTGGTTTTGAGTAATTTGTTCCAGTACCTGAAATTATTGTTTATGAGAGGCAAGGAATAATGACAATTTGTTTGGAATTTTTTACAGTTTTTGCATACTATAATTCTCTAATCTGCTTCAATTGTTTCAGTTCTTTAATTGGTCCTGCTAACACTTATATCCTTCACAACCTCTATGAGGAACGTAGCTATTTTAAGAATATACATAAAAGCTGGCAATTACATTGTCTTATCAAGTTTTTGCAGCTTATTAAGTTGTTCAGTGGTACTGGAAATGATTAGACTCAATCCTGTAGGAACGAGAGCCTCAGACAGGAACCTGGGCTTCTAAAACTGTGATATCCTGGAACATTCCACCTGCTGAAGGGGTTTCAAAGGCACTGGCAAGGAGAAATCATTGGGGGTGGAATGGAAATGTGCCCAGGTTTGAATAAAAGCAGGAACACATTAAAAGCTTCTGGTTGTGGAAGGCTGGACAGACATAGCTGTAGTGGGGACTCCTCTGCTTTGTTAAAGAAGTGGTGAATTACCATCCTCAAGATGAGTTCCCATGGCCCCCAGCCACAGCAGAATGCACTCCTTGGCTGACAGGCAGCAAATGAGATCCTGCTTTGCTTCCTGGACAATGCAGCAGCCAGACCCTGTGCCAGGAAAGGGAATTAGGGCTGCATTTCTGTCTTGGGATGGCAGCAGAGACAACGTCAGCAGTCTGGTTTCTCCTCCCTCCTCACCTTGGAGCTGTTTACCACTGAAGGACTTCATGGGGCTGTGCTAGCAAAGGTATAAGTGGAGAATCAAAGAAATTGAAACTCTTTTGCAGACCCACCAAGGTTAAAAAAGCGTTTTTTTAAATCAAAAAATCCCAAGTAAAGCCCTGCAGGGTGTGCCATGAAAAGAAATTATTTGGCTTGCAGAAGAGACTGACATAAAATAAGCAGACCTGTACAAATTGTGAAAACATGAAGCAAATAGCTCTACTCTGTGTATTATTAGAACAAGAAGGGCTGGGTTATCCATACTCTTGGCAGTAGTGGGAGACAGGACTGGCAGTAGGAAGTGGGGACAGATACACAACTGTCCATTGGTCTTCCAGTTTTATCAGCACCTGAATGGCTGGAGGCTTTTTATCTGCACAGCTCCTGAGTTTATTATGCCTCCTTTTTATTTATTCTCTCCCTCTCTCTCTTTTTAAAAAAGAGCTGCAGCATTTCTGCCAGCTGAATTCTGCAGGACACAGCTTGGATCTTGTGTGCAAGAACATTTCTATCACTGTGCAGGGTGCTGAGGAGCTCAGCTCCCCTGCTGCTCCTGTCCCACTTCAGTCTTCTGCCTGCAGAGGGAAAAACTCTACATTTTGTAACGCTCTGATGGCAAAATAAGCTCCTCAAGAACTCGGAGCCATGTGTTGGACAGCTGCTGGGAGCCAGCCCAGCAAGAGGGTGGAGCAGCCTGTGTGTAATCTCTGAGTAGCTGTTGTGTTATTGGAGTTCAAAAAAAATGGAAAAAACTTGGATGTTGGTTTTAGCTGGAAATTTTCTTTGCCTAGATCAGTCTTCCCAGATGCTACAGAATAATTCAGTGAAGATAAATAATGTACAGAAAGGAGAGATGCTTCTAACAGAACTTTGCAGTGGATTAGTTTCAACTGTGTGTATATAAACACACATTTACACATGGTTAGATACATTTCTTAACCAAATATTTGCAGGCTCTTTCAGAGTTAAGTATTTTTGAGTTTTCTTGGAAAAACTTTCATTATGATTAATTATTGTCAAAGTCTTGATCTGGAGAGATAAATAGAGATGTATATTTGTACAACATCTGATTTTGCATAGTTTATAAGAAGTTATTTCTCAATAGCCCTGTTTGAACTTACAAAAGTCAGTCTGCTCTTTTTAAATAGTTGCCAGCTGTGTTATTTTCTTTCATTCATTCAGCTAATTTCCCCCATATTTAAATAGCTTGAGAGCTATGTTAAGGCTTCATTCTGTTCAAAACTCAAATTAAAATGCTGATTTCTGCAGTGCCTGGCATTTCTGACTAGCACTTTAGTGACTAGCTCTGATCTCTTTATTAAAGAGTTTACATGACAGTTGCAATTGTAGAGGGAAAATAAAAATAAGCAAACAGTCTTTCCCCACTGATGTGGCTGTTCACAGCACAAAGTGGTTTTTGCCTCGTGCTCATGATGTAGCCACGTGCTTTGCCTTTCTGGGATGTTGGATTTTGCTTGGAAAACATTTTAAAGGGAAATAGTTCTCAGGGATTTTTCACTGCACTGGATGGTGTGTTCTCACAAATGGAATGCGATGACTCCAAACAACTGTTTTCCCTTCCAGGCTGGTTGGTGAGGTGCAGGTAGACAGATCTGTTTTGAATGCTCTTCCTCAGATTTCACTGGTTGCCATTGAGCAGCCAGAAAGAAATATGAGGCTTGTAAAATGTGGGAAAGCAGCTGCCTTGGACAAGCAAAAGGTCCAGTCCAGGTCATTTTCTTTGACTCCAGTAAGATTTGACTAAGACACGAAGAGGCTGGGCTGCAACATGGAAAAATCTATCTTTGTTCTTGTAGCTCGAACTCCTGACCCAAGACATTTGCTACGAGCTACTCTGGAGCCAGCCTGAAGCTTTCACCACCAATGTTGTTGCTCCTGTCTCTCCCACATGTCTGTTAAATCAGGATAGATGCTTTACTGAATTTAGAGAAAATTAACTGCTAGCACTGAGTGCAGGAAGAGAAGATTTATTTAAAGCACTGTCCCTCTTTGGAAGACAAAGCAGTAGATTGAAGTTAAAACTGCCAATATGGATCATGCTGGAGATAAGCAACATTGAAACCAGCACTGTCAGCCTTCTGCAAACTTGTCCTTGGGGCTGCCTGAAAAGGTGGCAGAGTGGACAGATGGCTCTGGGCTCCTTGTCTTGGTTCAGCATTTCCATTCTATGAGATTTCTTCGTGAGAGGAACTTATAGACAAGCCCAGCCCTGATTAGCTGGCAGAAGGTTCTGGTCATTTTTGGGAACACATCTCTGGAGGGGGTTTTTGATGATCCCTCTTGTATCAGTTCAGACCCTGTGCCACCCTCCAGCTCCATGTGCCAGAGCTGGTGCTGAAGGAAGGGCACTGCTGTCACCCTGCCCCAGGGACAGGTCACAGGGATGGACAGAGCAGGCCTGGCCTCAGCTGGGGCACTCACAGGCATTGCTGTTTGTGTCTGCAGGATCTGGAAACATCAACCCTTCCAAAATGGTTGGAAGATGAGTAGTCTTACACAAAAGAAAAGAGAGAAGGTCTGTGTTTATAAAGCCAGGATTTAATAATTCCAATTAGGTTTTTGATATGGGAGAAACCCGTGGAAGAATTTGAAATGTCTAAAATGACAGAAAGAAACTGTAAATATTTTAACCATCTCATTGTTCAGCCTGGAGAGCAGAAGCTTTGGGGTGAGCTCAGTGTGGCCTTGCAGGGCCTGAGGGAGATGCAGGAAAGATGGAGAGAGACAATTGCCAAGGGCTGGAGGGACAGGACACAGGGCATGGCTCCCAGTGCCAGAGGGCAGGGATGGATGGGATATTGGGAAGGAATTGTTCCCTGGCAGGGTGGGCAGGCCCTGGCACAGGGTGCCCAGAGAAGCTGTGGCTGCCCCTGGATCCCTGGCAGTGTCCAAGGCCAGGTTGGACACTGGGGCTTGGAGCAGTCTGGGGCAGTGGAAGGTGTCTCTGTCCATGGCAGCGGTGGTACAGGATGGGCTTTGAGGTCCCTTCCAACCCAAACCATTCCATGATTCTCTGATTTTCCGGTATATCCTCACTAGTCCCCCTCCTCTGCTAACCTCCACTTCTCCTGGCTCCTTCCCACCTTTTGCTCTGCGCTCCCTCCTTTTTCCTCCCCTGCCAGTTGCTCAGCTCCTGCCCTTCCCTCCTTTAACCACCATCACTCACTCAGTTCTTTTTTCCCTTTGGCATTCCCCTTTTCTTTCTTGCAGAAACCCCCTGGAAAGAACTATTCAGGAGCACAAGGACCTGTGAAGACCTTTGAAAAAGTGAGATATGAATCCATCAACGTCCCTGCAAAGTCTTTTTGGAGTCACTCTGGTGCAATGTGGCTCGTGACCTGTTCCTGTGCAGGTTGTGCTGCAGATCCCACAGGCTGAGGGTTCATCATTGCCATCCTTGTGCTTCCTGGGGCTGCCTTGAAAGAATAAGGAGCTGTCAGCTCCTCAGAGCTTGCCCTGCTGTGGGCAGGGATGCAGACCCACACAGCTTGGGTTCCACGCATTTATTTAAGCCTGGGTGACCAAGGCGTCTCTGCCCTGTCTGGATGTTGGCCATGACTGCTCTCCTCACTCTGTCTGGTATGTGAAGGCAGTATGAGATAGGTTAAAAAATAATAAAGATTTAAATTTCAGTACATAAAGCCTTTCGGAGGTGATCCTCAAAGAAGAATGAGGGAGGGAAGACAGAAAAAAGGAATGTGTAACAATATTATGTCAAAACAGTTGTTTTGCTTAAGCAAATTAAGACTCCTTTTCCCCCAGTCTCAATTCTTCTGCCTTTTGCTGCTGGGATTGTAAAAAGAGACTTATCCAACATAATCAGTTGATTTTGTGGTATGAAGTGAGGCTGTCAGAGGGGCTGATCACAGCTGATCTCACGATACAAACAATGACATTTGTTTTAACTCATGGAAGGCATAAACAAGAGTGTCTGTGTCACACCTGTGATTGCATCTCAAGTTTTTGTGTCTGTGCTCTTTTTATGATGGGTGTTTAGTAGAAAGAGAGGGGCTAAGGCAAGAAGAGAAACTGCTTTGCCTTTTGACTTGATTGTCCCCTGAATACACAGAGCAAACCATTTGTAATGTACATATTTTAATTTCTCAATATTTTATTTCAAATTCTCAGTAAGAGAGAAGTTCTAAGAGTTAAACATACCAAGCTCTTGCCTATCCATGGGTCAGCAAAACATCTTACTTTTTCACATCACCAAAGCCAAATCTCTGAATTTTAGATTGGGTATTCACATTGCTTTAGATTATGGGCAGGTAGTTAAATTGGGCAAGCTAAAAAAAAAAAGTATCCAATTGTTTGTGTCTAAATGTGTTCTCCTCTGAAAACTCTTTCTGTATTAAAATGTAATTGGAATTTTTATCCCACTATAAGATGGAATATTTGTATTGCTTCCCCTGCACCACAGGAAGAACTCCATTTTCCAGCTATAGTTTCTCTGATAAAAACTCTATAATTTAATCTGCAGTTTTGATAGCAGCAGAAGGCAAGATTGGAACAAATATGTTCAGACTCTCTCCATTTCCTTGCCGTGATCCATCAGTTCATTATGTTGAGGTCAAAGCTAAAAATTTTAAACTCTTGTTCTTTCACAAAATTGAAAATGTCGGGAAATGTCAGGATTAGGAAGGTGTTGACAGAATCAATGCTGCAGAGCATCACTTCTGAGAGCAGCAGAACACCTCAATGCTCAGGAGCTCTTGGCTTCTTAGAGAAGGATCTGCCCCTCCCCAGCTGAACACAGGGACTTTATTAATCCTAGGAAAGGTTTTGCAGCACCTTGCTTTGCTACCAACAGATAAATCCCCCTGATTTAGATTTGTTGTGACTTCTCCCTGGCCTGTGGCAGTAGTCAGAGGTCAATTTGGGGAACCTTCTGCCCCTGCCCTTGTTTTCTCTCCAAGTTCCAGCTAGCCTGGAAGGCTTTTCCCTGGGATGAAGTGGTCCCATGAAGGGTGGCCACCCTTTGTGTCCTTTCACCTTGGAGTGCTGCTGCCATGAAAAGACAAAAATCATGTATTTCATGGATGATGTTTTGCTTTATTATCTGCTTTCAGCTCCTTAATTGAATTAGGAAAGTTTTCTATGTTGGTTTTTTCTTTTTTTGAAAAGCAATGAACTGAGCCCAGTACAAGTCTCCAGTAAACAGGGAAGAAAATAGAAGAATGACTGTTCCTTTCATGCCATTAAGTACTTAAGCACATCCTTAATTTTATTTGGCATTGCAGTGAGACCTAGCAATTTTTAAAATATCTTTCTCAATCAGTTAAATAAGGTAATAAATTGAAAACAGAGAAGACAGAGGCAGCACAGCATTTTAAACAGCAGACTTCATCCCTTGCCAGCCCCTCTGCCACAAACCCTGCAAAACAAACACACAGTAAAGCAGATGTCTGAATTCTGAGCAAAATATTTTAAAACATTACTGTCTGGCTGGAAACTAGGAAGGTGGCATTGATCCCAGGAGAATTTTTTTGGTAGTGCCTTTTTTTTTCTTCTTCTCTTTAAAAATTTATCCTGATTTAATCATAATTGATTTGCTGAAATTCAATTACTCATTCAGCCTCCTCTGAGCCCCAGTGTGTGCCTTGGTCTCCCAATAGTGAATGAGTTAAATGTCTCTTAGCTTCCCTTTTCCCTAGATGAGGCTTTTGTTTAGAAATGCCTTCAGAAACGATTGCTAATTCTTTTAGGCAAGTGACAGTTTTGTGGCAGCTGAGTTAACTCATCACAAGTCTCTAGGTATTGATCTAATTTTGCATTTCCACGCAGAGATTGCAGTGGTCAGGCTGGAGCTGTGAGTGATGTGAGTCCCTCCCTCCCCAGCTCTGTGCTGGTGCCTGCCCTGTCCCAGCCCAGCCCAGCCCAGCCCAGCCCAGCCCAGGCTGCCCTGTCCCCCAGGGCTGGGGGGTGCTGGGGCAGCTCGGCCCTCAGCTGGGGTCCCAGGGGTGACAGGAGTGTCCCCTGGGCTGTGTGAGCAGCACCTGGGGGAGCCCTGTGCTGCATCCCCAGCTGGGGATTACCCTCTGGTCCTTGTGGAACTGCTTCTGTAGCCATAAAAGCAAAAAATAGGGACAAAAGGAGGGGTTCCTTTGCTGACACCAAAGTGCCTCAGTCCATATTTCCTGTTTGTGTGAGGTGCTGCTGCTGCTGCTGCCCAGCTCAGAAATCCAAACCCCTTGCTGGCCTTGTAAGCCATAATTCCATGTGTTGGTTCCCCTTCCCTGCCTGCTCCTTTGCTTTGTTCTCACAGCTGCCCACAGCTTTTTGTTTTGTCCCAAGTAGATTTTTTACTGCTAGTGAGTTTTTAAACCTCTCTTTGTAGCCTTACTGTTCTCGTGGTTATTATGAATTCATTCAGATTTTTTAAAAATAAGAATTTTGCTCCTCAGGTTCATTCCCTAAGGGATTCTTCCACACATATGGAAGTTTTTCCAGTTCCATCTCAGTATTTTCATTCTTGTTCAACTGATGATTTTATTTTGTTTCCTTTTCTTACATTCGCACTTCAATAGACTGCTGTCTCTTTCAGAGTTTCTTCAGAAACTGGGTTGGTACAAGACATCACAGCTTTAATCCACAGACTTCTGCTTAGGTATTTTCCTGTTTCTATGGAAGACACTAATCTTCCTGTACAATAAAACAACTAAATAAGCTGTACAAAATTGAAAAGGCAATTTAATTGCCAGTGCTTATGCAATTTCTTAGAGTAGCTAAAATCCCACCAAAGGTTGGATACAAGTGGTACCAGGAGCTCTCAACTAAAGAACTAAAATAATGGGAGCAGATTCGCTATAAAAAAAAACAACCCAACAAGACATCTTTATAAAGTTTCTTTTATTTATTCAAATGTTATAAATATCACAGGGAGTGATAACTTGGTTTATAAATTGAAGGAAGAAAGTGAATGTGCCAGCCTGGAAAAAATATAAACAATTATACTGTCAGTCATTGTTTGAATTATTCATTTGAAATATCTTTTAAGAGTTTTTCATTTTGTCTGTAAGGCAAAGAAACATATTTATAGGAGTAAAATGTACTAAATAATTATTGAAGTATGCATCAAAGAATTCCTTTGATTATTTTAGAATAAATATTCTAAACTGCCACTTTGGATTTTATTGTCAAGTGGCAGAATATTTGATGTCTTCTATAAGATTTCAAACCTGAGGCAAATAAATTTATAAAAAAAAGACCAAGTTTTATCTTTCAAAGGAAGAGCATCACTGCTGTGAGTGACTCAGAAAAATACAAACATGATCATCAAGTCGGAAAATAGCAAAGTAATGAGAAATGTATTTCAATTAATGGGAACCAATTCCAGAATGTGAGAAATTTGTGTGTTGGTAGCTCCACATCCTCTGCTGTTTGCAGTGTTTCTGTTTGCAGCCAGCCCTGATTTGGACAGAACTTTGGATTAGCAGATATTTAGGGGGTTTGTGAAAAATTGTAAAATACACAGATCATAATTTTTTTCTCCTTAAAAGCACATTGTGATTCACTAAAGTAATTCCCAAGTTCTGTATGGGGAAAAACAAATATTCCAGTTTGTGTTGAGAGCAATGGGAAGTTCGCTTGCACACCTTGAACTGGGATAAAAGTTAATTAAGGGTAGCTCTATAGTCAGCCAGTGGAATTACACATTAATAAAACTGTGTTTTTAATTAAAACAAATCCTGCTAGGGAGGCACTTGAAAAATAAAAGCAGTAAACTAGAAAAAACACCTTGTGGAGTACACATAACATGCAGCAGAAATCCATTCTAAATTCTGTGAAATAGGAGAAGTTTTGAAACCAAGTTGGAGGGAATTTGAGGCGTTTTTTGAGAAGGGAGAGAGAGGACATTAAACATTAAATGGGGAGTGCAGGTAAGGAAAAATAATAGCTATTTCAAGTTGTCTCATGGTGCAAAATTAAGTCTTATAATGAAATATTCAGAGCAAATTCAGTAGCTGTAACTCAGATCAGACACAGTCCCAGGTCTCTTGATCCCTTTGCTGTTAACAATTAACAGGGCCAGGATCAAGAGACCCAATTAATAAAGAATAACTCTCAAAAAAAGAAAGATTTTTGCTGCTGACTGCAGTGGGTTGAACGTTTACTATCTAGTTCAATATACACCAATTCAGGCAATATAAAATATTTGAAAACCATCATAGAAATATTGTGTTAGTATTAAAATTGATAACATAGAAAATGATCATCACAGATTCTTCAGTTTTCACTTATAACTTTCATGCTTTCAGTTCAAAGTCATGACTACTTGCACATTTGTTATTAAAAGAGAACCCAGTATTCTTTTTTAAATGTAGTGAAGTGGGTGAATTGAATTTTTTCACTTTCAATTATACAGGTTGGATATAAAAATGCATCAAAGTATGCTGTTAATATGTTGCAGGCAAAATAATGAGAAATTGGAACGGAATGGCTTTTTTATCTGGCTGCATCTAGCTATCAAACAAATCTTTCTGTTAATTGTTAAATCCTAATGACTTCCAAAGACACTTCTGGGGTTGTGGTGGAACTCTGATCCCCAAATCTCCACTGGGCACAGTGACTGCACTGAACTCCTTGTCACTGCTTCTGTCCGCTCTGTCCCTGCTTTTATTCCCACAAGCTCATGAAAGACATTATATGTTTTGAGAAAGAGTCTTTTCCAAATCCTTTTGCAGGTAAGGTTTTGGAAGACTCCATTGTTTTGTAATAATAAAGATATTTTCACTTTCAGCCCCTCGGTTGTAGGAGTTGTTTCCTGGCGCTGCCAAGCATCAGAGGAAGTGATGGAAATGTGAGATCATCTGATTTCTCCCTTTTCTCGCGTTTCTGAGAGGAAATCCAGACTAATTTGCTCAGGCAAAGCACCATCAGAGGGAGGGCAGTTTGTTAGGGAGGTGCTGGGCAGGACTGTGTTAAATGCCAGCAGTGCTGCTCCGCAGGGTGGGCACAACCTCACCTGGGGCTCACCCGGGCTCTGGCAGCACCAGCACCATCCCACACCATTTCCTGACCACTTTTCACACCCTGGGGCAGAAGCACAGACATCAGAGGTAAAATAAGCAGGACTGCTCATGTGGCTGCAGGTTCACAGCTCCAGAGCAGGGCAGGGAGGCTGTGGTTGGGGCACAGAGGAGGGAGGGGGGAATAAAAAAGGCTCGGGAGCAGTGGGGGAAGGAACTATAGAGATCCTGGCTGGATAAATTCAGTATATTTGACAACAAGGACAGATCCTTCATGAGCCTTCCATGATACAAAATTCTTCCAAGTTTTTCTCTGGCATTGCCATACAGATATAGACAGGGTGTTTGTTTCATGGCAGATTTTTAATCAGATTCCCAAGACCGTTTTCCTTAAAATGTAACTGATGTTGCCTAAGTTCATTTCACTAAACCTCTTCTAAGGCATATTATGAAGTGTGTTGCTTTTTTTTATCTGAGGTATTATTTATAAATTAAAAGTGACTTTGTTTTCATACAATATATTGGAAAACAAAGGGATTCTGTCATTTAGAGAATATCAGTCTCTTGTCTTCATGCAGTGCATTAGAGATCAGAGTGAAGTGGACACTTAAAATATCATCAGGTTGACACTGTCAAGAAAATGTTTTCAATTTTTTGCTTGAACTTGTCTCCTCTGGAGTCTCTTTTGTCCTGCACCTCTCATTTTGTTTGTGAAACCGACAGCTGTGGTGCTTCTCTTGTGTTGAAAACTGTAAAAATGCAATAACAAAGCAAAAAAGCAAAGCAAAACCATTGAAAGAGAGGATAATATTGCTGCTATCCTGTTCCCTGGGCTCTCTGCTTAGGAGCTCTATTCACTTAAAACATTTTCTAGCTTCTGAAGCACTTGATTAAAGTCAGTTGGGAAAAAGATCAGCTCTTAAAAGTGCTAATTTGTGACTCAGAAAACGTGAATAAGTCTAAATATGCAATTCCCTGTTGCTGTGTATTGCTGGCCATGGGGCTTGTCTGGAGAAGGTTTTCCCATTTCACTGCACAGTCTGTGCCTGCTGTGGGCGATGTCTGTGAGGTGTTCATGGAGATGGGGATGTTTGTGATGTGTTCATGGGGACAGGGGTGTTTGTGGGGTGTTTGTGGGGTGTTCATGGGGACAGGGGTGTTTGTGAGGTGTTCATGGGGACAGGGGTGTTTGTGGGGTGTTTGTGGGGTGTTCATGGGGACAGGGATGTTTGTGAGGTGTTGGTGGGGACAGGGGTGTTTGTGAGGGAACACCTTCACATGGGGACAGGGTGTAGTTCATCTTCCCTGACCTCCTGTCAGCCTCCTGGGCTTTCCGAGCCCTCTCCAGAGCAGGAGCCAGGGGTGTCTCTCCTTTTGGCTCTGGGTGTAGGAGCCCATTTGGGGTCAGTCCTTGCCCGGCCTGGTGTTGCAGCCCCTCAGCTGAGCTGCTGCTCCTCTCTCACTGGTGTCAGACCTCCCTCCTGGGCTGTGGTCCTACAGATGAGGGGGAAGGACAGACCCAGAACAAGCCCTGCTCCCGTGGATGTGTGCAAACAAACCAGCTCTGCATGGACAAGGTGACAATGGAACAGAACAAAGAGGGCAAGAGAACTATTTGAAGCTGACACAGATGTAACTACACCTCTTAGAAACAACTTTGCTATCATTGATGCAGATGAAAATCACTTTTAGGGAATGTACCAAGCATTCATAGCTTTTGTTCCAAATTAAAATAGATGATCTTCCAGTGTTCTAACTACTTCATCTATCAATCTAATTTGTTTTTCATACTGAAAGCATCCTCTCCATGTCCTCTTTTTACTCCCTCTTTGAAGGTTATTAAAAGTCTTCTAATCTAGTAATTCCTAACACTTCTCTCTTTCTGCAAGAACAGAATTATCACTGAATATTTTAGAGAGAACCCCATGCCGTGTCTCTCACACCTCCCTCCTGCAGCCACCCTCTTTCTCTGGTGGTGCCTTGTGAGAATTCTGGTATCAGCAGCAGTTCTGGAGATGAGAATTCCCTCCTTCAGCTGATGGTTCCAGCCTGCCCTGGGGCTGCTCTCCAGAACTGTTTTGTAATACACAGACAGGGGAACAAGCAGCTCTGAGCACTCAGGAGCCTTTTCAAACTCTGAATATTTAGCTGTTGGGGCCTTAGCCCCCCTCTTCCCTCCATGCATCATAGCAAATTAAGAGCTGTTTCTGAAATTAATCTGATGCTGCTCTAGAAAAGTGTTGTTTCTTTTTCTTTTTTCCCCTCAAGCAATTGTAATCTCAAGTGTCAAATCTGTAGATGATTTCAGAAGTGCCAAAAGACTTTTGATATTTTAATTCTTGGCAAAGCATTGGTGTGCCACTAATGCAGATGGGCTGACATGTGAGCCTACCAACTGCATGGATTAAAACTCTTCCAGAATCACTGGATTTCCTAAAAACTGCTCCCACAACATAAACAGCAGCCCTATGTTGCCATATTCAGGTATGTAGCTGATGCTTTTAAATCAATCTTTATATATACCTATAAAAATAAATAAAAATCATGTATGTGATGACATATAAATGATGTATAAATTCTGTCCTGAACAAAAGTGCCTGTTCCAATGTCTGGCCATCCTTTTAGTGAAGAAATTTTTCCCAATTTCCAGTCCTAACTTCTCTTGGTGCAACTTGAGGCTGTTTCCTCTTCTCCAATTGCTGGTTACCTGGGAGGTATTGGGGCAATGGGTATTTCAGTGTTTTTAGTCTCCCTGCTAATCTGATTAGCAGGGTAAAGTCTTTTCAGAAATGTGCAGTTTCTTCTGACTGAGATATGGGGGCAGTTAACTGGCTTCATTTCTATTCCCTTGCTTGTACTGCACTGCTCAAAGGACTGACCTTTGTAGAAAATCAGCCCATTAATTGTGTTATGGTAGCTAGAGGAGGAGAGGATTTACTTGAAAACTTAAAATAGTGAGGTAAGCAAGCATCTCAAAATACAAAATCAAATAAAACATCTATATGACCTCCATCCACCAAGATGTGGCACAGAACCAGGAAACAAAAACACAGACATAGGCAGCCACAGCTTTAAAAACACCAAAAAATGGTTCTTGATGAAAAGGAAGGAGCAAAAAACCTTCCATATGTGAGAACAGAGGTCATAGCAACAGCAATGAAAAACTAGATCAATAATCAGAACAGCAGTAATCAGAATTTACACAGAGAAACAATCAGAAATGCTCTGTGGTGTAGCTGTAGCCAAAAGTTAATTTTTGTGCTTTTAAAAAGTGATACTCTGCTACTGCACTTGGGTTTCTGTGGTCTCAGTAAACACTCAGAGCATAATGACAATATCATTAACAAAGTGCTGGTGTAAAACATATCACAGATTTAAAAGCCAAGCTCCAAGAATGCTCAGGTAGAGGTTTGTCCCTGCTAAACTGAACAATTTAGGAGCCAAATCTCCCCTGTCTCTCTCTAACCAGCACAGGGATGGGCACCTCCAGAGGGGAATCCTGATCCCAGCCCACCTTCCTCATCTCTTACCCTGCAGGAGTGAAGGGCACCAAGCTGTAGCTCTGGGCTCCAGCCCTCTTTGGGCAGACACAGGGCCTGGGAAGGCACAAACCCTGCTAATTATGGCACAGACAAATGTGATTCACTCCAAATGAGTAATCTGCAGAGTGCAGAAATGTGTGAGTTTCCCTCATTAATTCTGGTGTTGGAATAATCTCTGGTCACCTTGCATTGTTCATAATTTGTTCAATGGCAGAGCCCATTGCCCTGTAAATGCCCAGTTATTTTTTTTATGAAGAATCCCACCTTAAAAGCATGTGCTGCAGTTTTGGCCTGTCCTGCAGTCAAAGGGTTTACTCAGGTGAACCCCCTGGGATCTGGAGGTTCCTCTACCAAATTCTACCCCTGAGAGCATTGACAGCTGAGCAGCCTCACAGGGGTCACAGCTGAAGGGAGCACACTGAGATGTGGCTTCTGAGGATGGGAAGGATGTCCTGCCAGTCCCACAAAATCACTGTCCTGGGGCACATTGCCCTTCTTTTGAAAAGCTCAGGGTCCTCTCAGGTTCAGCTCCTCTTCAGACACCAGTCTTTGCTGCTGGTACATCAAGGCAGCTGTGAGTGGGGAATGAGCTCAGCAGAAATGTCTGCACCGCTCAAATTATTTGGGGAACTTAAAATGTACTAATATCTCCTGTTTGTTTATTTAAAGATGAATGGGACTTCATTTGGCGTGCAAAAAGTAGTAGTCAGTTAATAGAAGCAGGAAATATGGCACAGATTTTCCTAGATTTACCTGTCACTTACATGTGTGTTGGTCAGTAATACTTTAAGCAATATGAAAGTTTGTCGGAAGTGCTGTCTTTGCTTTCAGTCCCAAAACTATTTGGCATGGTGCTAAATATGATGTTTTAGTATATATTTACAACTCTTATGCTGGGATCTTAGGGGAGTTTTTAAGTAGTCAAGATCCAGTCCAATGTTTGATGTTTGCTGAGACACTCACATGTGTATGTGGCTGAGTCTGTCCTGTCTGGAGTTCCTTAAAATCCAAGTTTCCTTTTCCCATACATTGCAATAATAAAATCAAATAGGTAGCAATGTATGAAACCTCCCCATTGTGTTTTTCCAGTGTGAGACAATATTCTACTACAAAAAATTCCAGGGAAATGGAGTTTCCTGTTTTCCTTTTCCAGTGTTTTTGGATAACTGTGACATGTCAGCTGTGTTCAAAACTGTAAGTGCAATATTTACTACCTCTAGTGAATAAAATGTGTGTGGAAAAAGAGGAATGTAATAATGATAAGAGGATAACAGTGTAGTCACAAGGTAAATTCCTTTTTGTCATGCAGACTTAACTGAAAGAATTTTGAGCAGGCATCTTCCTTGTACAAAAAGCAAAATTTAAAACACAGGTGCGTTTAGAAACTGAGATAATAAAGTGAATGAACTTAGAACAATGGAGTAAGAACCCAGAAGGTATCACTGACTCTTGCTCTAGAGTTATTTCAAATTTGGGCACAGTGCGTGGGACAAGCACTTAAATTGTACTGGTTGCCCTGTAATTCTGGCAGTGGGATTTAATGGAATGTGTCACCTGAATGCTGCAATTCCCTGTCTGGTGGAGGAGCCCTGGGAGCACCTTGGGAGGGTGGCAAGAGCCCAAAGGGTGAGGCCATGAAATGAATCCTCTGGGATCAATCTGCCCCTCCAGTGGGAATGGCAAACAGAAAGAGCCACAGGGAAATTAATTTTCCCCAACCTACCCATGTTTAATCCAAAGAAAATCTCTATTTTCTGCATGTGGGACAGGTTTTTGTGCTGGAGACTGCTGTGGCACAAGGATGGTCTTTGGCTGCTCCTGATGATTTTTCCCTTTTCACAGGAGCTGGGAGATTGAATGCACTTCCTCAGTATTCAGACATGGCAAGCCCTGGTAATTAGCTGTCCCAGAGCTGGATTATTAGTAAGCTATAAAAATTCTCTAATTTCCATCAACAAATACAGTTTCGAGTCATTATAGTCTGCAAGAATAGCATCAATTTATCTGAAATTTTCTTCTCCTAAGCATCAGTAGGAAGAGTTATTCCCACATGAATTTAGAAGGATGATTAGAAAGAGACTTTTTCAAGATGGCTTTAAAATGAAGCAGCAAGACCTAAGAATGTAAATCATGTTCTATGGGAAGAAAAAAAAAAGTAGATCAGGCTGGGAATGCAAATCATATTCAAGGGAAGAATTCAGATCAATATTAGAATCTGCCTTGTGTGACTGCAGTAGCATAAAATTATCTGCTGAGCTGTCTGTAAAAATGACAGGGGAGAGAAGAAAAAGATTTCAAGCAAAAGATGGCCTGTTGATAATTTGGAACAATTAAGCTAAATTTTAACCCAAATTGAGGGTAAAATATTTTATGAAAACAGATGCAGAACACTTGTGGAAAATGTCAGGTACAATCTGATTTCATTGTTGCAGTGAGATGAAATATAAGATATTTGAGAGGTGGGGAAAAGAACTTGACTGGTATTGAATTCCTGGGCAAAGGCAACTTGATTCTCAGATGTTCAATCAGGAAACAGATCAGTGACCCCATTTTTCCAAGATAATGTCTGACTCTAAAGGAGAGATGCCAAACTTTGGTAGACATATTCTGGGGAAATTTCATTTAGGAAAGGTTTTCATTATTACACAACATTAACTGGAATTATTAAGAATTTTCTCATTGAGAAACAATTAGAATAATAGGTATTAAACCAAACCAACCAACTGTACAAACAAACCTACTTCAGCTTTACTTTTTGGAACTGAAACAGAATTCAGACTCCTCAGCCTCCAGTTCCTGCAGATCTTACACAGTTCCCCAGATTTCAGAGAATATTTTTTTTGCTATAGGATAAAGCTTTCTACAATTCAGGGAGCCTTTGCCCCACTTCCCTGAGGATTCTGATAACTCCAATTTTAAAAAAATTTGTTGTCAGATGCCAAACCAGGGCAAGATTTCAGATTCCTTGATTTAGAGCTGTGCTCTGACCTCCTCCAGCTGCCTCCAAAGCCTGACCTCTCCAGGCAGGTGAGTCTCCCTCATTCTGGATAAAATATGTGACAGCACATGCTGAAGTTGGACATTTGCTGAAATGAAGGTAGTGATGTGAAAGGTTTGCTAAACTGGTATTTTCTGATCACCTTGTGAGAGTTTTTTTAAAATTTGTGACAGGAATGGCAAAGTTTAGGCAGTTTTGCAAGTGATGTATTTCACATGGGAAATCAATTTTCCATGTATTTGTCTAAAATTTATTAGAAATGGTGTTTTAAATTTTCGTGGGAATGGAATAAGTAATTTGTTTAGTAACGTAGGTGAAAAAGAAGCTTGTTCTTCACATGAAATATCATTTGGGATGTCCTTCTTCTCAGGACTTTAACATTATGACAGCAGCATTTTAATGGAAAAAGTCACTCATGACTTCTGTGTGAGCACTCAGTGGTGGCCAGAGCTGTTAGACAGCTTTGTTCACTAACAGTGGGTAGAAAATCATGGTTACATGGCACTATTACACTGCACTAATAAGTCTGCAGGTCCTGACTAAGGAAATGTTCCAACTTCTCTTGCATGGAAAGTATCCAAATTCCATTGTTTAATCAATCATGTGACAAAACTAAGTCACAGGAGTTTACTTTTGATGGTATGAGTATCACAAAAAGAGCAGGATGGTTAAAACTGTCTTTTTTAAGCAAAAAGCTGTTCTCTGCAAAGGTTTTCATGCTTATGTGGAACATGAAGCAGTGAGCCATCATACAGGGAGCAGGGAATTCTGGATGTCCATCACCTCTGCAATCCCATGCTGCTGCTGGATGAGCCCTGAGGCTGGGGCTACAAATTGGCAGGAGAAATTATTTCAGTCTTCAACTGCAAGCTTACAATGAAAACTCTATCTTCCAAAAGCTGATTTTGCTTCATAGCACATTGCCACTCTTTTCCTCATTTGCCTGGAGAAGAATGTATTTGGAAACTCCTGACTAGGCATGGTGGAAGAGTGGTGGGGAAGAGCCTCCTCCCTTTCCCTTTCCCTTTCCCTTTCCCTTTCCCTTTCCCTTTCCCTACATTGTTTTTAGGAGACAGAGAGATGCAAATAACCATTACTGGGAAAGCTCTTTATTCAGAGAGAGCTGCATTTAAGCACAAGCTCAGGAAATATGACCCATGTGAAGGATGTGCCCCTCCAAGACCAGACTTCACACCTCTCCTTAGAGAATCATAAAGATTGCCTCAAACAAACCCAGTTTAATTTCTCTATATTGAAAATGAAGACTGAAATGGATGTCTGCATAAATGAACCTAGGGAGAACTGAGAGGTGATTTTGTTTAAATTCTTTTGATTGCAGCAGAAATCAAATTTATTTTGCTGGAGGGTGACTTACCAAGCAAAGCACATTAAATCAGTCTGCTTCCAAGGGAGGGAGAAGCAGCAGATATATATCCATGCTGCAGAGGGAAGTTGTCTGTTACATGCTCATTACACATATTTATGTCTCAGCTGCAAACTGAAAAGTATTCATGAATTTTATATATTTTAGAAGTGTTTCCAGGTATGCCTTTAGCTTTTCAGGCTCGGTCTGAGCTTGTACAAACTGCAAATTCCCCCTCTGCCTGCTGCAGTGTTTAATTTTCCCCCCGCTGGGGAGTGGTGGGAGTTTCAGTGCAGACAGTGGCACGGAGCTGGCAGGATGCAGCCAAGCATGGGACAGGATCCATGCTCAGTGCTAATGGCACAAACAGGGGCTGTCAGCTCTGTGCAGCACCAGCCCTGGCAAGTGTCTGATCTGCTTTTGTGCACTCTGAGAACATCTCTGTAAGCTCAGCTGCTCCAGGGGCTGCAGGACCTCCTGTGCTGCTCCAGGGGCTTCAGGACCTCCTGTGCTGCTCCAGGGCTGGGAGGCTCCAGCAGAGCTGGGATGAGGGATCTGCCACAAGCTGCATTTGCACATCAGGAGAAGTTTTAGTTCAGCTGGGCAGTGCTGGGACAGAAAGGGTGGGAATCACCTTCACTGTGCTCAGCCTTGCCTTAGGTCTCTCCCCTGGGACAGGTCTGTTTTTGGGCCCAGGACTCAGACACACATTAACACAAACAAACATTCCCTGGGGCTGCAAAGAGCCTGGGAAGTGATGGGGCTGCCTGTTCCTGGCTGCACCTCCTGCACCCAGCCCAAAGTCCAGAACACTTTTCTGTTTCTGCTGGCACAGTGAGAGCCAGTCCTTGCAGGTCCTGTGTGTCCCCAGGGCAGGCTGTGAGGCACTGCAGGGTGGGCAGGACATGGAGCAGCTGGGAATGGCAATCTGGGTGTTCTAGGCAAGGCCTTTCAGTCACACTGGGCTTTGCTCTTCCTGATGCCTTAGGTGGATTTTATATTTTTCATCTATTTGTAGCCCTGCAATTCTTTAGTGTATAACTCTAAATTCCATACATAGTGTGAGCTGCTGCTTCCCCATTTTGGGCAGACACAACAATTCCTCTCCAGGCCTGGGAATCAAGGACACCTCACTGCCTCAGGCCCTGAGAGATGGAAACAAAAGTGAGTTGGGGGAGCAAACTTGGGGTGAATTACTTCATTACCTGAAGCTGTAATTGGAGATTACCCCCAATGTACAAAGGGACCAAACTGATCAAAGAGTGAAAACCTGTCACCTGTTGTCCATTTTTGGGTGTAGCCCCTGGGTTGGCTTTGCCTGCCCTAAATGTACCTGAAGGCCCTTCAAAAAATACAACTGTTTTTTATTCCCTTGATTTTGTCTGGCCTCTGTTTTAGGTAGTCCCAAAAAGGCATCATTCGCTCCATGGGGAAAACACCATTTCTGGGTGGGAAGGAAGGGAGCAGAACTACATTCCTGACTCAGGATTATACTTTGCTCAGCAGTGAAAATGTCTGTGTAGAAACTCAGGAGGAACTGATCTTTCCCAGACCCAGAGAAGGAACTCAAAGCTCTTTTTGCTGTGCAATTGCTGCAGCAACCACATTCAGAGAGAAGGAGAAGCAGCACACCTTGAGAGTAAATATAGCAGAAACAAAGGCTTCTTTTAGCCTATTGACAGTCTTGAACCTTCAAGAGGTTTTAATCCCTAATTAGAAATAACACTTTGCTCATTTCTCTAACATTGAATATTCACTTCGGGTAAATGGAGTGTTTTTCCTGCTCTTGAGAGACACAGAAAGTCTTAGTAGAACAACAGGACATTTTTGAATAACTTCAAAATGTAGGTTCTTGAAGACTAAAATTTGATTCTTTCAGATGGCTGGATTTTATTTCTTTTACAAGGTGCAATGATAATTATATGATTTCGAAACCATACCTAGATAAATGAATTATGGGGGTTTTGTGCAGAGAATTGATTTCAGTGTCTTAGGCTGTTTCCTGTGGACTGCATAGGAACAGGAGTGACACCTCTACATTTGCACTGTTGATTGTCCTGTTACCTGAGGCTAAAACTGACCCTATATGCCCAACAAAAACTTTGTTTTTATGTGCAGTGAGTGGTCTTGTGGCTAAAAAATGTTGGAAGATCTCAGTCAAATTAGTGGCAGAGCATCTGCAGGCATGTAGCATGTAGTTTTCTTCTGTCATAGAAGAAACATTTAGGTCTTAGGTCTCAAAAAATCTGTGATGCTTCTGAGTTTTGTGGTTTTTTTCCATGTTCTTCTCTTAGTCCACCATAAGCTAGGTGTTCTTCCAGTGAAATATTGGATATGGGTCCATTGGACTTTGGTAAATAAGAGGACACTGGAGCCCAAGATCTGTAAAATCTTTTTATCTAATTTTCTGGCGGTATTCAGAGGAGCAGGATTAAACTCTGCAAAGGCAGGCAAATCCCACGGTATTGGCCTCAGGTTATTTAAAATCAAGGAGTCCCCCTTCCTGTACTAAGAGCACGGTGTAATATATTTACAGATGAGGTGTTGCTTTGAAGTTGGGATCTTGTCTTTGATCAAAAGCATTCAGCTTCCCTCATGTCTCTCAGAAGGAGACAGGAGTTAGAGCGCACTGGTGTGGGTTTTTTTAATGTTTTGGACTGCAAAAATGACATTTACATGAAACAGTAATCCTGGGAATGTATGAGATAAGACAATTTCAACCACAAGCTGAGAGAAAGTCTCCCAAGCAGCCTTGAAACCAAGCAGAAGTAGCAGTGTGTCACAGTCACTCTTCATCCTATGAATGTTGACAGACCTCCTTTATCAGGACTTTAATTAACAGCAGTGAGGGAGGCAAAGTAAAATGTGCTTAAAATTTTCCTGATGAAAGTCCTGTTAATCAGGCAAAAGATTCTGATTAAATACTCTAAATTCAGCAGGCTTCTTTAGGAAATTTAAATATACAGCAGTGGAGCTTCCCAACCCGTGAAGGGGAAGGGCACAGGGACTTGTCAGAGCAGTAGTTTTTGGGTTCCTGAGGAGGGCAGAGAAGGCACAATACAATTAAAAGAAAAACCACCTGAGTTCTGGCTTGCTTAGGCTTTGCAGTCACTGAGGGCACTGACTTTATCAGGACTGTGCTCTCAGATCAATGGTTTTATCTTTCTGCTGCTTTTGTATTGACTGGCCATGGATTGCTATATGATTTTTTAAATGTAAACACGACTGTGTCTATCCTGGGGGGAACAAAGGGAGTCTGGAAGAATAATACACTGTGTGCACACAGCAGGGAAACACCACCGAGGTATCTCTGTGAATCTCCTTTCAATAAAGGATTTGTAACTTATTGCAGAGCACGACTTGAATATTGTGGATGGACTGAGCTTTGTCCCTGTCCTTTGTGGGCATGCAGGTGGAGTTATCCTGCCTAACAGTGGGAGTAATGGGAAGCTCTATTCTTTGATTTTTGTAGCATGGACAGGTTTGGAACTGATTCTTTTAAGCAGCCAAAGCTCCTTCACTGAGAGCTGTGATGGCAGAGCTGTCAGTGGGACACCAGGAGAGCCTTTCCCAGGCTCAGGTTTCTGTCCCCACATGGTGCCACCAGGCAGTGCCCCTGCAAAACCTGCATCCCAACCAACACCAGGAAGCCTTTTACTCTGTTTGCATGGAGGCTTTTAGGGTCTTCTGATGGCTCTCCATAAGCACAACTGTGGTCTGTGCTTAAACAGATGTTTGCTCACATCCCACAGCCCCAGAGAGTTCCCGTGGCCAGCAGGGAACGTGGGTTTGGACACCTGTGTTATGGCAATGGCCTTCATCCCCTCACAGAAAGGAATGGGAATCTCAGCCTGAATCCTCTAACGTTTGTTTGGCCACATCTCAGAGTCCCATGAGAGAAAAAAAGGCACAAAGAATAATTCCCCCTTCACATTTTTGTAGATGTAACTCTTTTTAATGAGGAGAAAGCAAAAGCAATTTTTTAAAAACGACATTAAATGATTTAATATTATTAAAATACTGCAACCAAAGTGGTAGAAGTGCCTACCCAGTCAAATGGCTGTTTGTTGGAAAAGCCAAACTAGTATGAATTGTTAGTAGGAAAATCCAGTCAAGGAGAAGAATAAGATCCAGGTACTTAAATCTGTGGAGAAAAACTGACTGAAAAGCCATGCAAAGAGTGCTTCGATTCTGTTCTTCCAGTTGCTGAATCGTGCTGGGCAGGATTCCCCAGGGCAGATTTTGTCTGGGGAAGTTCCTGCAGCAGGGCTGGGCTCTCTTGCCTTCCACAGCAATGATTCCATGTCACCTTATATGAAGCCATATAATGGGAATTTTCTGCATTACAGGATTCTTACCCTTACAATCAGATAAAAGAACTTGTAGTTGATGAACTTCAGTGAGGAAAGGCACTATAAATTATTTTGACAGGGAAACTTCGTCTTTCAAATAGGGTTTGTGAAATCTGTAAATCAAACTCTTAACTCCACTTTGCACAATTTATGTGATTTTTACAATATGAAATTATATAATCTGGTCTTTTTTTACTTAAATCCAATACAATTAGTATTGGACTTTAAGCACATTAGTATTGGATTAGCACATTTAGTGTTTCACACACCTTTTTAAAAGCTTTGGGGGCTTCCATGGTGAGTGTGGTGAGTGAGATGGGGTTGTGTATCTGAGCTAGGAAGTGTGGCTGGAAAAGAGGATTAGTTTGATTTGAGGTGTAACAGCAATAAAGTTTTGGGTATTTTTTCTGGAGATCCTCCCTTGTGCTGACTGACTGCTGCTTCCAGCAGCTTTTCTCTGAGTATTTCTACCTCAGACCCTACATTTCCTTTCCAGGATCATACCCCTCTCTTTCCAATGATTTCAGTTTTCACTCTGAATTCTTTGTCTCTCTTATGAGACCCTCAGAGAAATAATTAAAATAAAGACAAAGTAAGGGTAAGGGGGTTTTCTCTGTGTCTGATAGGCTGCATTAACAAGATATTCTGGCTTTTATTTCCCATTTCCCTCTGCTTCACCTGTCCTTCACATTTTAGAACAAGAACTACCTGTTGGTACAGGTCTGTACTGTACCTAGCATAAGAGATTACACATCCTTGTTAATTTGTAATGATATTATTATATTTTTACTTATTTTAAATGGGACTTTTATCATCTTGAAATCAGAACTGAATAGGAAGAAATATCATTACTCCCAACTATAAGTGTAAATAAATAACAAAGAGAAAATTATCTCTGTTACTGTTTTTTTTTTCCTAAAGAATCATAATAAATGGTTGTTCTTCTGTCCTACACCACAGTCTTGCCTTGAGAGGCATGGAAAATGAGATCTCAGTAGTGCCAGAGCTCAGATTGCAATGGAAAGGCCTGGGAGTGGGAGGTCTCAGGAGTGTCAGGGTGCTGCTGGACCTGCACTTTGCCCTTCCCACACAGAGCACACCCTGGCACTGCAGAGCTGCACTCACCTCCACAGCTGTGCCAGGAGACTTCACAGCCAAGAGAAACAGCTTTTGAGATTTCCCTTTTCCACATCAATCCTCTGGCTTTGTTTTTCTTCAAATGCTGATTCCTTTCTGCTCCTGGTGCTCTGAGAAGTGTAGAAATGTGAGATGCACAAAGAAAGCCTTGGGAGTGTTTTCACAAAGCAGCTTTGGTGCCTCACAAACTCCTGTCCAAATGTATGGGAACATCCAGAAAGGAAATACTGTCTTTGCAATATTCATAATGCTATCAACTGCAAAGCAAAGTGCTTCATAACCTTCTTCCCAAATTAATTCTGCATTCTAGAAAACTGAAATCAGTTTAAGTCTGTACGAATTCTGTAGAGTCATATATGCCGAATTATTTCTTATTTGCACCACTGTAGTTCCTCATGTAAATTATAATGAAATTTATCTCTCAGCCTCCTGTTGGTCTTAAAATGAAAATTATCCAAGGTCTGTCATAATTGCAGATTGGTGGGGCTGTAAGTCCATCCATTTCAAGACAATATTTTTTTTTAAAAAATCCAAATAATTCATAGAATCCAGAATGGTTTGAGTTGGAAAGGGCCTTAAAGCCCATCCTGTCCCACCCCCTGCCACAGGCAGGGACACCTTCCACCAGGGCAGGTTGCCCCAAGCCCTGTCCAGCCTGCCCATGGTAATTGCTCTTCCAGTGTCAGTTTAAGCCCCTGGAGTTGAACAGAGCAGTCCTGGGAGTGCTTAAGGGATCTGTGCACCTCCAGTGAGGACTGGTTATTGCTGCTCTCTTTGTCATGGCTGAAGTACAATCTATTGAGTCACTTCCAAACTGGGAAAGGTTTTGGGCAAGAGGCACAAAGCACTGAGGCAGAAGGCTGAGCTTTGTTTGGTGTAATTTCTCCCATGTGCATTGTTACAAGCTGCAAGCTGGAGGAAGTAGTGACCTCTGCACACCTTGAAAATTAGTACAAGGCAAATTAGCAGAGAGTCACAGAACTTGCCAAGGGCATTCTTTTTGAAGTGTTTGGAGAATTAATAAAGGCTGTAGATGCTGTATGTATAACACATAAAATCAATCAGTGCTGTTCAGTTAAAAATCCAGCTGTCACAGGCAGACTCAGCTGATGTCCAAAGACAGCCTTAAAAATTGATGGCTTTATAAAATAAATAAAGCTTACATGCTATTTAAATCCACTGCTTCATTGGATTTTTATTTCAGCATCCTGGAGGTTTAAGAGGAAGCTGTTCTCTGGCCCTGGAGCATTTCCCCGCACACTTGGGGGTGTCACAGCCAACACTGACGGGTGACACACGTGGCAGCACCATGAATGCCACAGATGCTCCTGTTTCTGAGGATGAGAGGCAATTCCAGGGCCCATGCTCAGGATGCTGATTTTTAAAACAGAACAAACATGGAAATTGTGGGGGAAATAAAATCAAAGACATCTTTCCTTTTTAATACAGGCTCTTGGATGGAGTAACCATCCAGGATTGGATTTCAGCAGCACGATCCTTTTTCTGTGCAGAATGGAGCATTATAGACTGATGATACCAGGGAAAACCTGGCTCTCCTAGAGCTGCTCTGCTATATAAAGTGCTCAGACAGCTGATTAATCTATGGGACTTGGTAATCGTTTGACTCTGGATATTTTGTTCAAATGTTGTTTTTCAGTGATTCATGAAGCCCTTATCAGAATTCAAACAGCACTTCACGAATCAACTAGGAGCTTAAAAAAAAAATTAGCAGTAATGAGCTCATTTCCATAGAAATAGAACCAGGCTCACTGGTGGGTCAAACTGTTCTGCACTTCCTCTTCCCAGTGTTTTCCTCAATTCTTTTTCATTTATTTCATGCATCATTATCTTCCATTTTCTGTGTATCTAAACCATGCCATTTGGCTTTTTGTTCTCTAACCAGCAACTGCCACTTCAAGTTATCTCCAAATGCTGTAAAAAAATTGTCATCTATGTTTCACTTGAGAAAGTTTAAAATTCATTGTCACATTGCAAGGCATTACTCATGACAGTTTCCTCAATAGATTACAAATCATAGTTTGAAGTAGCATTGAGCAAAAATTTCTAATGCTCAAGCCTCTTCATTCCTGCAGGATTAGTAATGTGTTTTAATGATATTGCATTTGTATTCTTTCAGTTTTCTTTCATGAGACATCAAAGAAGCAGCAGAAAGCATCTTTCATATTCTAGACAGACAATACTTTGGTGTTTTCCTTCCTTCAGAATTACTGCTAGCCAAGATGAAAGCCAAGGTCTTGTGAGCAAAACCTGGGCCACCTGAAAAGAGATGGGATCCCTTTGAGGGTCTCAATTTGTTGGGAAGAGGGAATTGCTTTCAGTTTCATCCATCACAGCACAAGGCTTGTTAGGGCAGGTTCCAGAGGAGGAACGTCAGGATGGAAGGTCACACACAGGTCCTGCAGATGTTCAGATTGTTTTGTGCATTTTCATCCAGGAGACAAAGAAGAAATAAGAAAGAAGATTTTATGGCTTGAAATCATACGTGCAGAGCTCCTACTGAGGGCTGTGCACGGTGTTGAGCAAAACCAGAAAAGATTGTAATAATCAGAAGAGGGAACTGGCCTGGGAGTGGACTGGACTTGGTGATTAAGCAGTAAGACATGGAATAAATGCTGATGTTAATGCAATATACATATATATATATATATTTCAGTAGCTCTATATAATCACGTGTCTGGCAGCAACATACATAAGGAAAGAGAAGCTGTTCTCAGTAGCTCTACATCACAAAAAATCCTGGGATTCTGGAACACAAAGGAGTTTGAATAGGAAAATAATATTATTGAAATCTCTTACCTGAAGGTGAAAAGCCCTTTCAGGAAACATGCCACTGGAAGTATGGCACAGACAAGCAAGCATTTTCCCTAACTTACATCATGTGACTCTACATCTGGATCTGAAGGTGGAAGAGGTTTCTGCATCCACTGGATTTGTCCATCTCCTGGGATGAATGCTGCTGGGATACATGGGTGAGTAAGGGGAGAAGGGAACCCCATTTCTGCTGGAACTTGCATCCATCTCTGTTCCAGAACTGGAGGGAATTTCATGCTGAAATAAATTGCTTCAGAGGAAAACAAAAACTTGTTCTGGGAATAGATTTCCTGCCAAAGATGGTGAAGTGTGCTCAGAAATCCTCACAGAGCAGAGCAGGAGTAGGGCCGGCAGGGTGAAGCATACAAGGTTCATTTTTTCAGGAGACAGCATATTCCAGGTGAATGCTGCAAGTGCCATCGTAGCATAAGGCAGCCACTGCTCCCTTCAGGAGAGAGAAGGGGTCTCACAGTCTTCCCTTCTCCTCATTTTCTCCATAAAGAAGTGTACATCAAATGCAAGCCTGGTCCTCTGACTCCTGTGTTACATTTTCTATGAGAGCAGCACTGCTGGGACCAAAGATAATGCATATTTTAACTCTGGGCAAAAGTGCAAATGGCCTCCAAAAGCAATTAGACAAAAGCACAGAGCATAAAGTCATTAGTGACTGTGAGACAGAATGGACAGAGTAAAGCAATAGTTTTAATTGTCCCTAACCAGGGATTGCTGGAGCTGCTTCTCTGGGAAGTGTGTTCATCTACTCTTCCCTGCTGTTACCCATGGTGAAATTTTCCTGGAGAAAGGAAGTCAGCCAGACACTCCTTTGGCATGGAGGAGGAGAGGAACACCAAATTCCCTTTCCTTACTGTGCTGTGGAATGTGACAAACCAGGATTCCAAACTGCCCAGGACATGCACTGTTTTTCTAGTATTTGATTTGTATTGAAGGCCATAACAAGGCCAGCTGCTGGCCTGGATTTCCAGGCTTGGATAATGAATCTTTGCTGGGAAAGAAGAAGAAATCCCACAACATGAGTTGGATGGCACACTCTTGCCTGTTGTTGCTGTGGGAGACACCTTTGCTCCCTTCCTCTGCAGTGGCTCCTGGTTTTGTGACAGGGGTGCTGAAAGCCACCCAGTGATGGACCGGACAGGAACACATCCAACAGAGGGAAAACTACTGCAGCCTACAGACATCTCAAGCATTTCTTTATTTGCAGCTCTTTTTATTTAAGCTCTCTCTCTCTTAAATGAAGATGATGGTAAGGAACATCTCCTGGTCTCTCTGTGAGGGAGATTTTTACTTTGTCTTTTAGAGAGCACAGTGAAGAGTGAACAGGATCTAAGCTGGTGGGACAGTGCCAACAAAAGTCAAGCCAAACATTTGGTTTGATTCTTGTTTCTTCCTATTTTGCTTCTTGAGGGAAATTCTGTAGAGACAAGATTAATCATACAGACTGGCTGTGGCTCCTCCAGGCTCCTCCCTGCTGCAAACCATTCTGGGCTTCACAAGAGAAAGCAGGAGCTGCCCTGTTAAAACTTCCCAGTGACCGGTTTTGTGGTTAATTGTCAGCTGAGTTTTCTGACACTGATCTCTAATGCCATCTTTCTGTGCAGGAATTTGTAGGATGCTTTACTGAGCACAGATGAGGGAAAGTTTCCTTAGCAACAGGAATAACATGGAATACTGAAAAGCTCTCTGGTGACTCTGCTTGTTTCTGCACATGAAAAAAAAAAGCCCTTTTTCTCTCTCTTTTTTTTTCTTTTTTTTTTTTTTTTTCCTTTCATGGGATGCAATAGAAACACTCAGACACACAACCTGACATTTCCTGCCTACTTTTAATTTTTTCAAGCAAATGAAGTCAAAAAACTTCAGGCAGGCATCGTTCAAGTAATTCTCTTGGTATGCCCAATTCCTTCATTAATTAATTTGCAGAAGCCTATTAGCATATAGCAAAAGAGCATGATTTAGCTTGACTTGTACCCAAGGAAATGCATATGTTTAATAACTGAGATAATACTTTGCACCTCTCTAGCACTTCTCTAGCTGTGCTTGGAGGACTTTCAGGCCAGCTTTTAAATGCATTTAGACATCTCCAGATGCAGAGAGGTGCCTGGAGAGTTTTCAGAAAGTGATTTCAATAATCCATCAGTTATCTGCCAGCTCCCTTGTGAGAGGCAGCAAAAGAACCATTGCAGTGGCGCAGAAGATTAGGAAAAAAACCTCAATAAAGCTTTGAAAGAGTTAAGAGATAATCCAACCTTAGGATTCCTAGCAGTGAGCTTTAATGACTAACTAAAGCTCCCTGCAAGGCAAGGCTGTGTAATTAATGCAGTTCAGGAAAGAAAAGAGAGCAGTTTGCTGGGAGTGGTGGGACATCAGGTGGCTGCTCTCCTGCAGGGGTGGCTCCCCTGGAAGCTGCACCCTGGCTCAGATCCCTCTTCAGCCCCAGGAACCCCTGAGACCTCCCCTGTCGTGGCAAGGGCCAAACACTGAGCCATGAGAAGCCTTGTGGGACTATAAATCTATTTGATGGCAATAATAATAACTACAACACCTTAGCTTCTCCCATCTCTGCCTCAGTTTCCCCTTTCAAGCAGAGTTTTTGCAGGGTTAAGTTCACTTTTTCTTTGTGAATCCTATCCCTGGATATGACTGCCCTCTATAAATAACACCCACCCTTTGATTTGCTGAGACCAAGCATGCCAAAGGTTTGATTTTCTGCAATAGCTCCTCCATCATTCCAGGATTCCTTGTCTCTGCTTATTTCAGTTTGAATTAATCTTTCTAGAACGTGGGGTTAAAGTGCATTAGCATTCCAGCACACACACATATAAAAATATGGGTTTAGGTCCTCATAAAGTAACTTTTGCTCCTTCTCAAGTGTGAATTAGACAGAAGTTTCTACGTCTCTGGTACCAGAACTATTGGAAAGAAAGGCCAAGATTAGGTCTGGTGAAATGAATAGTTTTCTTTATTTTATAACTTGAAAAGGTGTTTTGGTCTTCAAATCTTGCTGGCTAAGGTTTTTACACTTTTCTGCTTTTTGCTAGTGTGGGCAATGATACATTAAGGGAAGAAAGTAGATTACGAGGACAAAACCAACTGAATGGTAAATAATACTTGCAAAGCAGCATTGCTGGCTGAGGGGCTGAATTCAGAGATACTATTCTGAGACTACTATCATTTCATTGATTCTCTCAACTGGGAAATTACAGCAAAAAATTTCCTGCCAAAGCTCAAAATATGTTAGATAAAATATCTAGTACTGCAAAGTAACTGGGCATATTGATTGAGAAATATAAACAACGAAAAGAAAGAAATTTTTGTTGTGAAATCTTTATATCATGTATTTTTATGCCAGCATATGTTTCCAAAAGATAATGTCTAAAAGCTCTTAAAACATGTGAGTAAAGCATACATTTAATTGTACCTTTCACTGTGCAGTAATAAAATGGCATAGCAGGACCATCATTGTGGTCAAAGAGATTTCATTGTAATGCAAGTTTAATTGCCATGAATGACTTCCAACCGTGTTATTAACAACACAATGCGCTCAATAGTTTTACAAATTTGTGGGGTGCAAGACTGAAATGTGTTTTCCAGGAGCTGACAAACTAAATTTTGGGTCAGGGACTGGAACAAGCTATTCCATCTCCTGGTGATGAGCATTGAGATACAGAAACCACTGCAACAGAGCATGGGAGTGCTTTACATCCAATCTCTCATGACAAGATGACATTTTCCACCTGTTAAAAAACCCAAACAGAGCACTGCACACCTGCTAAATGTGAGATAAAGGGTCCAAGAATGACAGCATCACGGGCAGGATTTTACCTCCCGGGCCCGGGGTTTGTGTTTAGATGCCGTGTGTGTGTCTGGCAGCTCCTGCTGGCATTTCTGCTGTGCTGGGAGTGTGGGGGACACACAGACCCAGGAGAGGCTCTGAGGGAAGGCCTGGGGATGTCACAGAGCTCCATTGGTCCAGGAAGGATAAAACTGAGGAGGATTTGGCCTGCTGGCACTTTTGGATTTCCAGCAAGTCCCTCGCGTTGGGAGGCAGCTTGGCGAGGGCTGTGGGTGACTGTGCTGTGAGGTTTGGGGACAGCAGTGTCCCTCTGTGCCACAGAGCAGGGCAGGGCCCTCAGGCAGCCTCCCTCAGTGTGCACAGGGAACTCTGCCTTCACCCACACCCTCATCCCTGCCCAGATTGCTCAAGTGGAAAACCAGGAGGGCTGCACAACCCAGAATGTCCCGGGGAGATCTCCTGAGGTAACTCCCCCTCAGGGGGAGCTGAAATGACAGAGCAGCACAGAGAGCTTTGGAAATGGAGCACAGCACAGACACGGTGGTTCTGAAACAGCTCTGTGGAAAATTCATGGGTGGAATTCCTTGGAAATTTGCTTCTCCTACAAGTCAAAAGTTAATCACAGATTAAATTCCCTATCTTTCCTGGCTCCCTAACCCACCCATAGCTATCAGCCATTCCCCAGCACGGGCAGTATTTTCTCAGGCTCAGCAGATTTTCCACCTCTTTTAATCTATCCTCTGCACGTGCCACAGTGCTGTCACTGCCTTGGGAAGGTCACTCCTGGTTTGTGATTCCGTAATGGCCAAGTTTTCTTGCTCCAGGTGTGCTGAGCCCCCGTTAGAGCTGTGGGAACTGTCTCTGTGGATGGGCTGGTGTTGGGATTTCATGCTGGGGTTTCCTTGTTCTGCTGCAACACTGCAAGACAGGGCTGTCTCTTCTCCACAAATGCAGGGTTTGGACAAAGAGGGAGTTTTTACTGGCTGCCAGCAGTGCTGTGTCTCCTGTGAGTACCCAAATACACGTCCAGAGGCTGTTATGGGGTGATTCTGTGGCTGAAGGGAGGAGCAGGTGTTACCTGGAGGGGTGCTTCTGACTGCAAACTCAGTTACTGCACTGACAGCCTGCAGGTTCAGGGTAGGCCAAGGGATTCACCAATTTATGTCAAATTGATGTTGATGGCTGATAGCTTGGCCTAAATAGAATTCAACCTCCCCCAGATGCTGCAGTTTCTTTAGCTTTGTTTGAGTTTGTAATAGAAGCGGGGCAAAGGAAAATTCCCATCCTGACCATCCAGGGCCCAGTCCAAGGGTGCCCTGGCAGCACAGGAGCTGGGACAGAGGCCCCTCCACAGCTGCTCCTCCCACACTCACACCAGGTTTTCCTCTGCTCCAGGTGTCCCATGGCAGAGTCTCAGACGTCCTGAGCCTTAAAATATTTTAATCTTGCTGTAACAACAAAATCACAGCTCGACCTGGTGCCTCTGAGGAGGGACCTGAAAAAAGGACACCCTGGCACCCATTCCTGGTGATTCCTGGCACTGGGGACACCCCAGATCATTGATGCCTCCTGTGGCTATTCCTGGTGATCTGTGGTTCCTGAGGTCACTCCTGGTGATTCCTGGCACTGTGACCATCCCAGGTGAATTGGCTTCCTTGAGCTGAGCCCTTCTGTCCTCGTGTCACCATCTGGTAAATTGTATTCATGAATTATGCTGACAGTGGCAGTGGAAGTGATATTTGAGGTTTTTTCAGGTTGAAGTGTGACATCTATCCTGGTTTACCATGCACAGAAGCTGATTCCTACATACCATGCTCTCAAATCTCATCTAAGGCTCTCAGATGCCACAGCCAGCATGGGCATTTCAGTCACAAGAAATATATATACTTCCAATAATTAATTTAACTCTGTGTAACATACAAATGAAGCTCTTCAAAGAGAGCAAAACAGGCACAGCAGAGCAGTTGAATCAAAAGCTGCTTCTGTACTTGGCTGCCCCTGAGGAAAATGAAGGGGAGGTTCCCAGAGCTCCTGAGTCAGCAGGGAGCCTTAAAGTGCTGTTTCCATGAACCTGCAAACTGCTGGCGGCTGCTGCCTGATAGTGATGAGAATTCTGAGCTTTAAAGACCTTGCCTTGGTGAATTTTGCATTAGTCTGGCCTGCAGAAGAAGGAGAAATCCAGGCAGGTGTTACAGAGTAGGGTGCTTTGGAAAGAACCCTTCCCCCGGTACTATTCTCAACTCTGAAATGCTTTAAGCTATTATTAGGATGTTAAAATAAATAGACCTAAACCAATCTTTCTTTGGAGCAGTCTCAGTGTGTATGGATTGTACTCCTGGTGTGGCTCTGATGATGAATACTTTGATGGCACAGTCTGCAGGATTATTTGCCCTCCTACAGACCTGTCACTACTAATTTGGGGTGTAAGTGTGGCAGGACAGATGCTTCATTTCTTTCCAGCTAAACCAGGAAGCATGGGTGGATTCTTGGATCCTTGGTGCTTGTGTGTGCCTGACATTCCTGCTGGGGATTTTGGAGTTTAGGGTTTGTATTTTTAGTTTAAGGTACCGGTTTTCCTCTTCTAAAATACTTTTAAATCCTCACTCATAGCTGCTGTTTTACTGCTGAAATGAAGCTGTGATTGTGAGCAGGAAAAGATCTGCCCTGTCCTCCTGTTCCCAGGGTGATGCTGCAGCAGGCAGGGCAGGGCTGGGTGGCCAAGGGGAGGCAGCAGAAGGTGCAGAAGGAGCCCAGGGGGGCTGGGGACAGGAAGGATGAGTGTCGGAAAGGTCCCAGCCCTGAGAGGGGAATGCAGAGCTTGACTGACAGTTCTGTCTCTGTGAACAGCCCCTGGCTGCTCCCTGGATTCTGGAATTTGGCTTGATGGGAGGAAAACCTAGATTATTCAGTCAGACCCAAAGTCTCAAGGGGGAAACACTGCGGTCACTTTTGTCTTTTTTAAGAAAACCCAAATCCCAGTGATGAACCACCTTGGTGCTTTTCATCACTTTTTTAAAAATATGCACAGCTTTTGGAAATAAGTCTTCCATTCTAGAGCCAAATTCTCTGCAGGTGTAAATTTGTTTTACCTCAGTGAGGAGGTGCCAACCCTAGCAGTGACCTTCTATCATCTGCCATTATTCAGTGCTTTAACCCTTAAAAGCCACTGTCCTGCTAGTCCTTCTGGCATCCTAAAATTTCAGTCCTATCCCTTGTCAGCCTTGCTTTTCTCTGGTGAGCACAGTGGGGATTTATCCTGAATTGAAAGAGTTTGTGCTGAGTGGAGTTCAGTGAGGCTCATCTTCCTTCAAAGCTTGCAAAACTGTTTTTTCAATATATTAATTATTGTTAACAGCTCTCGCAAAAATTCAACTTACAGAACCTATTTTAAAATGTGTTTTTTATACTTTTTACCTGATAATAAGATTGTTTTCAAAGTGCTCTGTGTCCTGGTGGCTCAGGTTCCCAAAATGAATGAGCTCTTGGCTTTGATTTACTGCTGTGCTCCCCAAATATATTTAAAACAGACTGTGCACGTCGCCCTGTCAGCTGCTGGTCTGAGCTGTTTGTTTTGCTGAACTCCCCTTCTATTGCATAATTGCATTTGCCAGGTGGAAGTGAGAGCTGTCTTTTTGAAATCATAATTAATAGTGTCTTGGGAGTTTCCTCCAACTAAATCCTGCTGCAGTTTGTTCCTCTCTGCACCCAGTGTACATCAGTCACCCTCCCTGAGCAGCTCTCAAGGTTAGCAGCCTGCATGCCCAAGGATAGACGGCCTACTTAGTTATTAAACAAAATTACTTTTGGTGAGTGACAATAGATTTAGTGATGCTGGGGCTTCTGGAGAGGGGGAAAAATTGTATTTTAATCAGTAAAAATAGGAGATAGTTTATACGGTGTTAGAAGACTAGAGCTACATATGGAAAACTATGTCTGTGAAATAATTTCTTCTAAGTCCTATTAGGATGTAAATGTGATTTAAATTAAATCAAGGAAAGTGACCAACAATTATAAAATCCCATTTCTGAGAAATCGAGTTTAGGATTTGCACTATTTCTCTATCAGACCTTGGTGCTATCTCTGTAATAAAAGGTGAAAAGGTGACTCACGCTATTTAAAAAGGAGGTTATTGCAAATTGAAGCTGGTGCTATAATTAGGTCTCCTGCTGATGCAAGTGAGGAAAAAACAATTAGTGGAACACTCTAAGAAAAAAAGGCTAATCTCCAGAAGTGGTGGAAAATAGCAAGTTCTTTCCCTGGCATGCTGACACTGATAATGACAGCCAAGGCTCTCCTGCAGAAGTTTCCAGGCTGGACAACTGGGCAGTATGAGTGACTTTCCTGACACAAGGTACTTTTTTGTATGTATTTGCTGTACAGCACTGGCATTCCAAGGGTGTGTGGGTTTTATTTCCTATTTTTGCCTATTAGGAATATTGCCATTTTGAATTGGGCTCCATTTTTCCCTTCAGTGAGGTGACGTGGGAGTAGCTGAGCTGCAGCTGGCCATTGTATTGTAGAGCATACAAGAGCCTCCCAGACCTGCTGCAGTCCTCAGAAAAATCTCCCCTCTCCTGACTGGACTTATCCCTAATAATTGGCCTTGTATTACTGAGCTTTTCCAAGCTTTTGAGAGGCCTGCCTTATCAGCATTGTATAGAAAATGTTCTTTCCTGAAGTCTCATATGAGCAGCAAAGGTCAGGGATGCCAGCAGTCTGAAAATCCACATTTCTATTTGACCTCTCTCTGCTTAACAAGTGTTTAATTCTCTCCCTCCCTGACAGGAAGGGTGATGTGCTGTCTCTGTGACACCAAAGTGTCTCAAATTATCCCTCCTGCCTCAAACTCACTTTGGTGAAACTCTGCAGCTCTGAGATTTGCCACTCTTGGGGCTGGCACATCCCTTTGCTGCTGCTGCTGCTGTTTGCAGGGTGGTGGCTGGGCAGAGGGGAATCCTCAGTGTCCCCAGCCCCATTCTCATTTAGAACAACATTGGTTGTGAAACACGACCTCTCCTGCAGTATGGAACCAGCTGGAAGTTTAATATTGAATTAGTGCTGGTAGGAGTTGTCAGTGTCAGGGCCATTGGGCAAAACCTGCAGGGCATTTGTGTCTCCTCTCAGGGCTGGGCACTGGCTGGGATGTCACAGCAGTGTGACAGCCCTGCTCAGCACCCTGCACACAGGGCTCAGGTCACTCCCCTACCTCAGGAAACAACACCCTGGGGAGCCCTGCATGGAGAACAGAGCTTCCACCTTGCTGCAGGGGGGGAAGTGAACCTGGAGCTCTGGGGGTGCTGGGGGAGCTGGAACTGCCCTTCCCTGCCAGGCATTCTGTGCCTGACCTGTGAGCCCAGAGTCCCCGGAGCAGGCAAAGGTAATGAGGGGAAACAGGAATCTCTGTGCTCCTCAGCCACACCTCATGGAAGTCACAGTGTCAGTGGGGTAAGGGCAGCCCGGCAGGAAATTGCCAATATTCAGGCATTTTTCTGTCCTCCATGTGTCAGTTTGTACCATCCCAGCAAGGACTGATCCCAAAACTGGTACATCTTAGGCAGGGCTTTAGTTAGGTGAGTTCTCTGCCTTGCAGCTGATTAATCACTAATTGCAAAGTTTGGTTTGAAAGATAAATGCCTCAGAAAGATATAACTTTATGAATGGGACTTTTTATTATTTTTCTCCTTTTACCTTACTTTTACAGCAATGTGAGGTAACCTGTGGGGCTGTGGGCTTGGCTCTTTTGGGTTGCATATTGTGACTAACCCAACTTTAAATCTGTTAATTTAGCTAATGTTGCAGTGTTACAAACCTGCTGCAAATTACCTTTTTCTCTTGGTGTCTAAGTTTCTAGTAGCATCTTTCATGTATTTTTGGCCTTGTAAGTTTCAATCAATTGGAAAAAAAATATTAATTGTTTGTCAATGCCAAAGTTAATTTTTGCATCTCCTTTAAAACAAAACTTTCCCATTTCCTTCCCATATACATGCACATATATTTCTGAAATGAGGCAGTCAATAGCCATCATATCATTGGAAGGATGAACTGAAAAGCTTAGGATTGTTGGGGAGCCCTTTTCATGTGGTGGTTCTTCAAAACATGGGCTTTTTTTGTGGTTGAATTGGGTTTTCTGTCTCTGTGGGTCCCCTTTCACTCTTTTCTCTTGAATTTTGCTGCAGAAATAAAATTCTAGTTATTCTTTCTTGTGAATAGTCTTTACAAAAGAAATTTCCTGATCATGATGAACACATAAAGGAGGCATTTTATTCACTTAGTGGCTCTTGTTCATGATAAGCTGTATAAATTCCTCATGGAACAGGGCTGGGGATGCTCTGCTGTGGGGGAGCCCTGCTTGGACACCAAACTGAGGATTTTCACAGATTTTTTTGTCACACGACTGTTTGATTTAGACAGAGCAACTGGGGGCACTGTTTTCCTGGAACTTCTGAAACAACTTCAAGTGCAACTGTCCCTCACAGGAATTTTTAATAACAAGTTAAATTACTATTATATTTAAACTGAAGATTTTCTTAGTACTATTCTAATTCCCAGAATGCAATATAATGTTTCTCTTTTTTTTTCTAATCCAAAGTACATATACAGTTAATAAAAAGATGCATTCCTACATGATCACTTAAAATCAGGATGAAACAAACATTAAACAGCACAGCATTGAAAGTAGAGATGGTATCTGGATAGTGATACATCCCAGATAATGTCTCATCTTGACCTACAAAAAAACTAATAATAAAGGACCCCATAATAAATTGCATCTGAAATAGCATTAGACCTTGCAATAAGAGGTTCTTGTGGGTTTTGCCCATCAATAAAAACCTCAACACAGAAATCAAGTCCTTTTGTTTGTCCAGGCTGACAAAACTCCAGCTTTCCTGTTGTTTCAGCACTGTATTTACAGAGATAATCTCTCATTAATAAGAAATTTTTGCATCTGTGATTTTTTTCTCTGTGTGTAATGTACCAGAGATGTAAAACCTGGGAGTGTTGGGAAGCGTAGTTGAGTTACTGGGGTTTAGGGCAAGAGCTGGGATGTGGAATTTGTGGGAGCAAAGGGATGGTTGAACTTTCTGGCCTGCTCTTTACAAAACACTTTGTTGCCAAATCAGTTTTCAGCTTCTGACTGAACTGCTGCTCTAGGAATTTTCCCAGGTATGGTATTGGGAATTTATCCCAGTGTTTCCCCCAGTTGTATTTTCCCTGGGCTTTGAAAATACAATAAATAAAATCCCAGATTCTCTCTCCATAACTTGGGATTTTTTTCTGAATTTCAGTGAGATTGGATGCACTGCATGCTTGGACACCCACCCAGGTGACAAGGATTGGGAGTGAAGGAGAAAGAGGGAGGGGAAATCTCCATCCTGCTCGTTCTCCATTTTTGAGCAGCTGCAGCCACTCTTTGCTAATTCCCTTTTTTTTTTTTCCCTGACCCCTTCTTTCAAGAGGATAACTTAAAATATAAACGAGGGGTTTAAAATTCCTCTACACCACTTTCTTAGCTTTAGCACTGAGAAATTGGCTCATAAAGGGTTTTTGTAAATTCATTTCTACTTTGGATCTCTGTGTCACTCTCTTGTGAACATGGGCTTCTGAAGGAGGTTTTGGTTAGATTTTAAGACTCCTGTGAGATAGATCTGTTTAATTTATCATTTCTAAACTGTACTAAAGGGAAAATGAAGCAATTATTGCTAATATTTAAAAGCTGGTAATTATATGATATTTACAATATATGATATTTACAAAACACCCAAACCAATCCCCAACAAAACCCAAACCAAAAGCAACCTGACAACAACACCTCTGCAAAAAGGTGCCTCAGGGCTCAGATTTACATCTTGCCAATCTTCAGTAAGTTGAGTTGCCAAAAAATGGTTTGAAGTTTTTGCAATATAAACACAGCAAAGTGCCAGTTAAATGTCATGTATTTGAGCAAACATATAGGTCAGCAGAGCTCTGTGAAGACCTGAAATTCTACCTTAAAGAGGTTTTTCAAGTTTTCCAAAACTCATTTCCATTCAAAACTAGAATGTGAAGGTAACATTACTTTGTTTTTGTAGAGTTTGAAATTTTCGAAAACATTTGGTTTCACTTTGCATAATTCAAACAGGGAAAAACAACAACAGAAGTAAATCTATAATGCAACAGCTCCCTTCAGCTGTTTGCCTTCTCCTATGTTTCTCTGGAGTTCATTTGCAGTGATATCTGTGCAATTTCATAACACATCCTATAGATAGACAGGTCATTAAATCTATTGTGTAACTGAAAGCTGAGGAATCCTCTTAGAATGCTTTTACTGTAAAAGGCAAATAATGCTCTTTAGTTGTATGTACACGCTGCATTAAATGACCCCAGAGCTTGTTGACAATGTTTGAGTAGAGTTCCAATAGAGGGATTTTTTTATTGCCATTATTTTATTTGTGATTTCAAATGTGCTGATGAGCATCCAGCACACACTGAAAAATCAGCCCTATACAGGAAAAATACACTGAATGTGGTACAGGTCCATACAATTCATTCCTCTCAACGTGGGAGATATGAAAATATCAACATGTATATTCTGTCCTTAAAAATGGAATTTTACCCTTCTTCAAATATTGAAATATGGTACTTCTATCTAGATTTATATGAGCTCTGTGATGGAATGTAATTTTAGAATATTCCACATTTACAAAGTCATCTCTTCCTGAAGTTTGAAGGATACTTTTAGTGCCCTTTTGCACTCAAGTTAAGAGGCTTAAAATGGCTTTTCAAATAGCAACAAATAAAGTTATAAAGGCCAATCCAATTTTTAGACCACATGATAGGAGAAAACAAGGGCAGTTAGCAGAAGATGTGGTCAGGATTAATTTTATTATATTTATTATATGTATATTATATTTTATTATATTTATTCTTTTCTTAAGGTGGCGTTTCTGTTAAAAACATTGAGTTGGACCTATGGTTGATGCAGCAAGACTCTTCCTGGATGAATGTGCTGTGTTCCTGCATTTCATATGTTCTGCATTGATCCTGAAGAACCTGGGATCTGTCTATGTATTTCGTATCCTGCCTGTGTATTTCTTTAAATAGTTTTTCTTTGGTGCCAATTCTCATTTTCAGCACAGAATAAACACTTTTCCAGGGAGTTCTGACTATATTTGAACTTGGAGCTCAGCTGCCATTTCTTACAGTGATGAATGGTTGCTGCTTTTGACCGATGGATGCAGGGTGTCAGGTCCATATTCACATTTTTGTGGAATCAGATTAATAGTGCAACTCTTCTGGTGCTCAGCCTCATGTGAAATCCAATCTATTTATGCTCTTTCCAATTTTCATTGTATTATTGAGAATCATATTTAGTGAGCCTCACTAACGAGGACATGACATGGGGAAGGTAATTCATATTCTTCAGGGTTAACTCAGCTCTCTGCTTGCTTGTAGACACAGAGTCTCTTCATAATCAGTTCACCTGCCTGAGTGTTCCTCCAGGAACTGAGGAATTTTATCAAAAGGGATAAGTTCAGGGAGAGGAGTCATAATTAGGAAATATAACTTTATATACACCCATGTGCTTGTGTGATTTCCAGAGCTGGGTAGTCTGACCTGCTGCCTGCAGGGTTTGTCTGGGGGATGGAGGAGGCTGTGGGGGGATATCACAGCAGCCCTGGGGGTTCAGGGGGCTGAGCTGGAGCCCCAGGTGAGAGCAGGAGAGGGCCCTGGCAGAGGAGTCCTCCCTGTCCTTACAGGTGTGCTGCAGGAATGCAGAGGATGGAAAATATTGCTGCCATTGCCAGGCAGGATTGATGCCTTTTTGGGACTACCTAAAACAGAGGCCAGACAAAATCAAGGGAATAAAAAGCAGTTGTATTTTTTGAAGGGCCTTCAGGTACATTTAGGGCAGACAAAGCCAACCCAGGGGCTACACCCAAAAATGGAACATGGGTCACAGGCTTTCACTCTTTGATCAGTTTGGTCCATTTGCATATTGGGGGTTCATCTCCCAACTACAGCTTCAGGTAATGAAGTAATTCATCCCAAGTTTGCTCCCCTCAACTCACTTTTGTTTCCATCTCTCAGGGCCTGAGGCAGTGAGGTGTCCTTGATTCCCAGGCCTGGAGAGGTATTGTTGTGTCTGCCCAAAATGGGGAAGCAGCAGCTCACACTGTGTGTGGAGTTTAGAGTTATACACTAAAGAATTGCAGGATTACAAATATATGAAATATATAAAAGCTAAAATACTAAGGCATCAGGGTCATGTCTTGCCTAAGGATGTGCTCAAGGGGCTGTGAGAAAGACAAGGACAGAACCCAAATCTCCAGGGCTCCCATCCAGCTTTTCATGTGAAATCACTCTTCCCTTGCAAGTGAGTTCTCAGCCTGACGTGCACAAACAATGAACTTTCTTCCTCCCACCCCCCATGGGGCCTCCCCTGTTTGCTGCTGAATGAACCCAGAAGCTGCTGGGCTCAGACTGTATTTCAGACCAAAAATAACTGGGCACTGGGCAGCTTTCCCCTTTGTTTCCAGGCTCTGTTATGATACTTCTCTGGAATCCACTTGTATTTCCCTACAACTGGCGGGGGGTCATCCTTTAGGACCCCTTTTGGGGGAGCTTTCTATTTTTCTTTTTCCTAGAGCACATGCCAGTGGTGGCATGAGGGAGACAGAGAAAATACAAGAAGAATGTAATAATTCAGAAATTTATGAAATCTCTGAGGTACAGTGTGCAAGAAAGCATGTAAGGCTTTGGCTGGGTCATGCAGTTGAAATCTGGCAGCTGTTCCACAGCTATAACTCATCTAAGATTGTACAGTGTGTCTATTCTAACATCACTCTATTATATATATATGTATTTCAGAGAAAGCATTTTTTTTTTCTTAGAAAGCTTGTAGTAAAATTAAAGTTTTCTCCTCCAAGTCCAAACTGGGGGCAAGGGATAGAGGGGGAAAGAGAAGAATTATGAGTAAGTGTTTGTCTTCATAATCTGCATGTAAACTTAACTTTCATCTGGTTATTTTGCCTTAGTTCCACTGCCTGGATCAGTGTGAAGCTGCTTTGCGCTGTGTGTCAGATGGGCCATTTTATACCATCATTTGTCCAGCATGAAGTATAACCAATTTCTTTTCCTTGCGTGTTCATTTGCTTTCTTAATCTCATATATTTCCACTTTTTTTTCTCCACCAAAACTGTGAGGTATAAATGTTTTACGCTTGCCCTTCCAGCTGTGCCTTTTAATCTCAGGAACAGTTCCTTTGTCTTTTCAGATGTTGGAACACCACTTTAAAATGCAGCTACTAACCCTGCACAGAAATGCTGAGTAACTCATACCAGCTGTTTAACCTTATCATCCTTTTCTTAGTCTTGGCCTATGATCTTTAATTACCTGTAGCGAGCATTTTAATTTTCTTTTTTAGAAGTGGCTTGCCCTTGTTGCCAGGGGATGATGTGGAGATGATATGAGCACTGAGGGCTGCCCAGTGCCCGAGGGGCTGTGGCTCTTCAGTTTCACTCACTTGGAATTGATGTTGTGCCAAGGAGCCATCGATGTGTCATTTGTTTTTGTCAGCAGTGAAACACCGGGTTTGTAGCACAATAAAGAGGGACAAGAGTTTGTTAACAAAACTAAAGAGGTTCAAGGGTTTGTTAGCACAATTAAAGAGGGGAAGTGTTTGTCAACACAACGAAGAGGGACAAAGGTTTGTAGCACAATTAGAGAGGTGCAGGGTTTGTAGCACAATTAAAAAGGAGAAGGGTTTGTGAGCACAGTTAAAGAGGGACAGGGATTTGTTAGCACAATTGAAGAGGGACGAGGGTTTGTTAACACAAGAAAGAGTGACAATGTGTTTTTAGCACAATTAAAAAGGCGCAAAGGTTTGTTAACACAAAGAGGTGCAGGGGTTTGTAGCACAACTGAAGAGGTCCAAGGCTTTATTAACGCAATTAGAAGGACAAGGGTTTGTTACCACAATTAAAGAGGTGCAAGGATTTGTTAGCACAACTAAAGGGGTGCAAGGGTTTGTAGCACAACCAGAGGGACAAACCACCCGTGTCTCATTCCTGGTGCCTGTATCCCTTTGTTCAGGGCGCAGTGGCTGGTGCTGGAGAGGACCAGGCTGAGCCTGGAATCCCGGTTTTATTTTGATGTGTGGGATGAGTTCAGTGAGCTTCCCTCACTGCAAAGCAAGGAGAGGGAGTGTGAGAGCCTCGTTGTTGTGAGCTGTGACTATTACAGGCTTGTCAGCATCTCCAAAGAAGGTTCCCAACGCCCTGTGATCCTCCTTGGTGAGACGAAGAGGCAGAGCACTCGTGTCACTTATCTCTCACATCTCCCACCACGTTAACACTGCAGAAACACAGGCTTGCTCGCTGAGGAAGTTATTAACCTTTGCATGCTGGGGGAAGCAGCCACTGCACTGCAGTCAGCTGAAATCTAAAAAATTCATTTGGGTAATGTCAGCCTGGGACTTGTTTTATAGCACTGAGGTTACCTCTGCAAACTTCTCATGGATAGAGAGCTCCTGACTGGTGTGGAAACCTGGCTCCTCCTGTCCCCCACCACTGTGACAGCTGATCTTTTGCTTGTTTGAGTGTTATTTTCATGGTAGTTGCTGAAGGGTTTTAAACACCCTCCTGGTTTCTTGAGGGATATTTACAGCTCTTAGGAGATGCAGGAACAGAGGTCAGGAGCATCCTGGGAAAGGCTGGATGGAGGCAATGGGAAGCTGTATCTCCATGAGCATGTGCTTGTTTGTTAAGAAGTGATCTCTCTGTCTCCAAGATGTTTGCTTTGGGGAACTCAAGCTACCCTGCAGAATTCTAAACAGAATGGAAAATGGGAGTCTGCAAGGGTGGGTTAAGTTGGTATCAACACTTCAGTGCCACTCGACTGAGAGATGGGGCTTAGTCTGTACAGGATTGGGTCTCTGGGGGGCAAAAAAATATTTTAGATAGAGCATTTTTAGAAGAGAGGGATTATTGAAAAGATTTTTGCTGAAAATAATAAATTTTCAGTGTGGGAAAGAAGAAACTTGTATCTTTTTCTGGCAGCTAGTTTGTGTGTAGGTCTGAATATCTTTCTGGCTTAATTTAAGTTATTAATGCCTTGACTTCCCTGGAAGTGGGCTGAAATTGACATTTATTCTCAAGAACTTGCTCCTTAGACTAAGAAACAAATTGAGATAAATTTGAATTAAGATACATGGCCTATCATCCCTGTGAACAGAAAGTCAAAATCTTACTTAACACCTTTTTTGAGAAGTGTGAGGAAATGGGGTGGAAATGGGCTGTTTGACAGGTGCTGGTGGTTTATACAGAGTTGTCAGCCTCAAGTCTTGTCTCTCTGCAAAGATAAAAGTAGAAAATCATTATTTTCAGTTTCTTGAGGACTTTATTTTTTGAGGAGAGAAAACATTTTTGATCTTCAGTTGCAGCAAAGCTTCATTTAGGTACTGGTGTCTGGGTGAAAGTTCAGGATTTACCACAAAGGAAAAAAAGGAAAAAACAACCCAATCATCATCTTGAAGGCACATGTTGGAAAAACACCTTTCAAGGAGAACAAAGCCTTCCCTGCTGGGCTCTTTAGTGATCACAATGTCTGCAAGAACAGCGAGTGAGGGGAGCTCTTTGGAGAGGCAGAGCTGCTTGGATGTGGGGAAGTTTTGTCACACTGTCATTGGCCTGTGGTGTTCTCAGTCTTCCATCCAATCCTTTGGGAACTTTCTAGTCCTCTTTTAAATGCAATGAATATATAAACCAGAAATCAAGAAGGAGGCAAACACACCTTTCTCACAGTCCCAGAGCCCTTCTGAAATTTGTTTGCATTCAAAGAAATAGTCTGAATGAATATTGTTAAAACTACTCATATGATTGAATGTTCCTGCCGTGGATTCAGATGTTTCAGTCTTGAGGAAGCAAATATTATTCCAAGTGTATCAAAAAAGGAGATTAAGACTTTGAGAGTAATATTTTGCAAGTCTTTGTCAGCAGACATCACGTATCATTCCATCTCTGCCCGGCTCTAATTGACTTGCAAGTGTTAGGCATTTAGTGAGTGTGGGTTTATCATTTACTGAGATCAATCCCCCTCCTGCTTTCTCCTCCCTGGCAGGTCAGCTCTGCCCCAAAGCCGGGCTGCAGGAGCCCAGCCTGGGCTGTGAACACAGGGAGAGCCCCGGGCTCTGCTGCTCTGGGTTCACCTCAGCCCACCTGGAAATGCCCATCCATCAGAGAAAGCAGCACTGCCCTGACAGCAGGAAACTGCAGAGAAATGCAGGGAAATGCAGGGAAATGCACCCCATGGAATGGGGCACGGTGTCTGGAAAACCACAGAGCCTTTTCCCAGGATAACGGGGTCATAGGCTGCAGCACAAATATTGTCAGTGCCCCCTGATGAACAGATGTCATTAATATGTTTATGGTTATGCTTTAGTAATAGCCATGCCTCATAAAAATGCCACTCTGATATTCCTGTACAGCTTGTGGAGTAATCAGTGCAGTTCAGTGCACTTGGTCTGTTATGCATTAAAAAAACCCGACTGTGGAGCATCATCTTTTCCACTATGTATGTTAAAGAAAACCTGGGGATTTAATGAAACCTGGCTGATGCTGGGGAAATTGCCATATTAGCTACAATTTATGGTTATCCAAGTAGCTTTCAAGGCTGACAAACAAGGAATCAAAAACATACAAGGAAACTTAAACAAACAAAAGCTGTGCTGCAGTGGATGAATGGGATTGTGACCTCTAAGGAAATGTCTGGAGCTTTCAGAGGTCTCTGAAGTCATAAATTGCAATCAGCTCCAGGCCCTGAGGAGCTCAATCACATTTTCCTTGTGTTTTGGGTGCAGTCTTTGCAAAGGCCCACATCTCCTGCCAGAGGGAGCAGCAGGGTCACAGGGCCACTGTGCTGCATGTGCATGGTCAGGACAGGCTCCATGGCTCTTATGGCAGCATTTATTCTGGCAGGTGCTTTTTAAAATATTGTCTAATTAGAGGAAAAGGGGAAACGAGAAAGGCCCCAGCATAGCATCACTCTGAATTGCTGGCATTATGCAGAGCAAGAGCTGTATTCCAAGCTGTATTCCAAGACACTCATGACTCTAAAGAATTATAAAGAAATCATTGTTTTGTCCATTTTACCCCTCCTTTTTAATAATAATAATAAAAAAGCCAACATAAAAATACTGTAAATTCTACAGAAATATCACGGAGGAAATCTTCCTAGCACTGCATTTTTGGTTAATGAGCTGCCTTTGCACCTTCTCAAATTTGGGACGCCTTGTTCCATCAGGGTGGTCCCTTCAATGTCTGGCTGCATTGCATTGCATTGCATTGCATTGCATTGCATTTCAGCCTGACCCTGAAAACCCCTCTGCAGTTCCATGGGATAGGTGATGGCTGTCCCTCTTGCACCCCCAATAATCCAGTTCTGCATCATCCTTCTGTTCTTTAGGAAAACTCTGCTCTGTTTCCCCAGGTTATGTTTGGGCTGAGTAATCTTTCTCTTTTTCATGCTGATTTATCAGGCGGTGATTGGTTTCTATCAGCTCACAATACTCTTACCCATTTTATGTATAATTGCTTTAATTAATTCCTTCTTATCAAGTTACTGGATCTTTTCTGTACTGCTACTACAGGAGATGTCTGCATTCCTGGGTTGCCCATTTGCTGGCAGAAAAGAGAAATATCCACTATTTTCTTCTCTTGGTTTGTCTCTCCTATCTATTCAGTGGCATAGGAAGTGACCCTTCACATCTGTGAGACTCTGTCAAATTAAATTCCTTGGGATTTTTTGTCTACTATGACAGAGGTTATTACAAAAGTGTTTGCTTTTCTAGCTATGTAGAGAGGAGGAAAATGGCCCTGAACACTTTAGAAATGTTTGGGAAAGGTAACCTCAGATATTAAAAAATAAAATAAGAAGATCTATGGATGTCACTAAATGTACCAGCTGCACTTGGATTATGACATTTCTGAGCTGAAAATATAGAAACATTCCTGAGATGTTCTGTGAGGAATCACTGCTTAGTTTCACATGCTCAAGCCAAGAGTTTTTTCCCCCTTCTTAATTGTTATTTGTGTTCCTTCACTTGAAATAGACTCTGAATTCCTTTAATATACTTATGAATCTACTTTACATTTCCCATCCTGGAGTTTCATTTTCTCCCTGCAATATGGACAGCTCATTACTCAGGCTATCAGGGAAAAAAGTTTCCTTCATCCCTTCATTCCCAGGGTTCTATGTCTCACTACTAACACTTAGAAATGTTTCTTTTGGTATTTTAGTGATCTTTCTGAAATGAAACCTGCAGGTGTACTCTACTGATACTGCATTTAAAATTCCAGCGTTTTCTAACAGGTGAAAACTTGTCACTTCTTTTGAAAACCTCATCTTTGGAGGAAGTGGTGAGGAATTGTTCTCATCCCTGGTTTGGCTGCTGAGGGCAGCCCAAAGCACAGAGGTAACTTGACAGTGGCAGTGACTGCCGGAGGCACTGAGGAAGGGCTGACAAAATTCTGTTGGTAAACAACACTGAGCAGATGCAGATGGAATTATGAGGCTTGAACTGCACCTATAGCTCATTACAAGGTACATTTTGGTGTTATGTTTTTGAAATAGGAAGTGCTTGGCTGTGTCTGGAGCCTGTCAGCTGAAAGCAGCCACCTGATGTGTACCCTGCATCCCCTGTGCTGGGGATGTCTGTGCCCAGAGCAAGGATGGGGGGCCCTGGAGCTGCCCTGAGCCCAGCAGGGGCAGGAGCCAGGTGCTTTTATCAGGGATAATGAAATTAGCTGGGACATGCAGCAGCAGGCAGGGTAAATTTGAAGAAGAGATTTAACTTCAGTCGGGATTATAAAAGGGGAAATTGGATCATTATCCAGTGATTCCTATTGACTGTTCTTATAGATTTATGCAGAGAGATTTATTTCAACAGAGGTCTCTAATGTTGACTTCTCTAGTGCTTGATTTGGGCTGGCTTTGGGGATTTAATTTTGTCTAACCTTAAGCACCTTTATAAGCCTCCCAAATCACAAGTCCAACAGCTTTGTGAAGGTGGTGGCAAAAATAAGTCTGGCCAGTAGTCCCCACAGGCTGTACGTGTTTGAGATGATGTTTCCTCTTTTTTAGCTCTGCAGGGAGCCCAGAGTGATTGGCTTCTACCTTAGGCTCCAAGCACTGCAGAAATCATGCACGTGACTCTGGAGTTGTGGCAGGGCTGCAGGGCAAACCCAGCTGGGAAGTGCAGCCAGGGCCAGGATGTGCTGCCCACAGGAGAAAATGCCAAGTTCAGCCTCTCTGTATTTCCCAGGCTGGATTTCCTTGGCTGAAAAACAAGCAGCTTTTATTTTACAGCAAATATTTCAAGAAAATGACATCAATCCCCATCTGAGACTGCCCTGGGGCATGAAAATAACATAAGGGAAATGTTTGACCAGCGTGTTTCATACTGAAATAAGCAGTGTCTAAGCAAATATTCCTGTATTGTTTCTACAGGCAGACTCTGACAGGCAAGAGATTCCTGATGGAATGGGACTGATCCATCCTGGTCCCTGGGCCTGCAGTGAGCTCAGTGTGGGAGCTGCTCCTCTCTCCTCGAAGGCTGTCCTCAGTCCACACAGGCAGGGATTGCTCCCTCCAACAGAACCTTGTTCCTGCAGTGGGGTGATTAAAAACACGTGGCTGAGCTGCCACTCTGGCTCTGAGGAGCTCAATCTCGTGCCCATTGGATCTGAAACTGTTGCTATGTCTTTCAAAGCAAGAATTCAAAATATTTTTCTCTTTTCTACAACTTTTGTCCTTATAGATGTTTTTCATGGAAAGTTGGGCCATGAAAAAAATATCCTGTGTTTGCACAAAGGATGGGATGTTTATCTTCTTAAAATGTTTTCTGCGAACAGCTTAAAAAATTGAAATCACTTTTGCAATTTAGAGGAAAAGTGAACTATTTATTTAAGTACTTAATCCGTTGTGCATCAAGGCACTTTAATGAATCAGACAAGAAGCAGACCTGAAGCACGACAAAGGCGGCAAGAAGAACATGCAAGGAAAAACTTGATCTCATTTACTTTTATTTGTGAGGTGGAAGGGAAAAGTGGTTGAAATCTCCTAGGTTAATGGAATTCTGAATGTTATCTTGTGTGACCGTGGTATCTTGAGGAGCAGATTAGCAGCTGGCTGTATCAGTTTGCTGGCAGAGCAGCAGAATTCCTGAACTTTGGCTGTCTTTGGTCTCATACCCGGAGGAGCCGCGTTCCAACTGCAGACAGAGCTCAGCTGCGCTGGGCAGCCGTCCTGCCTCCACTCCAGCAGGCCAGCTTCATTAGCAGGAGCTGATGATGAAAAAACCCTTCTGTTTCTGTGCACAATTAGGGTTTTTCAAAGTTGTATATGTTTTTTGTTTATTTGTTTGTATTGGTATATCCCTTTCAACCCTCCCCCTACCCCCAATTCCCTGTGGTATCACCCTGGAGAAAGAACATTGTCAATCACCCTGTTCTTCTATTTGACCAGGTGCTCAAGTACCCATCTTTCCCATTGTTGTGTTAAGCACCTCTGTCTTGAGCCACCCCTTTCTTTCCCCCACACTGGTTCTAGGCTCTCCCCTGCTCAGGGTATGCCCTGAGTATTTAGGGGGAGAACCTAAGTGTCGCCCTCAGTTTACTTGCTTGCAAGTGTTTGAAATCTTGCAGTGCAGATTCTCACACAGCTTCAAGAAAACAATGTATACTTTTAGCAACTATCTATTGTTTACAAATTTCTGCTCTGGGAGGAGGAATGTGATTGATGGTGATGTTCACCATCCAGGTCAAAGAGGTGGCAACCTGTGTAACCAATCTCTTGACCTTTGTACAAATGTATATAAGTATTGGAGTCAGATAATTAAAAAGAGAGAAGCTTTCCCTTGACCTGCTGTGCCTGCCTCTTCGTGTGCCTGAAAATGGCACATCTGGTAACCCTGAACGTGTGTCACCTAAGCCCAAAAATCACTCTAGCATGTGGACTTCACTGGAATAAAACCTCTTCAACCCACGCCCAGGGTCCGCTCTCTCTTCTGAGCCTCAGACCATGCTACAGCTTGAGATTGAAACCCACCCAAACCTTCCTTTTATGCTGGTCCTGAACTACTGCTGGCCGGTTAGCAGCTCAGGAAACCAGCACACTCTTCTAAGGAGCAATATTAATCATCAGCCCCAGCACACATTGTTTGGGTCAGCGGGGAGAAAAGCTTTTGTCCGGGCTTGTGCAATTTCCTGCAGCCGGGCTCCCGAGTTCGCGAGCGGTTCTCGTCCTCACTGAGGAGAGTTTGCTCCGAAAGCCTTGTGTGCTTGGTCACCCCTCAAGGAGAAAGAATGCCTCTCCATATGTCTTCAGCAGAAGGCAGCCCAGGCTGACAGATAGCAACGAGATGATGTATTCCAAGAAATGCTCAATCCATGGCACGATAATGACTGGGGGGGAAGGGGGAGCAGAACAAAAGTGCAGAAATGGATGCCAGGGAAGGACACGAGGCCTGCCCGGCCCCACAGCTGGACAGCCACAGGTCAGGCTTGGCACAAGCATAGGAGCTGAAAAAATAAAAATGTGAGGAGGAAGAAGTTGAACACTTTTGCAAAGGAAGCTGAAGAAAATTCAGATGTGTGAAAACCGAGAGTGGTTTTTTTTATTTCCTTTTAAAACAGCCCAGAAACATTCAGGAAGTGGTAGATTGAGTGGGAGAAGAAATCAATGGAATTTAATGGGTGGGGCAAGCAGAATTTGAGAGCTAAATCTAAGGAAAAATCTGTTTGGATATACGTGTGCCAACTCAAGTGTCTGTGTGAATGTTAATGTATTGGCCTGTTTTGTGCATAATAAAAATACTTCAGTAGATGAAATTCTCTCTGTGGTACAGGACAGAAAAGGACAGGGTGGTCACTTGCAAATAACTGATCAGCTGTAAGACCATTTGGAAAATGAACCTTGTCATCAGAGCTGTAGGACAGCCCAGAACTGCCACCTGCCCTGCTGTCATGGCATGGGTAAGAACCAGGGGAGAACCCAGCCTGTCTGGCAATGAGCAGGAGGGAAATCATCATTACTTCTCACTCTCCAGTGTGTTGCAGAATGTATTTTAGCTGGCAATTCATCCCCCAAAGCTGCAGCTGATGTGGAACGTCTGGCCCTCTGAGTCAGCAGCAGTGAAAAACCAATATAAACTCTGATCTTTATGTAACAGAAGGGAGTCAGAATAAAGGTAACCTGCTTCAGGCAGCCTCATTCTTGAGGCAATTGGATTTTGTTTTCTTGTTTTCCCTGTTTCCTCCTGATAAACACTATTCCCATTCTCCAGTTTCCTTTGTTTGTTTTCAGCCCTGTTTATGCTGCATCCCACCTTGTGCTGTGAAAAGACCAGTCTCCTACTTTGTGGAGAACTAGTATTAGTTGCAAGCTGTGTGTAATTCACTTGCAAGGCTGAATGTCTGTGTTAGGTTCAGTCTGGCCGAGGGATGCTCTGGCAGTGCCTTTTCCCCACCCTCTGCTCTGGGATTTGTCCCTCACTGAAGCAACTCACACCAAAGGCCTTCTCCCCAACATCAGCCCCATGCCCCAAGCCCGGGGGAATGAGTGCAGGGTTAATGAGTTCAATTAGCTCAGTGCAGAGGGCTGTGAGCAAGAGGCCTTCTGGGGGGCAAAGGGCTTTTTCCAGAGGTGTTGGGAAGGCACCACAGCCCGAGGGATGGAGAAGACAGGGCTGTGCACAGCTGCAGCCACATCACTGAGCAGCACTGCAGCCCTTTGTCCTGACCAGCAATGAACTCCTTTGGCATTGGGTCAAAGTGGAGAAACCCACAACCCCAGCACTCTGCAGCAGCAAATGACATTTCCCAGGCATTTGTACAAACTGGGATTCACTGGGACTCAGCCCCTGCCTGTGATTCCTGGGGCTAGGATCACTCCAGTGCAGTCAATATAGGAGTCGTTCCATGCTACAAATAGAGCATGGGCTACACAACCAGTGTTTTACTGTTTTGTAAACTATTTGTCAGGTTAAAAACACAGGACATGAGAATAAGCTTGAAAACCTACAAATCTAAGTCCTTAGGTATTGGGGAGGGAAGTACTGTACTGCTTTTCCAGTGTGAGTGTGATCTGTCAGTCAGGAGCAGCTTTTCTGTCCTTCACTGTTTAGACCTGGCTTGGTCAGGGAGTGGAACTTGCAGAAGGGAAGAGAGACTTCACAAAAGCACCAGCATTATTTATTATCCACCTGTCTGTTGCTCTGTTGTTGTGGGTTTGGGTTTTCTTGAGGGGTATTTTTACTGAGGGAATAAGGAAAAGGTCATTTTGCAGTTTCAGATAATTTGATCATTCTCCAATCTCCCTGATTAACTGTATTAAATTCTCCTGGACTTTGCAAAAATCAGGTGTTGAGGAATAAAAACTTTCCACAGCCCAAACCAGACATCTCCCCCAAATCAGTGGGAATATCCCTGTGAAAAATGAATTGAATGTGGCAAGGTCTTGCTGTCCTGGGAAAAGCAAGTAAAAGAAATCCATCTTTTCCCATGAGCTCCCCATTATTAAGAGTTCCTCATGTGTTTTTATACAGCAGTACTAACAAGCCAGTTGTGTTTTTATTCTGTCCCTCTCTGATTACATTCAGCCCCTCAGGCAAATCTTTACACTCAGTAAGTCTTCTGTCAGACTATAGAAATCTTTGTAGCAATAGATTGTAATGAAGATTAAGTTGATGAGTTCATGAGTGATTTATTATAAATTATTGTGCAGTAAGGGGTTTTTTTTCCCGTGTGTAGTGAAAGAATTATGTGAGTGTGGTCTCAGGGCAACCTCTCAGGGAAATGAGGAGGATAAAATAAGTCAACGAGTGTCCTCAGAGTGTCCTCTGCTCTTTGATACATTTTTGGAAGGCTTTCTTGGAGATGGAGGGGTTCTCTGCTGGGAATTCTGGAGAAATGCTTTTCCGTGGCACTCTAGCACAGGGTGGTGCAGACCTGGGGAGGAGCTGTACATAAGTACAAGAATATAAATCAGCTTCAAGATGAAAGCTCTTAAATCTGTTCTCTGCTGCTCACGCTGATTATCATGGCCCCAAGGCATAGTTACAGAAGGGTGCACTCAGGAGGGCTACTTCAGAATTTCCACAAGTCATTACTGATTATGGATCTGCACTTGCAAGTGTTTATGGAGGGATGATTGATACACTGACGATGTACCTTTCAGAACCACGTAAAGAGGAGCAAGGCTTGATTTGCACTTGGATTTTCATTATTTTACCATTTCAAGTGGCTCCTATTCCATAAACAGCAGCTATGGTAATTCATTTAGAATGGTTTTCATATTCATGGATACATATATATGCATATTTTTACTAGATAGGCACCTTAAAATTTTCCAGTCATTATTATGAAATGCAGTATCACCTCTAAAGCTCATTCTGAAAGGATATCTATAATCAATTAACTGACTCTCCAGAGCAGCCTTAATATGGTGTTTTAATTAACACCACGTTGGAAAGCAGAGCAAGCCTCTGCAGAACTCTTGCAGCACGAGCTGCAAGAGCATGAGAACTCTTTGCAGCCCTGCTTTGCAGGCAGGGTGTCTCCGATGGTCTGAGGGATGCCTTTTGTACCCCACAGTTCCACTGCTCATATCCTACCTGTGGGATCAAAAGGAAGAATGAAAAGGGTTCTATTTCCAAGAGAAACAGAGAGTACTGCAGTAGCTTCCAAGTAAATAAGATGAGATGTTGTTAGAGCACAGCCAAGCAGAGCAGAGTTTCACCAGGGACTTGCAAGGTCTGTGCTTGAGCAGAAATGACCTCTTGCAAAGCCCAAAACAGGAGACAGGCACAGGGGGGAGATAACAGCCAGCAGGACTGCCAAGCAAAAGCAGTGATCCTTGCAGAGGTGTCTGCTTCAAGATCAAGCTGCAGAATAATCACTGTTGATATCCCTTTGTCAAAAGCAGTAATTCTTCAGTTGTGATTTGATAAATCTATATTTATTGGTTAGTGTTTCGATGGGTCTCACTTGGCAGAATTTCATTACACTGAGTCTGCTCTGCAGCTGTCGAAGCTCTTCAGAGTCAATAATTTACACCAGGAAAAGCTCCAGTGTTTGTATTTAAAACTTCACAGTGGTTTTTGTGCTTCTGGTCTTTTCCCTGGGAGAAAGCTCTGGGCCATACCCCCAGTTCTGGGCTGAGTTGCTGTAGTTATTATCTATAGAACATTTTTCTTTTGTTTTGTGATAATAAACAGAAATTATTTAGTGTAGATAAATAGGTACAAATCCTGTTTGTCACTCTCATAATTTATTTTCATGCAATGATGTATTTATCATCCTGAAAGTTAATAATCCATTTTTTTGGAGTGTTTTCTCTTTTTTTACTATTTCTGACTATATAGGAAACTCCACATTTAGAAACACAAACTTTTCTTATTGTTTGGGGATCTCAGGATGCTGGAAATGAAATTAGACATACCTACTTATGGTTCATACAAAAGACATCCAAGGATTTTAAGGGACAATGGTCTTTTCTCCATAAAAACTTATGTGAATTTCCTAAATCTCTTCTGGTGTTGAAGGATTGGAAAAAAATCTGATCTGAAAATGAGACCAGAACACTCGACTATTTAGTGATGTAAAAGGCATATTTTCATTAGTTATCTGGAGTTTTAATTGCTTTTCCAGGTGGATGTTTACTGAAGAGACTCTTTTGGGTAAATGAAAGAACTAAATGCCACTCTTATTCTTAGGGTTCATATCTATATTTTCTTTGTCTGCTGGTAGAGTAAAATTTGCCACACAGACTGCAGGGGTGTGTTTGTCCCTACTGACATTTCCTGTTACTGGGCTTTATGAAATGATGAAAATCTTTCTGTGAACCCTGGCTGCCTCTTGGCTGCCCAACTGAGCAGGCTGTGCAAGGGAAGGCCAGAACCTGCTCCTGCTGTGTGGCTGGGGTGGAATTCAGCCCAACGAGTGGTGGGCACAGCCTGAGCATATCAGGAGAGTGATTAAATTCCTGCTGTGTGTAATAATTGCTGTATTGATAGAACAGTGGGGTAAGTGAATTTGTGCTTAATCTGCTGTGTCAACCTGGAAAAAATATGCTTTGGGAGTGAGGGCATTTTTGTGCTTACATTTAATTTGATACCACTCTTGGTAAATGGGTCAGTGATCTGAGGTATTGTATTTTTGGCATTAAGAGAAGTGCTGGGTGCTCCAGAATGTATTAGCTTTTCTTCCTGTGAAAATCACTCAGCTTTGTTTTCCTGGCCTTGAAGATGATTAAATCTGTTTGTGGCCTTTTAAAAAATTCTTCTTATTATTATTGTGTTTGAGTGATGGAAGGCAGGAAAAAAGTGAAGTAACATCCAAGCTGCTCTTTGAAAATACAAAAATAAACTGAATAATAACATGCTAATCAAATAATTTGACCTTGGTGGGGCTCTAATATATGCAGCAGAACCTGGGATGTGCTGACAGGAGTTTTCCAGCATCCTGTTGTGCTTCTGTGGAAAACATTGGTTGTTTCAAAGTGAAGTCTGTGGGAGGTGACTGAAGAATGCTGTTAGATTTTGGTGGGATGAGAGAAAGTTAATTTAATGCTCCACCCACTATTATGCAGAACAAGGGGTTCAGGCATCTCAAAAATAATTTCCAGATCAGTACCAACAAATACCAGCTTTGCTGAAATATCCGAGTGCCGCCCTGAACTGAAACAGAGTTGGGTGCAATGAAAATTCCTTGCAGGCTGTTAGAATTGGCATGTTTGGTCAAAATAAAAAAGAGCTGAGATTAAATGATGTGCTTCATCCCCACTTGGGACTTCCAACTTCTCTGGGATAAATGGGATTTCAAACTCAGAAATGACACAACAGCACAGGACAGGTGTGAAGGGCCAGAGCTAAAGGAAACCCAAGCCTGAGGAATTCCAGGGATGGCTGGGAGAGGGGAAGCACAGGCAGAAATCCTGGCAGTGGGAGCCCTGGAGTGTTCCAACCCAGTCTTTCTCCTGGTTTCCCCAGGAAAACACATTTCAGAGCAGAAATGGCAGCTGGCCCAGGAGCCTCCTTGCTTTGCAGAGGCCACTTTGCCAGCCTGACCCTGTGCTTGCAGGGATGAAGACTCCTGCCTGGAGTGGGAGCTGGGAGTGCACTAATTATGTGCTGATGGCAGGCTCTGTGTAATAGCAATTTTCACTCAATTACTCAGTGCACAGTGTCACTATTAGAACCCAATTAATTTTAAAAAAACATTCCAATTTAAAGGAAGGCAATATGTTGCATTTCCACAAGTTATCTATAGTGTTAGGATGGCCAATTTAGCCAACTCTTTACTGCATTAGACAGTGATGCAAACAAAGCAGCAAAAAATAGTGTGAGGAGAAATAAATATCTGTCTTTCTGGTGCTGAAAGCTCCCAAGGCTGTGCACTGCAGGCCTTTCTCAGGGTCTGTCCCATCATACGCAAGTCCACAGAGGATGTTTTAAGCCAAATGTAGTTGGAGGGTGGTGGTCTGCTGTACTTACTGTTTAAGGTATGCATAGAAAGTAAGTACCTGCTAAGGTCAGTAGGTCATTAAATAAATATTCAGTGTACAACTTCTTCTGCGATTTAGGATTGAATTTCACTGAATCAAAGAGCTGTAGAACAATCGGGGGTGGGAGGGACCTTGCAGACCTTGTTCCACCCCTGCCATGGGCAGGGACACCTTCCACTGTCCCAGGCTGCTCCAAGCCCCAGTGTCCAACCTGGCCTTGGACACTGCCAGGGATCCAGGGGCAGCCACAGCTTCTCTGGGCACCCTGTGCCAGGGCCTGCCCACCATTCCAGAGAACAATTCCTTCCCAACTTCCTCCCAGGGTTTTACCTACAGGGCTTTCCTTACAGGAGAACACCACAGTCGTGGTAAATATCAACAAGAGTTTGCTAATTTGAGGCTTCATTTGGTCTATGGGAAGTGTAAGTTTTGGTGTAACATTTAAGTAAAATGTAATAAAATACATAACATTAAAATAAAATGTTAATGAAATAATAGCTCAAAGCAGTGGACTTGAGTCTTTGAAATAGTCAAAGAAAAAAAAATATTTTGGCCTGAGTGTGAAGCCTCTGCTAAGACAGCTCCACTCTGTTTCCTGACCCTTAATCCAGCTGGTGCCATGCACACCTGGGGAGCCCTGAGACCCCCATAAGTATGTTTGAAAGAGCTGGGGAAAAAGGGGAAATGAGCCTGGCTTTGGGGAAGGAGCTGTTCCCTCAGCCTCTGGTGACAGCAGAGGGTTGGAGCCCTGGCAGCTGTGCTGTGTCTGTGCCTCTGACAGGGGTTTGGGGATGGCAGCTGCTGCCACGAGAGGAGTGACTTCCCTCAGCAAGGAGCAAAGAGCACCTGGCAGCCCGTGGCTATAAAAAAATTATTTGGGAAGTGAGCAAACTGCTAACCTCATTCCTGGCCTTGATGTAAGCAGCAATGACAACCTCTTTGCTCCCAGATTTTGCTGTCACTTGGTGGTGAGGTTTCCATCTGGACTGCAAGAGCTGTTTTAGATTTGAACCGACTGACTGGAAGAATGTAGTGGAACAACTCCATTTGCACTACTCCAAAATGCACAGGGCTGTTACCTGACAAACTATTTAAGAAATGCTTGTAAATGTGGGTTATTTGTCATTGTTTCTTTGACTAGGAGGAAAACCTCACCTGTTTTCCACCCGCAGCATTTGCTTTTTATTGTCATTTTTAAAGTTATTTTCATGTTAATGTTGCATGGTTTTTGTGCTGGGATATGATGGGGCTGTTCTCAGACTTCCCTTCAAGTGGGAAATACAAACCCATGGGATTTTATAGCTGCAATTCCATCCCCAGACGTCCCTTGAGAGGGTGTTCTGCAGCCCCCACCCTGCAGTTTGCATTCACTGTGAGGATTTAGCCATTTGGAGAAAAGAGGTGGAAGCAAACATGGTTAAAGCACAGCCAATGCCCAGAGAGTCAGATCCTCATTAACAGCATCTTCCAGCCATAATCAGTTAGCCTTGGAGAGCATGTTTTATCTTGCTCTCTGCCAGCCCTGCAGCCCACAAGTGATTTGCACTCTCATTGAGCAAAGTTGGGAGCAGAATGGATAATAACAAGTCTGAAAATGCTCTGGGCTCAGGGACAGCAAACCTGGAATTTAGAGCAGAAAGTAAAGAACATTAAAAGGTCAGGGCTATTGGAGCTACAACGCTGTGATTATGTCACTGGATAATAAATCTTTATTGCAAGAGAAAAGGCAGGAAAATATTCCTGGGGCCCTTCCATGTGCTTCCTCGGGGGCAGGAAGGTGTTTACCCTGATTAGCATTTCTCAGTGGTGAGAGCACACCTCACTCATCATCATGGGGAAGCAGGGATTAGAGGGGAGCACCAGGCACAGTGTGAGCCCCTGCTGCTGTCACAGCCCAGCCTGGCTCAGCAGCTCCTGTTCTGCCCTGCTGGAACAGATCTGCTGGGAGGGAGTGGGGATGGGCAGGGATGAAGTGGGACAGGCACACGGCTGGAGGACGGCAGTGGGTTGGGGGATTGGGCTGCTGCTCCTGCTCCATAAACCCCTCCTGGCCTGCACTCCTGTGCTTCTCAGGAGACAGATTGGGGTGTGTTTGAAATTTATTTATTTTTATAATTATCTTTCCAGCATCACAATGGCTTAGTTAAGTAGAAAGTTCCCTAAATTAGTGGTGTAAGAGTGCTCTGACACAGGGGAAGCCTGTGAGGTGGGTGTGGGAGCAAACTGAAGGGAAAACTGGAATTCTGGGAAGGCAGAGCCCATCACCACACCACAGACTGCCCAGAGTTGTTCTCCAGTCTCATTAGAAATTTACAGTCCTAATCTAAAAGCAGCCACCTTGATCTTCTTTCCTCCCTGCCGCTCTGAGTGCAAATTTGGTGTTTGTTTAATTAAATTTACTGATTTATATGTTTTAATAACATGGTAACATCTAATTTATACCAGAATTTATTAGATATAATAACGTTTCCATGGAAAATTTAGTACAGCCACCACTGGATGTTTCTCTTTCCATAAGTTTAGAATTTACCTCCAGTACATTACATTTCCATGAGAAACCTAATGATGGCACAACACACCCTTAACAACAAAAAATTCCTTTCTTTTGCTATTTAAAATTTATATTTTAAGAATTATATTTTTCCCCTTTAAATAACGAACTGTAGATGAGGGCATGTGCATCTTTCTCCTGTGATGTTTAACTGGCATGATTATCAAGTTATCTTTAAAGATTGATTTTTGCAGAGCATGAATTGGAGCCAAACTCAGTAAGTAGGAGGTGGATTTGTGCTTGGAATGGTTATTGAGGGAGAAAAACCATCCAGAGTGGAATTGCACTGTCAGTGAGAGAAAGCTGAAGGGTTTCCTAAAGGATATATTTGGATTTCAGCAAAGGAACACTGACTCAGAGCAACTTGAACACAAGATGTAAACATCCTGTGCCTGAAGCATGTAGTCAGTGTTCCTTTGGAGAAATCCAAATATATCCAAATATATTGGAGGATATTCAGAGTTCCTTTGGTGAAATCCAGCACTGCCTTGGGAGGTGCAGGGTGGAGTGCTGGGGTTTGGTCTGGTTTCATTTTTGATTTCAGTTTGGCAGTCCAAGCTCACTCCAGTTCCCTGAAGAGGAGATCCCTGTTGTGTGCACAGGCACCAAGCTGACCCCTGTGAGACTTCAGCTCTGATTTATGGAAGCTGGGTGGCCTTGCTGCTGAATTTATTGGTTAAAGTCCAGTTTAACAGGGCTCAGGTAATGTCCACAGGCACTGTGCTTGACCTAATTTTTTTTAAAGATGACTGAATGCTGCTTTTGAATTTAGTGAAAGCCTCTCTAAAAACACTGCATCAGCCCTGTCCCCTTTAACCAGTACTGCTGAAACATCAGAGTTGATAGACATGTCTAGTTTTGTTCTTTGTCTGAATTTGAACTGAAGGATGACAGTTATAGACTTTAATATGACTTATCTCTCTCTTCAATCCCAAGCTGTAAGTATTCATGTTAATTAAAATGCATGGTAATGTCAAGCTGGTGAATAGTTACACTGTAAAATGCCAATTATCCTATTTTTGAATGCATCTGAAATAATAAACGAATTCATCAAGCCATGAGTCTCCAATTAAACAGATGCCTGGGATGTAAATGGATGGGAAGGACCAGTGCCATAAATCCTACAGACATTTGTCAGGCCTCTGACATTCTCTGTACCTTTGCTGTTGAAGTCTGTTGAAGGTTTGTCCACAGCAAGAGGGGGTTTGGCTGTGCCTGTGCCAGCTCTGGTGCAGAGCTGCAGGAGAGGCTGCCTTGGGACCTCCAGCTGCTCCTGGGGGATGGAGAGGCACCAAAACAGGCTGTCACTTGTAAGCTCAGGCCCCCATGTTGGAGTGGATATGTGAGGTTTGTGGGAGATTTTGTTTTGGGTTTTTGGGTTTTTTTTTTCCTTTAAACTACTGTTCCACCTAAATTACTTGGCAGTACTAATGTTTCTTTTTTTCCCAGTCAGAACTGAAGAGGTTTAAGCTAAAACTGAGTATCTGCAGGAGTGAGTTCTGCAGGGAGGCAGTTCTCTCTGTTGGTCAGTCTCCACCAGCAGGCAGGTAGGAAACAGCCTTTGAGCAAATTGGGCTGCATTTATAGGCATTTGATCTCTGCTGAACTGGTGTAACCATACGAAACCTCTTCTATTATTCACTCTGCTTCAAATAATTCAGGACCAGTGGTCTCCAGCCACTTTGTGATACAGCTTGCCTACAACATTAAATTTTCAGCAGCTGGATTTGAATCAGTTGACAGTTCAAAAGCCTGGTGTTGGTTTGTGTTTAAGGGATCCAGATTTGGATTTAGAACTACCCTGTGCCTGGAAATGCACCAGCACATCCAGGCTGTGAGCAGAGTCCAGAGGCGTTTCCTTGCTCAGCTGATGCATCCTACAGCTTCAGCAAAGAAGGGACGAATGCTCCAGAGCTCAGGCAAGCTCAGACACATGTATATACATGATTATTTAAAGTGCTGTGTTACAAATACCAGAGTTTTGTGAGAGTTAGGGATGGGCGAGGTGATGTCAGAAGCAACTTTCAGCTAAGGAAATTAGTATTTCCATGCTGAGTTCTTTGTAGGAGGATCTAGTTTCCAAACTGATGAATGCTTTAAGTGTCTGAACTGCTGGTTATGCTTTCCTCCAGAGACTTTCACACATTTCTACCCATTCAGGACTTGGGAAATGTTAAAAATACAAGGCATGACCAAAGACTGGCTCTTTATGAAAAGAATCAGGCAGAGTTTTGGCTATTGTCTCTCTACAGAGCAGGTTGGAGCCACAAGGAGACCTCATCATAAGCTCTATGAGACCCCTGGTCTGCTCTGGTGATGGGAAGTACTGCAGGTGCCAAAAGGGGAACACAGTGCCCCTCACACTGAAGAACACTGGATGGGAAAGAACGAAGTAGCACTTTTTGGTTCTCTTCTGACCCCACATCTGATACCTGCAGACCTGGGAACAAACCATAATCCAGAATAACTTCAAGGCAAAGGTGTGAGTGTGCACCCACACAAAATAAATATTTGGCTACAATTAAGGCCCACTGTTGCATCTTGCTGCTGCATGTGTCTGAGAGTGACCTGTGCCTTGGGGACCTGGAGCACTCTGCTAATAAACAGCTGACCCACAGAGCGAGGAGACAGGGCCCTGTTTGGAAAGCCCAGGGCTGTTTATTGTTGGTGCTTGCATGGTGGGTACAGGCTCAAACGTGTTTCAGGGACCAGAGCCAAAAGGGCTCTGAGGGCACAGGGTTATAAATGGGACAACTAGGCCAGGTCTTGAGCTTACGCTCCAATAAGAATAGGAAAAAGTGGTGCAAAGGGCTAAATATGAACTGAGGGGACTAATGGGGTCCCAGGGTGGAACACTGCAGCAAATTTAACCCAGTGGGGTTCAAGGGAAAGAACATTCTGGCATGGGTGCATACATGGTAACAGTGTCGCCCTGAATTTTCCTGCTTTCCAGTGTTTGCAGTTTGTAGTGGAGGTTCTCACACAGCTTCATATAAACGATGTAGATAGTTAGAACTTATCTATTTTGTTTACATATTTCTCTTCACAGAGGAGGAATGTGATTGATGGTGATGTTCACCAATGAGGTCAAGAAGGTGCCGACTTGTTTAGCCAATCTTTTGCCTTCTGGCCAAAATGTATAAAAGATAAAGTCAGAAATCAGAATAAAGCTTTTTCCTGCTTGACCTTCTATGTCTGCCTCGTCCTTCGTGTGCCTGAAATTGCCACAGTAACAGGGCGACATAAACTTAACAAACCAATAGAACAACGAAACCTAAGAAATGTTAATGTGTGACTGGAAAGCCCCATGGGAGGAAAGTTTTCCTCACTATGACCTAAAAGGTTATCTTTCCCCATTTGCCTCTGTCCTTCCAGGGCTGAGAAACAGCTACCTGAGGGATAAGCCCCTGGGCCTCCACAACCCACTTACATATTCCCTGTTTTGTCCTTGGAACTGGAAGGACATTATGTGCACAGTGGGCACAGGTGCTGCCATTCTTAGTTAAACATTTGGTTAACGAGAGATGTGACTGTGTTGCTCAGACACTTGGACTGCCTTTGGAGGAGCAGTGGTGCATTTACAGTTCTTTGTGAGGGGAATCTTTGTTCAGCACTGAAAATGTCCCTTCTGTCCAACATTGTGCTCTGAGCAGTGGTGGAAGAACAGCTGACTCATTATTTGGCGCTGTAGTTAAGCTGCAGTTGTGAGGGTGATGGAGAGCTGAGAACCAGGGGAAGGAAAGTGACATTTGGAGACCCTGGGAAGAGAAAGTGGAAGTGCTTGAACTCTGAGAAAAGAATCCTGCCAAGAATGTAAAAAGTACATATGGGTGGCTCTCAAGCAAGCTGTAGAAATGTTCTTGATCTTTGAGGTTTTCGTCTGCTTCATTTCTGTGCTGTGTCTCCACTCGTCTGGAGTCTGAGAAAGAGCAACTGTCAGAAGTCAGTGAAGGCATGAGAAGCTTTGTTGGCTCTGTGAAAGCTCTGCTTTGTGGTACAGGATTTCTGGTGATTGATTCCCTCTATGTGATAGGTGAGAGTGAAATCTAGACCATGTAACCCATCTGTCCTTATCTACATGCACACAAAGCTTCACTATCTCTTTCCATGGGAATTCAAATTTTTACTCATTCCTTAAAAAATCCTCACAAACCCAAAACCACAAACAGCAGAAAAAACCTACAAGACAGACATAAAAGAAAAACCAGAAAAAGTTAAATTAGAGCATGGTCTTACTGACACCAGGTTGGTGGGTTCAAACCCATGTGGGCCATTTCCTTCAGCCCTGGACTTGATGATCCTTGTGGGTCCCTTCCAACTCAGAAAGGTCTGTGAGTGTGATCTGTGACTGTGACTAATTTTAACTAATTGACCTTTAACCAGGAGTAGAGCAGAGTGCCCCCAGCATTCTGTGGGACACAGAAAGAGTGCAAGGACTGTTCCACATTAAAAATGGATGAGCACAACTTATTCTGCATATAAGGTCAAAATCTACTGTTCAATGAATAACCAGCATTTTATACACTTAATGCTTGGATAGCCAAGCATTTCTGTACATTTTATTTACTGGTAGAAATGTGTATCTTCTCAAGGGATCCATGGCCACACTGTTGCTGTGTTATGAGTTGTTACTGACCCCCAGATTGTTTGTGCCTCTGCAGGGCTAATCCTGTCCTTGGGCCACCCCTTGGTGTCAGGTTCTGTCACCATCTGACATCACAGCGTTACCTGTCTGCACACTGAGTCCAGCTCTGTCCAACCACTGCAGGGGCTCAGTGGATATAACCTGTTTTCTGAGAGGTTCTCTTAACAAAGCTGTTCATCCAACCATGCCCAGTACCCAGCAATAAGCCACAAGCCAGGGATTTCCTGAGGTGACAGAGGGATGTGCTTACACCAGTCATCCCCTTCCTACTCACTGAGATGTGTCTGTGCCTCAAGCAGCAGGTTGGAAGTTGAGGAACAGGCATTTGTGCTTGGCAGGTGAGCAGTGCTGGCTCAGATTGCTCTGGGGGCACAGGATTTAACCAATTTGCCATTTGCTCCATCAGGAAAGGACCATTTCCTGCAGTAGGACCCTCATTCAGGGATGCCTGACTGTTGGGCAGGTGTGATGTAGGGACTTGCCAGAAAATAATGAACATGTGGGTGTTCAGCTCTGTTTCTCAGCTGAAAGGAGCTGCAGTTGTGGGTTGGGGTGGCCAGAGGTGGGAACTGTTCTGGAATTCAGGACTGCTGGAGAAAGCCCTGCTGGGATTGTCAGTGTTACCTCAGTTCCCAGGTCAAGGGTGAAAACCATTCCACTCTCAGCCAGCTCAGGAGGTCTGAGCCATCTGCCTCCTGCCCTTGGTGGAGGGTGCTGAGCATCCCTGGGATCCCCTTGGAGAGGGTTTTTCTTTACATCTCTGAAGTGGTTCTGACCCAGACACCTGTGCTTGACCAGAAACCAGTGTAAAGCTGAAAGCCAGTTTAGCACAGCTAATAAAACACACACTGGAGTGTGAAAACCAAAATATGCCAGGGCTGTTGGCCCCTGAGTTGGGTGGGGGCATTTATTTATGAACAAACTAATTGTATACCTTCTCCTTTTACAGCAAGAAGATTTTACAATGGTTTTTCTTTTCAGCTCTAATTAGGAAAATGTTCTGGAAGTTCAATATTATTTATTGCCTGCATGTTAGTGACAAAATGAATGAATTCTAAAATGATCAGTGATGGTTATAAACTTGCCCATGGAGTTTGGGAGAGATTAAAATTATTTGTGACTAAATTAGTGTGTTTTGGTGAATTCTCATCCTATTAAAGACATGTAAAGGACTGAATTATATTCATAAAGTGAAATGAAATAGATTCTTTAGATCTGAGAGCTCTTAAGAGTATTCAAAACAAGGTGGAGGGCATTGCCCCTGCAGATTTTGGGTCAGCTTACAACACTTTGTCTTTATCATAGGATAGTTACCACAAACCCCTTACTGTTTGGCATTTGGGTTGGTGTTTGTTGTTGTTGTTGGTGGTGTTTTTTCGTTTGTTTGTTTTGAATTATTTTTATTTGGTTAGATTGTCAAGGTGTTGCTTTTTTTGTTTGTGTTTATGCTTTTCTTTTAATCAAAGGAGTAAAGTGACCTTATTTTCCTTTCCAGTCTTTTAAATTAAACAGCTTAATAGTTCTTCTTATTGCTTACTATCTCAGAAAAGGATTTAATCTTTGGGAAAAAAAGGAATTTTATTATCTTGTTGTCTTTCTTGTGTAGTGGCAGCTGATCCCACCCACATTCCTCAGAAAAACTCTGAGCAGTGAAACTTTGGCTCTGGAGTTTTGCTGTTCACTCACTTGAATGTTGTAGCCAAAGATGACTGAAGATGATTTCAAAGTATCCTGTTCAGTAGTTGCACTGAAATCAAAGGAATGTGTCCATATTGCCCTTTCAGTGCAAATTGAGAAGAAGGGGAGCTGTTCAGAACTTGAGGTAACAACAGTTTGGTCACACTTTCCCCCTTGGGTCATCCAGCCTGGTCTGTACTGGGAACAGACCATTTCATTTGGACTCTGAATTTAACAGCAAAAACCATTTACAGGAACTGGGCTTGGTCCATGTTCTGTCAGCAGTTCACACTTCCATTATCTCTTATTGCAGTTTTAGCAAAGAAACTTAATTTTCCTTAAAATCTGATTAACCGCTTTGTTATAATAAACCAACTGATCTCTTGATGCATTAAGAAAAACAAATGTTGAGTTTTATAGCACTGTTTATTTTTGCATAAGAGATATAGATGAGAGAATAAGAAAACATGTGTAAGAAACCTTTCCTTACCTATTTAATTTCTTGTTATCTCTAAAGTAGGGGATGCAAATCAAAATTTCCTCGATCATCGTGGTGTTTCTGCCTCAGTAATTTCTCCTAATAAACCTTCCCCTGCACTTGCCATCTCTGAACAAGAAATTGCTTTGAGCTATTAATTATACATGTATTTCTCTTTTTTATCCAATTCTCTCTCTTTGGCCTATTATCTCTGTGGAGCAGCAAATAGCAAATCAGATAGATGTGGTATCATTACCATCTAAAATGTTGTAGGATTCAGGGTTTGTTAGAAGCATCTCTTTTTTTAAGGTGTGTAGGGTTTCTGAATTTTTTACTGTTGCCCAGCAGACTGGGAAGGCATTGGGAAGGAGGTGCTGGCATTGTGATTCCAGAAATGCTTGGACAACTGGACAAAGTGCTGGCCAGTCACCTTGGTCTGCAATATCCTCTGGGAAGCCTCACTGATCAGCTTTAAAATATCTAAGGCCAATTGTCACCTCTGGCATTCACTCCTTGTTGCAGGGTGGGAGTTATGGATCATCCCTTCCCCAATTTTCATGGAATTTCATCAAGCTGGACTTTAGCAGGATTACAGGAACTACAATTAGGAATGTCCAGTCTCTTCTGCTTGAGATGTCAACGTTCTCAGATATTTTGCTCTGAGCTGGTTGTGCCTCCAGACTCTGCCTTAAACCATTGAGTTTTATTTGTGCCTCCAGTGAGGCAGACTCGTGTCTGTTTGCACAGCGCTTCCAGGGGGTAACCTTTACTTCTCTCTTGTGCTCACTGTGGGGTGTTTTGCCCCATTTTTTAATCTGAAAATTGAATTCCAGGTGTCAGCACACCAAGGGAGGGTGTGCTGTGGGGTGTGCTGAACCCCCACAGCTGTGCTTGGGGGTTCTAAAGATGATGTACCCAGGAAAAATCTCTGGTAGAAAGGTGAAAACAGGTAAGGCAGTACCTAGAGCGATCTCTTGCTTATTTTGGGACTGAAGTTCCCTCTCACTGCTGCCTGTGATAGAATTTGCCTTGAATTCATTGTAGCATAGTTTCTCTATGGCTTGTGAGTCTCTAGGGAGGTACAAAGCCGTGTGGTCAGCTTTGAATTGTTCAATTACAACATCTGAGAGCACTGGGCACAAGCACACAAGAGCTGTCCTTGACGAGCAGGGTCCTGAGCTGTGATGGCTGCAGCTAATTCCCTCTTGGAATTCTGCTCACATTGTGAAGCAGCTGTAAAATTCTGGCCTTAATGTGTGCTACCTGGAGAATTTCTGAAAATACAGTACATGGTTATCAAAAAATGGTTTCAGGAATTATAAATTTCTTTTGCTGTGTCCTGACAAAAAATGACAAAATTTCCAGATGTGTCAGTGCTTTCCAAATTGAGATCTTCATCTGGCAATATTATAAAGATGTTTTAAAAAAAGGAAAAGATTTAGTAACAAATACATTTCCCGGGATTTATTTCCTATTTAATATTGTAGCAGCCAAGACATTTATGTCAGAGGATCCTAAAACTAAGTTATTGTTAGAATTAATCACAAAAGAAGTTGTCATGCCTACCAAGCGCCCTGAACCAACCAGTAGCTTTCCATCCTCAGGTTTAAATCTCATAAATTTCTCAGCTATTCATGCATAATATCCTACCCCCTGTGAGCAGTGCTATGGTGCCAGCACTGCTCCAGCTGCACCTCACCAGGGAAACGTGTCCTGGGAGTGGGAGAGACCCCTGTGTGAGGTGACATTTGCTCAGAAATGTTTTGTATGAGCAACAGGTCTCCTGCCAGGCCCCACCGAGCAGGAGCTTGTCTAGCAATGGAGTGGGTTTGGTTTTCCTTTTGCCTTTTGGGATCCTGGTTTTGAAGAGGATCAGTTCTCCCTGCAGGGAGTCAGCACCCAGCAAGAGGCTGCAGTAGAGGCAGGGGGTGAGGGCAGCACTGACCCTGCAGGTCAGGGGAGGTGACAGGGACAAAACAGAGGGTGCTGAGGGGGACAGGGAGTGGGGATGGGAAAGGAAAAGGGCAGCAACTGCACTGAGATCCACGGAAATCTACAGTGCAGAGTCTGAGGGCTGTGTGAGGTGAGGCAAAAGGAGGAATTAGCAGTTGTTTTGTATATCTGTACATTTTCCCACTGTTTGCAACAGTGGCTACAGGAAACAGCTTGAGCAGGTTGATGCCAATATCAAATGTGTAGATTTTTCCTGTCCACCAGAATGCCTTCAGGAAATTTTAAGCTGTTTCTGCTCTGTCTGCAATGTTTTATCTTTTGCATTGCTGTGGGTTTGCTGGTCCAAAACCCCAGGAGAGAGGTGTTAGCACTGAGGTATATTGGATTCCTGTACCTGTGTTTTCCCCCATCCATGCAGAATTCTCCTTCTTAGACCTGCTGATACTGATTAACTTTCCTCAATCCTTTCAAATCTGAAAGGGCTTCTGACTGCATAGTCACGGCATTCCAACATCTCCCACTCCTGCTGCTTTCTTTATCAAAGCTGGTAATGCCTGCCCTAAAAATAAAAATATTGGGAAATTTTTGTTCTAGAATATAACACATTGTATACTGTCCATTGTGTAAGGGCTTCTGACAATGGAATTGGTGAAAATTAAATGCTACAGACCTTTCCCCCCCAACCCACAACCTCCTGAAATCTCTCTCAGAAAAATTCTGTCAATAATTATTATGTGCTTATTCTTTAATATGTGCTTATTCTTTAATGTGTGCTCAGTCACAGGATTGCTCAGGGTTCAACCCTAGTTAACATAATTTGGAACTCCACAGAGCTTTTAGATTGTGCATGGGGTGCTGAGCACCTCCTGCTTTTTGTAGTCTCTGTTCTGTCCAATTTTTCCCTTTCTTTATTTTTCACATCTATTTTATCTTTATGTATTACAAGTCCAGATGCAACTCTAACCAGTGTTGTAGTGAAAAAGTGCAGCTGGTGTCACAGAGCTCCCAGGAGACCCCGAGTGGTGCAGGGAGGGTGTGAGGAGGGCCCTTCCTGCTCAGAAGAGATTCCATGAGGAGTGGTGGCTCACCAATGAAGAGAACAGGTCTGAGAGAGTAAATGTGCTTCAGAGCACCCCAGGGATCATGCAGAGATGCTCTTTGTTCCCTCTCCAGCTGGGTCAAAGTAGCCCAGAGACACTGTGCAGGTTTGTCCCTTTGCTCTGGACATTCCCTGCTGGAGGAGAAGATCCCACTGGTTAAAGCAGAGCAGCCTCTGCTGCAGGGACTGAACAGTGCCCCAAGTTCTCATTTGTTGGCAAAGAAAATTATCTGCTGGGAAACTGCTACAGCTGCCTGAAAATTAAGAAAAAACCCGATACATTAAATAAAACAAAGTCCTAATTTTGTTATGGGGGTAAGAAAATTTTACTGCACCAAAATTTGCTAAATCCATCAAGTAGCAGAGTGAACCCACCACAAATTGTGATGTGAGAGCCCCCAGGGCTGCTGCTAACCAGAGACAGGGATTTGTGGAAGTGGTTTCCACCTTTCCATGGCATTTTACAGTTCAAAGGTGTTCTCTGTCTTTCCTCCTGCCAGGTTTTGTTAGCAGACCTGAGCAATTGCTGTACTGGTGTCTCTGTACTTGCAGCACCATCCTCATGTGAGCTTTGCTTTTCTCCTCAGGGCTTTGAGTGACAGGTGGAACTACTGAAAACAACATATTTCAAGACCCTTTTGCCCTCCTTCAGAGCTATGTTAAAATACTTTGTTATTTATATTTAATCTGCCTTCTTGGGGTTTGATTCAATGCAATGGCTTTTTGAAATCCAAAGGGTATGGGATCACACACTTGTACTTGGACAGAAATTGAAAATGTAATAATACTGATCCTTCCTGTGCAGGGGCTCCTCACACCCTGAGTGGTTCCAGAGAGCAGCCAGCACGTGCAGAACCTGCATCTGTGAGGCTGCCACTCACTGCAACCTGAAAATGAGACTTTAAAATCGGCACAGTGATGTGCCCAAACAGCTGCCTTTCACCATTGTGGCCCATCTCACTTTCTGCTGTTTGAATACATTTTCATTGAGTTAATACAATATTGATAACAGAAAAAACCAAAGTTACACGGCTTTTGTAGCGTGGGATATGCCTTTTTCAGCTGGATCATTCCTTTCTGTGTTTCCCCCTTTTTGCAGCAAATTGTTTTCCAGTTCCTCAAGTCTGAGAAACTCATTTCAAACTGTCAGAAAACCCCATCTGACCTACAGAGATTAAAGCTCCTGAAGTACCACAAGCAGTTTCCTTGCTATTGAAAACAATTTTGAAAAGATTTTTTGGGATTAATTCCGTGATTGGTTTGGGTTTGGTTTCTTTGGTGGGATTATTTTTTTGTTGGTTTGGTTTTTGGTGGTGATGTTGTGCGGTGGGTTTTTAAATTTGTTTTTGTTTGGTTTGTTTTTATTTATTTTGTTTTGTTGTTGGGTTTTTTTTTAAAGTAGGTTTATTTCTAAGCTTTTTCTTAAGGTGCACTAAGCACAGACACATTACACTACCAAATATTCAAAATTTGCCAAGAGAACTTTCCAAGAAACTGCTGATATACAAAAAAAAAAAAGCTACTGAAATATTCATCATATGTTACCTGAAATATCTTGTGAATAATGGGCAGATACTGTACCAGCAGGTAATCTTTAAAATAACTTAATCAAGTAGCAACTGGTAACATTGTGTGATGTTGCTTCTGGGAATAGTGGCAAGCAGCAGAAATGTTGATTACTTGGCCCTTTGCCTTTCTAGTGCTGAATTACTGAAATCATGGTGAAACTTTTGCATAAATGCACATAATTCTCATTTTTATTTTTAGATATTAATATTTTTTGACTGGAGAAAAATGCAAGTTAAACTTTCTCCACATTTTCACTGACTTTTTTGTCTGGTCTGGATCTGTGTGGGTCCTCTGTGTAGGAATATTTTGCTAATTTGCAGCAGGCTGAAAAATGTGTAAGCAAAATATCCATGATACATGAATGCACATAGGTAAGATGTTTCTTAAAATTAAAACGTGTGCTGCTACAAAAGACAGCACAAATCTAAGCTGCATCTCAGAATCTTAATAATTGAGATTTTTCTTTTTGATCTTGCAAGATTTATCAGAAGACTTGATTTAGTTAATACTCCTGCTTTTAATAGGGAAAATGTTTACAGATAATAATCTGTAAAGTTTTAATTTGGTGATAAAATAATGAAATATATATTTCCTTGGATCCAAGCCTTTGGTTTTGCACTTGAAATGTTAAAGGAGCTGTGAAACTGCTAATCTGCATCCCCAGGAAATTTATAACACCTGTTTTTTTGGCAAAGGTCTTTACTGAAAAGGACAAAATCGTTTCAAAAGATGTGTACCCCTGGGCTGATCCCAGCTAGCAGTCCTGGGTCAGCTTTAGTTTAAAATTGAGTTAATTCCAATCTTGAACACTGTATGAATAGGATTATGGAAAAGTTTTAAACACAGATTTCCCTTTATGAGTGTATTTTTCAAGTTTAAAACTGGGACTTCTTATTCTGTCTCTCAGTCACTTGGGGACATGAGCTGTGGCTTTCTGAGCTGTCACACCGTAGGAACAAACCGAGATGCGGATCCTGTAAATTGTACCTTTGTGAGTGCAAAATCACAGAAATCCTTGGACCTTCTCCCAAAACTGCTCCAAAAGACAAATCAGAGTGTTTTGTTCTGGGTGCCGCCCCTACAACCCGCGGTGAGGAGCGGCCCGGCTGGGGAGAGCGGCCCGGCCTGTGGGAGGGGGGGACGGCCTTTCCTGACCGCGCTCATCAGTGTGGGCCGGGGAAAGCTCTGCCAGGAAAACAAACCCATTTGTTCTGCTCTTTTCATAGCACAGCCATCTGCTCGAGGCAAGGCAGGAGCTGGGCAGAGCTGCTCTCCCGGCCCCGTGTAACAAGGAGACGGCTGGACTTTGGGGCACGGCGCTTCTTGGCTGGAGCAGCCCTGGTGTAATGCAGAGCAAATCACGTTTTTAGAGGTGCTCAGCCCCCCTGCCTTTGGCCTGCCTGGCTGGATGAGTGAGCAGCTACCCCACAAGCAGAGAGATTTAGCACTGATAATTAATATCCCACTGGGGGTGCCAATGGAGTCAACACAAAACAAACAGGGAAGACTTTCTGAAACACTGAGAAAGGCTGTAACTGACTTCAGCCCCTCAAGTCCAAGTAAAGCAGCAAAGTCTGGCCGTTGAGAAGTTTTGATGGAGTTGCACATATCCTAAAATAGCCCCTTATGCTAATGCCTTCTGTGTCATCACTGCTGTACAAATAACACAATTTCTCATCCATACCTAGGGACGGAAGTGTTTTGCCTGTGCTCTACCATCACCATGCCCTCCAGTTCCTCCCCATGTCCTCCAGTTCCTCCCCATGTCCTCCGGTTCCTCCCCATGTCCTCCAGTTCCTCCCCATGCCCTCCAGTTCCTCCCCATGCCCTCCAGTTCCTCCCCATGTCCTCCAGTTCCTCCTCATGCCCTCCAGTTCTTCCTCGTGTCCTCCAGTTCCTCCCCGTGCCCTCCAGTTCCTCCCCATGCCCTCCAGTTCCTCCCCATGCCCTCCAGTTCCTCCCCATGTCCTCCAGTTCCTCCTCATGCCCTCCAGTTCCTCCCCATGTCCTCCAGTTCCTCCTCATGCCCTCCAGTTCCTCCCCATGCCCTCCAGTTCCTCCCGGTGTCCCTGTGCCAGGCACAGGGAGCAGCTCCCAGAAGGGAGAGGGGCAGCCCGGGCTCCTGGGCTCTAATTTGGTGGTGGGCTCTGTGTGTGTGGAGACAGCTGCTGTTTATTCCTACCGTGCATATTGCAGTGTTCTCAATTTGCCTCCCACACCGAATTATGTTCCTGTATTCAGTTGAAAGGGCACTTAAAAAGCAGTATGACACTTCCCTGTGCTCGCAGCCAATGTAACAAAGACTCTACATTTTCCAGACCTGCAGCACAGCATCAAATATATGTTTAATTTAGGTTAGTAAGTATTGAGGCCAGAAGGATGGAGAAAAATTATTATCACTTCTTACATGACTTCATGTGTAAGTTATCACTGTGTTGAGCCCAGCTGGACATTTGTTTGTGAGTTTGCAACTCTACTTGAGGGGAAAAAAGAAGGAAATCATGTTTAGGAGTCCTCTAGTCATCTCTCTTGGTAGTCTGCTCCACTGGTTGCTTGCCCTGACTCTTAAAATGTATGCCTTAATGCAGACTGATTTTTGTTTGGATTCAGTGTCCTGTTTGTCTCCTCTCACCTCATTAGAAAGCTTCCTTATTGCTCATCCACATCACTTTGTTCCTGGGAAGGAGTCTCTCTCTGCTTTATTGTGGAATGCAGCTCTGCAGAGATCTTTGAGAGAGTCCAGGGAAAGTATTGACATGCCAGTGTGATGCTGCTCCTGATCTAGTTAGTCTGTCTTGAGTCCCTCCCTCCTGTTTTTCTGTTTTTAATTAGCAGGGCTGCAGCTCGGAGCTGGCAGGGCTCTGAGGAACATTTAGGATGGCCCTGAGTCGCTGCTTTAATGGGTTAAACACACCAAAAGTGTTGAGGGTAAATGTAAAGCTCTGTTTTTTCAGCACTCAAATATTGCCCTACCATAAGGGGTCTGTTCATTCCTGAGATTGAAAAACAAGCTTGAAGGAGTTTTAAACTTCTGAGGTTTTGTTAAATCTTAAAAACCTCAAGGCATAACAGAGAGAAGGAAACTGGAGCTGGGAAGGGGCTGGAGCCCCAGGAGGGGCTGAGGGAGCTGGGAAAGGGGCTCAGCCTGGAGAAAAGGAGGCTCAGGGGGGACCCTGTGGCTCTGCACAGCTCCCCAACAGGAGGGGACAGCCAGGGGAGTCGGGCTCTGATCCCAGGGAACAGGGACAGGAGGAAAGGCTCAGGTTGGATATTAGGAACAATTTCCTCACAGAAAGGGTTCTCCAGCCTGGCACAGCTGCCCGGGGAGGGGTGGAGTGTCCATCCCTGGAGGGGTTAAAAATGTGGATGTGGCACTTGGGGACATGGTTTAGTGGTGGCCTTGGCAATGCTGGGTTAATGGTTGAACTTAATGGTCTTGGTTGGTGTTTTCCAACCTAAATGGTTCTATGATTTTACAGTGAAGGGTGGTTAGTAGGCTCCAGTCTACTACACTTGGTATTCTGTAGGATTATTTTCAGAAAAATGCTGTGTTTCTCCATCCATATAGTTGGTGGATTGGATGGGGCAGGACAGATGAACACCAACTAGTCTTACAAGTTTACAACTGAACTGTGATACTTTGGGCAGTAGATGAATATTTTAATATGTTTTTTATATATTAGTATATTTTCCTGCATGGCACAAGTGACTTTTTGTGCTAGAAATGGCTTAGAAAATAATTTTTTATCAAGTTGAACCCTGACAACTTTGTTGTAGTAACTTCCTTACTTTTTCCCATTTAGAGTCTCTGTAAAGTTTCCCTAACATATGTTTTCTCAGAGCAGTTTTTAGTTTCCAGAGCCTTTATCATCTGAGATGCTTTTCTCTGAGGTCCCTGGATCTGTCCCTCTCCCAGGCCTGCTGCTCCCAAGCACAGGCTGAGATCTAACAGGACTCGGATAATCGTGTTTATTTGACATACTCAGTGCTGTGACCTACATAACGTCACTTTTAATGTGCCAGGGTTTCATTGCTGGCTTGCACTCAGTGCATTATCCTGCCTGGCACCCAGTTCTGTGTCTGTGATGCTCCTGTATGGAATCTGTTCACAGGGGAAATCCTCCCAGCCTTGTTCAGTTCAAACCCCTCACACCTCCCAGCAAAGTCACTGGATCTCCGTGGGAGTTGCCGGATTAAGACGAACAAAGACCTCAGGATTTGGTTCCCTGTTGGTGCATTTGTTTGTTCCTTTCAGGTGAAACTATTTGTCATTTGTTTTTATTGAATCATAGGACAAATTGATTCAATTATTTTGGTCCCTCAAGGGTCTTTGACATCATGCATACTGTTTAGGGGAGGTGTAAACCCTGGCAGTTTTCTCTCTAGTTTCTTATATTTAATAATAAGCAATAAGAAGGTTGCTGTATTTGCATTCTAAATGTATGTTTGGGTATTTTGAAGAGTCTACTTTGTAGCTTCTTAATCATAAAAACTTGCTGAAAACCTGGATTTTTCAGGGAGGCAGAGAGAAAACCTTCCAAAGAAAATAAAACAAGTGACAAAACTCTGGATCACACAGATGTACTTGGGAGGCGGGGGGAGAGGAGGAGAAAAAAATAGCCCCCAAAGTCCCAAATCAATTTGTGTTCTTAAAGAGTCTTTGTGTTTGCATGTTTAGAAATAAAGATATCAAGGGAAGAAAAAAATAATCCCAAAAGTCCAGATCAGTTTGTGTTCTTAAAGACTTTTTATGTTTGCATGTTTAGAAATAAAGGTGTGAAGGGAAAGAGGAAAGAGTTAGAAAATAGTTACTTTGTGCTTCTATTTTTGGGTACGATGACACATAGAATTATGTTATATAGAACCCATTTCCTCTCCATATTTACATGAAATCTGCAAATATTTGAAGTAATTTTATCTCCTGGCACACATATGTCTATTGGTGAATCATGTTGTGAGCTGATATTTAAATCAATTGCAAAATACTGGTGTTTTGTAAAATCAATGTCTGAAGACTGAATTCATCACTGATTCTTCTTCCTTGAGGTGAAATCAGCAGCTTTGTCTTTTTCCATTATACAGAATCACCTGTTCAAATAGAATCACAGGATGGTTTGGGTTGGGAGGGATTTTAAAGTCACCTTGTTCGCCCCCCTGCCATGGGCAGGGACACCTTCCACTATCCCAGCTTGCCCAGTTTGATGATTTATATGATGTGTGTCCCACAGCAGTGAGTTTGGGATCCTCAGGCTGTGTTTGCACGCTTGGATAGCCCCCCTAAAGCCTGGTGCAGAGTTTGTGGCTGGAGGAAAGAGGGAATGGATGACGTGGTGTTGAAAGGGACTGATCCTCAGCTGTTGAGGCCAGAGTGAGCTGTGGAATGGCATCCTTGAAATGCATCTTTGAAATGTGACATTTTTATTTATTCAGTGAGTTCATTGAGTGGAACACTGAACTGTTTGAAGAAGAGCTGTGAGAGTCTGGTGCTGTGACTCTTGTGTGAGTATCTCCCATCACAGCCCTTCCTGCATTGCAATATCAGTGCAGAGAAACAGCAGGAATTTTATCAACTTCCCTGCTGTGGATGCAGTTGAATGTGAAAGAAAAATGCTGAAAGTTTGAAGCTTAATCTGCAGTGTTCTTTGTTACTGTCCTGTCCTTTACTGTCCCTTTTTGTCCATTCCTCCAATTCATAATTAAAAGGGAGGAAGAAATAGGAGGAGGAGAAAAAAAAAAATGAAATCTTTCCAAGACTTTTGGCTCTAATTAGATTTTCATTAAGGTTTTATAAAATCTATTACACAAATCCTCATAAGAAATGAGAGCACAGTTCATGGAGATGATTAACAAATTGGCTTAATGAACTTATCTTGAACCTCTCAGACCCACTGTGGAGTTCTCGCTCCCCTGAAGTGTTAGAACGAAACACATCCAGAGTGTCAGTTCTGAGCAGTGTGAGGAGGAAAAATGAGATCAGATGGGCCCAGACGTGTTTGTACTTTTTCAGGAGGGCACATCCACCAGGCACACTGAACTGGCTGATGTGACAGCTGCAGCAGTGAAAGCCCCACAAAGCCAGACCCAGAGCACAGAGCTGTGGCAGTTGAAGGCAGATTTACCTTGAGCAGACTCGGCGAGGCTGTGGAACGAGGAGTGCCTGAGCCCTTATCTCTGTTTGGAGATAAGGGAAGGGAGAGCAGCCCTTGGTCCCGTTTGTTTGCACTGCTGGAAATCCCAGCACTGTAATCCTGGAGTGACCTGCTCAAGGGCTGCCAGCAGGCACCCCAAGCAAGGTTAGAACTGCCAAAACAGAGGGTACTTCCAAAAATTATGTCTGAGAGGGGAATTAAGAAATTGTGTTGACTTCCACACCTCTAGGATTGCGGTGACAATTCCTAAAACTCCTCTATGGTTTATGCAGTGATTGATATATATATATATATATATACACACACATATATAACCTCAAAACAATTTATAAAAATATACATTTCTTGATGTAAAGCAGGTACAGGTGGGAAAGGTCTCCGAGCCAGATTTTGCTTGAGATGGTGTGCTTGGTTTCTCTCTGTTCTGGGATATTTAGGTTTGACTATAACCATGTGAGGTCTAAAAGCACGGGTGAAAGCAAACTTGCGATCAGGAATTTGGCCCTGGATCATCATGAGAAACATCCATCAAAACGATGTTCTGTATGGAATATTATTGAAATATAATGTTTCCAGACAGGATTGCCAGATCCTCTGGGATAAATAACTCCTGATGGAAGTTCTGGCTTCAGAGCCATGGCCCTGCTCTCCCTTCTTTCTCACAGTGTCTCTGCCTTCTGCCCTTGTTGGTAGTAGAAGGAGTGCTGTTGTACAAATCAGGGAGGTTCCTGACTGGTTGTTTTTTGCTGGGTTATTTTCTGCTGGATCATTCCCATCCTGGGTCTCTGAGTGTGCTGTTTGCCCCAATACAGCCCCAGAGAAGGAGATGGGAATGTGTGGCTGAGGAGAGCATGAGCCCTGGCACTGCTTTGCTCTTGGATGTTCCACCTCACTCAGCTATTTCAGCCTGAGAATTAAAATTGTGCTCCTTTCCCTTACTGGGAGTAAACACCACAGACCCTCTTCTTGGCTCTATTTAACCCCCAACTCAGCTGTGTGGGATGCCCGTGGTGCCCATCCCTTCCATCTGTGCAGGAGCACGAGCCATTCCCAAGTGCCACCTGTGAGTGGGAATTCAGCGGGGAAAAGCAGCACAGAATGGGAATTGCAGCTTGTCCTCATCATTGCTGCCTCATGCCAAGCCTAAGGCATCTCCTTTTCACTCCTAGGAGAGGGCATCAAATGCTTGGAAGAAGCAGAAGTTCTAGAAACCCAAAGTTTGGAACTGAGGCAGCGGCTCACTGGGTGTATGTAGGAACATCCGTGGAGGGCAGGGAGAGGGAACTCTGCAGACCTGAGACATTCTAGAACACGTGGGTTTATTGCAAGGGTGGTGGGTAAAAAGGGCCTTTTGCCTTCAGCCACCAGCCTTGGCTGAAGGGAATTCCCAAAGAGAGAGAGAGAGAGAGAACAAGAGAGTAAGAGGTAAGAGAGGTAAGAGAGGAGGGAGCAAGAGAGCCAGAGAGAGGTGGCAGGGGTCAGAGCGCAGGGGGAAGAGAGCGAGGTCCTTGTTACAATACATTATATCTCCTTTTGTGTTGAATATTCTACTTTACACTAACCAACCAGTACAAGACACAAAATCCTATAGAATCTACATACCGCCTATAAGAACTACTACATTACCATACTGTGTTATATTTTAAACTCTAAAAACTACTCTTTAGACTATTCTCTTTTGCTACATTGACCTTTGGATTCCTTAGCCAGCAGAAGGGTATTGTTCAATCAAAAAGGATTCTCCTTCAGCTGGCTAGACTATTGTTTTCAGGTTATATAGTAACTAAGGCTCAGTATCCTACAACTCAAAGCAAGCTTTCATTTCTATTTTGATTATAGGTTTCATATTTTCAGAATCTTTTGCTAAACAATCATATTTATAAGGTTTCCCTGATTCATCTTCCCCAACAGGTGTGGTGCCCTTTCAATCAGCAGCCGCGGTGAATCAATGTCTGACACTTGTCAACATGACACGTCCCGGCTCTTCTGGGCACTGTGCTCCAGAGCCCTCATCTCACATTCAGCTGGCACCTGGAGCTGGGATCTGCTCCCTTTTGCTAACACTTATCTGCAGGATACAGCAGCCCTCAAATAACATACAGCATCTCGTCTCCAATCAGAGCTGTAGGAGATAAGCTTGGATGCAGGTATTTTGCCAACTCTAAATACATATTAGAAAAAGTCTTTTATCTTTGTATTATCAAGGTTAAAAAACTGCTTTGCAGCCTTACAAGTTATTTGAAAGTTAGGTCTTAAAGGTTAAGAATTAAAAAAATCTTAGCTTGCCCTTGTAACCTTGAGTCACTTCTTTGTGCACACACGCTATTTTACAATTATTTTAATTGCAGAATAGCAATCCTAGCTCCACATCTTGCAGTTCATAAAGGTTAAGGAATTGCACCTGAGGGCAACAGCTATGTCACATCGAGACTTTCTTAAATGTGTCTCTGCTGGAAGCAAAAATGCCTTGCTGTTAAAAGGAGAATTTGTTAGTCAAATAAACTGGGATTGTCCTGGTGCCACCCATGTCTGGTCTCACAGTAACGTTAAATGTATATGAGGAAATGTCCCTTAAGGCAGTGTTCTCTTTACTTTTTAATTTCATATTAAAGTTCTCTGCAGTTTGTTGTTTATTAAGGGGGAGGCTGAGGTTTAATTACTGGAATGGGAAATGATCTAGAGCTGTAGTTATGGGCTAGTTTTGGGGTTATTTTCTTGCTGCATGAAGTGCCAGGACCCCACTGTGGGCATACAGAGGATTGAGCTCACAGCAGGGCCCTGCAGCTCTTTAAATTATGATGCAAAAGAAACCTCGTTCCCATAAGGAATTGAGCATCTTATTTCAGAGGATCAAGCCAACAGTTGGTAGAATGTGTGGTACTGGGTTCATGTACTGTGAATGAACTGTCCTGGAGAAGTTGAAAATTTGGAATGCAGGCCAAATCCTGTGTAGGCAAAGACTATCAGTAGAACTGGAGTAAAGAAATGGTGGTCCCCTGTTTCCACTACAATCAACCTCCAAACCCTTAATGAATTCAGGAGGATGAGGATTTGGCCAGTATATCCTCTTCTGCAAGACAGGACCAGGACTGGACTGATAAAACTTGATACATTTACTGACAAGATTTTTAGTTTTTATAGGAGGGCATGAAAATTAGCATTTAATATTTGCAGCTGCTTTTTGACATTCTATACATGGGCACCAAGGACTTGTAAATGATAATTCCAAGTATCAGGAAGCAGATGTTTCTTGGGGAAAAAAAGCCCCAAAACTGCTCACAGCAGATGCAGTTAGGTATATAAATAAACACAAAATATAGTGCAGGCTTGGTTTTTTAGGGGGTTTTTGCTTTTTTGGTGGGGGAGATATGACTTTTAAAATTGCCAAGGTGAGTTTTACCTAATCACAATTTTTAATTTTGCTGTATATTTTGATCTCTAGTCACCAAATTGTTCTTTTGCAATAAACAGCTCTTTGAAACTGTTCTCAGAGGAAATACACAGGAAATTCTATTGCCTCTTTGGTGATGTTTACTTGAAAAGACTTACTAATTAAAATCAGAGCAAGTTGGGCCAACTATTGTATTTATTGGCTATTAGGATTTTTAAGCTAGGTAGTTGAATGACCCATCTTAGATCAATTTTTACACAACTCCATCTCATTGTTCTTATACATGATATTAAATGATTCACGTGTTTTCTCTTTTTTTTTCCTCCCACTTCTATGAACTGCATTATTTTTGGGGATGTTTCCAGCTTAATTTATTAAATCTCTGTGTGAGTATTTGTTTCTGTCTTTCTTCATTCAGAGACAGTTATTAAATTCAAGTTAAATTCAAGTTACTGAGTACTAGCAGATGGAGTAAGGCCCTGCAATCCGAGGAATTTTTGCTGGTGGAAATGCTGGATGTCAGTTTAAGGTGGTTTATTGCACAGGCTGCACAGTAAAAGCTTTGATGTTCATTCTGCTCAGGATTTGGCTTTCCCACAGCAGCAGCTGGGGATGCCCTGGCACTGGGAGGCACTGGAAATCATTCCACTCCCACCGTGCAGCCCTGGCTGAGCAGCAGAGGATGGCACAGGGCTGAAAATCACCCCGAGCCTGTGGAGCTGCGCTCCCCTGGACCTGCTGCTGCCCTGAGCCACAGCCACATTAGAGTTGTGTTTGTATGAGTTTTTAAATCTGTTCTATTTGACTTTTCAACCCAAGGGCATAAGCTATTAACATCTGTTCGGTTTTATAAAGATACCAAGAGTGTCTTTTTTTAAAAAAATAAAGATTGATTCATCTCTGGCTTTTTGGCTGCGGTGGCACAAGGTTCTTAACTTGTCAAACAGTGAGAAAAGACATTAATTTTTCTGTTCTCCCCCCTCAATTATATATTCTCAGCTTATAAAACCAATTTAGATTCTCAGCTTATAAAACCCAATATATCTGCAGTTTCCAGAGCTCTTTGTAGAGCCAGTACTGGTTCAGAACTCTCTTTTGGCAGTTCTTGTTGGCACAACTTCTATGACTTGCATGCTAAAAAAGAAGAAATACAAAAAATGGAAAGAAAAAGAATCATCTGACTTTGGGTTCATAAATGAAGATGTCAAATCTCTCCTCAGCTTCAGTGTTGCAACATCAGTCATCAGAGGTTTTTATCCAAGAAGTTTCCTCTGTTTAGATCCTTCCAGGAGAGAATTGTCATCAATGTATTTTGTGTGAAATTCCATTCTGGACTGTCCCATCTTCAAGGGCAGAACCAAAAGCAGGATTGCTCCTGCTCCCTTGGGGAATTAACATCCCCAGCTCCGTGACAAGCACAAATCCCAGAATCCCAGCTAGGGCTATGGATTTTTGCTTACAAATTTTAATGACATTTTCTTTGGGGCCCTACTAACAACAACAACAACCGCAAAAGTGATTTGTTCCTAAAAGCAATTCAAATTACTGAATTTCAGCCTCTCAGAGTAAGAGCATATTTCTTAGTGATTTATGTACTGCACCTTCACAGTGAATGTACGGTTTTGAAGGTAAAATGAATAATTTGTAACTCTAAATAGAGACAACATTTAGTGTTTAAAGCTACTTCATGATTTTTTTAAACAGTTTTCTTCAGAGAAACTTTTTAAAACATCAGGGAAGGTTGAGAGGAGCACTTTAAACAACTTTTCTAACCATGATTCTGATTTGGAAGCCTTAGTTCAACAATAATGTGTTAGACAATGACCAAGAGGTCTGAGGGATGCAAGTGTCTAAAGCTGTCTTGTGTTCAGTCACTTACACCAGGGATATTCCCTGGCCTGATTCTGGTATTCCCCACACTATGATGATTTTTTTTCAGCCTATTTGAAAGTTTCAAATTCATTTTCATCAAGAAATGGCCTCTGAGCACCTCAATGCTTCAGGTGGTGGTGAAATGACATCCTGTGTTAGAGTGATCTGGCTGTCCTGCAGTCCAATGAATGCAGCACCTGTGAGGTTCTGGTTGCAAATGGCAATCAAATTGCTTTTTTTTTATTTCAGTTTGGGATGGCTTAAAATGTGAGACAGGCTCCTCTTGCTGATGTTTGTCCCCTTCTCTGTTGAGGTGTCCACGGTGTGTGGAGGGATGGAGGGGTTCCTGTTGCTGTACCAGAGTCAAGTCCTGGCTGCAGAGAGCAGGCCTGTCATGTGAACTCAGGGAAAGGGCTGCGTTTGTGTGAACACTCGTGTCAGTAACTCGGGTGTCCCTCGGGACAGGCTGGGCTGTCCTTCCCAGCTCGTCCCAGCCAGGCTGCAGAGAGCAGGCCTGTCATGTAAACTCAGGGAAAGGGCTGTGTTTGTGTGAATACTCGTGTCAGTAACTCAGATGTTCCTCAGAGCAGGCTGGGCCTCCTTCCCAGCCCATCCCAGCCAGGACAGGCTGAGCCCCAGCTCAGCCCCGTGGGGGAAGCACCAACACAGCAGGGTTCTGCCCTGCACATCCTGCTGCCAAACTGCACTCTTGCACTTTGTCATTCCTTCTCATGCCCATCGTGGTTCACCTTCACTCTGGAAATTCCATGGCAGTTTGGAAAGGATTCACTCTCCAGAGGTCTGAGGAGCAAACCTGTAAAATCTCTTAGGAGGCAAAAATTGCTTATGAAGTGAGAGGTGCCCCTGTGACTGTTCCCAGCTGGATGTCCTTGTGCCCAGCTCAGCCCACAGTGCCAGGCTGTGCTCAGGGCTGGCAGGAAGGCTTTGCTCACACCTGTCCCAGCAGAGCTGAGTTGATGCTGGGTGTGCAGTGGCTGCACTCCTGGCTCAGGGGAAAGAGCTGGCCTGGCCCATGGCTGAGGTCAGACTGGTCCTGCAGCCACATCCCCCTGCAGAGGGGTCTCTGGACACAGAGAAGGGTTTGTGCTCAGGCAGGTGTGTGGGCACCAGAGCCTGCCTTGTTTGTTTATGTCACAGATCCTGCATCTATCTGGGCTCAAGGCTCCTGGAGTCCCAGGACCCGCTGTCCTCTGTTCTCTTCCATTTTGTTTTTCCAGGTGGTCTTTGGGGTGAGGGAGGGTACTGTCATGAAGGTGGACTATTTATTATCTATCTATCTATCTATCTATCTATCTATCTATCTATCTATCTATTTAAGGTAACTGCCAAGGTTTAGTTCAGAAATTCTGTCTGGCAGTTGTATTTCAATGTAGCAAAGGCAGAAATGTTTGTCTGAGGGACCTGAAAAACTCCTGAGTTAGCTTTGCCAGTGAAATGCTGTTCTTGTGTGGAATCATGCTTGTCCTTAAACTTCAGTACTCTCTTTTGGGGAACTGAAAATAAATATAAACTGTTCTTTTTAAAAATATAGAAATTATTGTCTCAGGAGATTTTTGATAGCCAGTTTCTAGTTCCATTCATATCAAAATTACACCCTCCCCAGTTTTGGTCCCAACTGTCTCCTTGCAGAAACAATTTTACAGTAAGATATTTCTGAGAAAATAGATAAACCTCGTAGATAAACACCTGTATTTTTAGATATGCATGCATTTATTGTGGTGGTGGTGATTTTTCTGTTCTGTGTATGTTTTGTTCTGTTTTGTTGCACGGATTTAAATCTCTGGAAGGCTGGGAGGGAATGCTTCAAAGTCTAAGACACTGCCTTGCCTTATCCCTTGACTCTGGAATAGCTCCTGGTGTTGTCTCTGCCTCTCTTCACCTGTTTAATGTCAGCTGGGTTTGACTTCCAGCCTCGCTGGAGCAGTAACTTCAGTTTGGAGCCAGAGAGCAGCAGCTCTAGTTCTGAAAGACCAGGGGTTTTTTTGTTTGTTTGTTTGTTTTTTTTTTCCCTTGAAATTGCTTATTTGTATTTGGGAAGCCTCTGAGATAGAGATGCTGTGATGTATTCATACTTGGTTAAAAAAAAAACAAACAAAACCCAACAAAGCAAACTAGCTTTTAAAATCAAGCTAATTCTTTATGTAAGAAACTCAGGGAATTCAGTGGAGCTATTCTCATGGAATTTATTCACAATTTAAGGCTCAAATGACATTTGGGCAGTTGCTACATCTGATTTCAAACTTCTGATATGCAGATTTTCCCCCATCAGTCGGGGAGGGGTGAATGTTCCTCCTCTTCAGTCCTACTTGGTCTTTATTTCCATGATAACAGAGGCAGTGGTTGCCTGCTAATTTCATGTGTTAGACTTTTTGCCACAAGAAATTTCAGTGTATTTAATCTGATAAATAACCAGATGTTGCTCATGATATTTCAAAAATTAAGAGGGAACAAATTCCATTTTGGGAACTTATATTTGCGAAGTCCCAGAGTTTTCTAAAGGTGAATCAAGGCTCAGAGATTTAATTCCCATCAGCCAGCTGTCCATGGAGCTGATTCCTAAAATGGTGCTAATGACTGTGGCAACTTAGCAAAAAAGAAAAAAAGTCAACAAAGTTTTCACACTTCCTTCTGTTGTCTCTTGCTCTAAACCAGAAAACTAATTATAACAATATTCTCCTGTTGTAATTGTGACTGTGGATGACTGATGGCAAACATGTAATTAACTGATGCAGGAGTTGACATAAGACAGTTGACACCAATTTTTTATGCATTATTATATGAAGACATGTAGTGAAGCAATTAGTCCTTCATTAGTTTGGAGTTATTTCAAAAGCTTTGAAATACTTTTGTGGTTAATTTTTAATCAGCAAGGAAATGTATCTTCTAATGGTGTTAACTTCAGGGACTGAAATGAAACGTGCTCCCATGAGACTCATTGCAGTGAGATAAACGTCCTGCACAGCTGCTGGGCCACAGAAGCTTTGGGAGGCTTTTGGGGCTCAGCAGGGCTGAGGCTCTAAAGATTTTCCTTGTTTTTCCCAGCTCTTGGTGCCTGCAGAGTGTCAGGGGTGCTGTGCTCCTGCACACAGGGGAGGAGCTGCTGTCTGCATCCACCCTGATCTTGGTTAATGCTTTTGGCTCTTTAGTTGGTGGAGCCAAAAGCTGCAGGCCAGGCTTAGGTGTTACTGTTCCATTTAATGTGTGCTCACTCCTCCTTTGCCTGTCACAGTTAAAATGGGACTGAAATGTCACCTGGTGAGGACAGGCAGCTGCTTAGCCACAGGACAGGGGATTTAGTTCAGGTTTCCTTTGGGGTTCCTCTTGTCTACAATTTGTTCTCCTGTTCTCAGCTGGCTTTGTGATAAACCTTTTATGAACTTTGACATCTTTCCATCTACTTGAAAAGCTTTTTTCAATTGTTTTTTTAAGGAATTCCTGAAAAGATTATCTTGGGCTTTCACTGGCAATATGTCACCTTCTTTCCTCTTAGAAAATCTCCCCGTGGCTGGGCTGGCAGCAATAAACAGAAGAGATGTGCACTGCAGTGTGTCATGTGGGGGACCTCGTTCTGTGCAAAGTCTTTATAAAATCCCTTCTAACTTACATTTATGTTGTGAAATTATAGATAACTTATATAAAAAGTGGAAACCTGAGCTGTCAAAGATGGGTCCCTGAGCACCGTGGTCTAGTGGAAGTCTGTCAGGGTTGGAATGAGATGATCTCATGGTAAGATCCTTCCAACCCAAACCATTCTGTGGGTCTAATGAAATAAAATCATGCAGTAGAAAAAACTTGTTGGGTAAAAGCTAGAAAACCACTTTCTAAATACAAATGTCTTGTAAAATGTTTTGTTCATAAATTTTTGCAGATTTCTGATTAAGCACTGAAAAGATGTTCTGGAATAAGGCCACTTCTGTTGATGTGAGCGTGCCTGGAGTCTGGATAGGATGGGTTTTTGTCCATGTTGCAAAAATCTTTTCCAATGCACTACAAGCATTAAAGCTGTGTCAGGTTGTCAGCTAACACAAATTAAAGCAGTCTGAATTCAGTAAGGAAAAATTATAACACCTGGGCCTTTGAAACAGACATGGCACTTTTTTATTTGTTTTTAATTTTAGTAGTAATAATTACTTTGTTATTTAGCTTTCATTATTATTTACCTAATAATGCTGGGAGAGGAGTATTTAATTTCTCCCATGATGTTTCAAGGTGCTCCTTTTCCTACCAATCTTCCTAAAATGCATTTTTGGGTGTGGTGAAACGAGCAGTGCCACAGTATCTTCTTTCATCTTGGTGACAGTGGGTCACTGGTGTCCCCAAGATGACTGTGCCACACAGCATTGATAATGCTCAGATGTTCAAAGGCATCCTCTGAGAGGGTGCTTGTGCTGGGGATGTGCTTTCACCTTCCTTTGTTAGGCAGAAACAACACCTGTGAACAGCACAAGTAATTATTTTTCCTGATGAACCACTAGGACACACTTCCATCTACTCTTGGTGGAAAGAGAATGAGGGATAAAGGGAATCATATTGGTCATGATTTAAGCTGCATAAGACTTCCTTCCCATACATAATTTTCTGCTCTGAACAGAGGACATGTTCTGAGGTACATGGGGAGGAGAAGAGGTTGAAGATGTTCATGGGGGATTGGAGACTCAAAGGAAGAGAGTGTTATCAGGCTTTTTAGTTTTTAAATGCTTTCCACACACATTAAGACAGTTTTAAAACAGGTTTAGGAGCAGTTCCACTGGTATCAGGTGGTTGGACAGTTTATTTGTCATTGTATGGCAAATTGTAGTGAACAGTAGTGCAGAGAAGCAGAATTCATGTGAAAATGAGGGAAAACAGGCCTAAGGCAGCACTATACATAAAAAAAAGAAAATAAATGACATGAAACCCCCAAACCAACCAACTGACAACAACAAAAAGAGAGAAGAAAAAGAAAGAGGAAGAGGAGGAAGAGGAAGAGGAGGAGGAAGAGGAGGAGGAAGAGGAGGAGGAGGAAGAGGAGGAGGAGGAAGAGGAGGAGGAAGAGGAAGAGGA
>JANPWX010000046.1:754404-861210 GCA_024734555.1 Trochalopteron elliotii
GCGGCGGCCGGAGCTGGCCTCAGTTATCTGTGGTTTGAAGTCTCCAGGAGTTCGGTGTACTCAGCCCTTCTGAGGACCAAATCCTGTTTGCATGTGAGAGACAGAATTTTCAATCTTCAGGCTCCTGGCTGTGTTCCAGGATCACAGAATCATTTAAATTAGAAAAACCTTGGACACCACAGAGTCCCAGCTCTGCCCGATGCCCACTTTGTCCCCGGCCCAGAGCACTGAGTGCCATGTCCAGGCCCTCCTGGGACACCTCCAGGGATGGGCACTCCAAACCTCCCTGGGCAGTTCATTCCAACATTGAATTGCCCTTTCTAGGAAGAAGTTCCTTCCAATGTCCAAGCTAACCCTGCCCCAGAGGAGTTTAGGTTTGAATTGCAGGCTGAGGCTGTGTGGCACCACAGGTCTGTGCTCCAGGATGAGCTGTGGAGCACCGTGCTGCACAAGCCCCCCACAGGCCTCTCCCTCTGCATGAAGGTTAAATGAGATTTTTGGGGAGGAAAATAATATTTTGCTTTAAATTTTCTTTTTAATTTTTTTCCCCTCCTCCTGTTGTCTCAGCCATTTGCATCCTCTAACAAAAGGTGAGGGAAAATGCAGCATAAAACACTTAGAGGGGATTGCTGAGGCCTAGAAAAGCAGCCTTTAACAGAGATGGCAGTCTCACTCTTTTTTTCCAGGGAAAAGTGGGTGGAATTATCTGTTAGTTACCAAAGGAATCTTTTTTTACTCTGCTGTGAAAAAACAAATGGTGCTAGTCTGTGCCTGTATTGTGTCCCAGGAGCAAGAGATATCCCAGTGGATCCAGCTGGGGACAGGTTGGTTTGCAGCACACAAATATCTCAGACTTTCTTGAGCAAGTCCATAAAGGTGAGAGAAATAATTCTGGGAAACTGATGAGCAGTGCTTGCCTTTTTTAATTTATCAAGCAGGTGGAGAAAAGGAAGAATGCTGGATGTTTTACCCTTGGGTGACACACAAGGTTGCTGATGACACAGGCATTATTTTCCCTGTATGCTGATAGCTCAGGAGTTGACAAAGTTGAGTGCTGTATTTCACAAGATATTTTAAGCATTACAGACTTGGTGCTGTGGAAATGGAAAAATGTCAGTCACACTGGTATTAGAGCAGGAAAAAAAGAATGATAAGTACTGAGTTTGTCACTTAATATTATTTAACACCAAATACTGAAGGTTGTTCCATTTCCAGTGTTTCTTTTCTTCTGACTATTTAAAGTTATTCTTTAACATCAGAAATAAACCACTGGTGATTGTCTGTACTCTCCAATCCATCCCCCTGTCCTGAGTAATGCCAGGTGACTGCACAGTGGGGAAGAGTAATGTTCAGTGCCATTCAATGGTGTGAATTTTCTAATTTGATCCTTTACATTGAACTTCTCTGCTGTGTTCTGTGCTGGGGAGGGCCCATGAAGTTTTTGGTTTGTAGCACTGACTGACGTGAGCCCAGCTTGGCCATGCTGAGGCACAGCTGGACCAAGGTTGGTGTTAATTTGAGCTGGACTCTGGTGGCTTCCTAAAACTCTCAGGGTGGTGGCATCCGCAGACCTTAGTGAAGCAGAAACCTCAGAAATTTTGGCTGATGAATGGAATCTCGACTTTGACTTTTTTTTTAACCCTTTTTTAATAGTTTGAAAAAAAAATCTTAATTTTGTGTACTTTCACTTACATTATATATAGATGAGTATTTTAAATATTTTTTTTTAAATTCAGTTCTATAAGAAAAATTTTCTTGCTGGCCATACTGGGCTGCATCATTACTTGTAACAGAAATTTAGTGAATAATCTTTTAAACAAAAAATGGAAATTCCTTTCTGTTGGAAGTAGATGTTTTCCTTTTCTTCTTCACATATAATTTGTGGCCAGACTTTTGTGCTTTGCTCTTTAGATGGAGGGGTGCAGGGGAATTCTTGTCTTGTGGTTATAAGAATACTTGCTTTTGCTGCATTGAAGAACTAATTGGAGACAGCTAATGGTCATTTATTGGCAATGATCAATAGGCTCCTGCAGAGCTGAATATGGAGCCCATTTTATGGAACTCTAATCCACTCTGAATGCACCGTGTGCTCTTTTTGGCCTGGGAATAAATAAAGTTTTTCCCTGTGATTGAAACACTTGATGATTGAAACACAAATTTACCAGAACTTTAAAGTAGAATTATAGAATTTTTTTCCTTGATGTTGAGAAACTACTGGGGTTCTAAGCAAGAGGAATGGAAGTAGACCACAGAAAGTGAAAATAGATTAAAGCTTAAATTGAGACTCCATGGAAATCATCCTATCAACTTTGTGCCCTTTCAGAATGGATCCTTTCTTCCAGTGCAGTTGTTTTTCTGTAGTTTTCTCTTTTGCTTTTCTTGAGAGGCTTCCATGAAGTTTTCCCTTTGCTGTGCCCATGGAGGGGGATTTGAATGAGATGATCTCCAAGGTTCATAAACAATTCCATGATCCTGTGCTAGGTATAAAATCAATAATGCAGCTGGCAACCATTCTGTTTGTACCATATATACAGAATATAAATCATTCAGGGGGTTTTGCACCATCAAAATTCCATTCCTTATTTTTTGAGGGATGAACACTGAATTATTTGTAATATACCTCATGTCCTGCTGAAATGGAGTCCATGGGAAGGGCTTGCAACATTCCTTCCTCCTGGAGAAGCTGCAGTCCTTTTTCTCGTGGGTTTGTTGCTGGCTTTGCCACCTGGGTGCAGATCAGTGGGACCTGGAGTGCTCTCAGGATTCCCTTTTGAGCTGATGTCAGCAGGAAAACCACGTGGAATCTGTTGGCAGTGACACAAGCACTGCCCAGCAGGCTCAGGGGTGCAGCACACGCCAGGTGTATGTCAGGAAAATTGCAAAAAGGCCCAGGGATATTATTGAAAAATTGATTGCAAATTGGTAGGCAGGCACAGCAGCCAGTGCTGCAGAGGAGTCTGTGATTTGTTTATGTTTACCTAATCATAATTTAATCTTTCTGCTGTTAACACTTCATGCTAAACTGGTTTCCTGAGATCATCAATTCCCAGTATTTTGAAGAAGATTCCAAGAGATTAAGTGAAAGCAACAAACATAACTGGGCTCTACCACACACCCCAGACATTGGAACAGAGCTGTCATATGCAAGATGTTAATTAATAATTTAAATTAAAATGCTGCTTTGTCTTCAAAAAGAATCTCAAAAGTTCTGACAAAAAAAATATTGGTTCCTAAATCCATTTTCTAGTTTTCATTTACCTTTGTTACACTGGTTCAGAGGTTTCCTTGAAGCTTGCTTGGCTGCTGGAATACAGAGATACAGCTCATGTTTGTGTTTCTCTGTATCTGACTTTTCATTTCCATAAAATGAAATATTTTCCTAATGAGATTTCTATCCTGCCAGCTGTACTGTGTCCCAAGGTGAATGCCAAAGGAATGAGTCTGGGCAGACCAGCCCTGTTCTGTAAATAGAACAGGAAAGACAGACTGTAGTAGGTTCTGCTCTCTCTTAAAAGAAATAAATAAAGGTGATTGCCAAGAAGATGTTTGTCTCTTGCTACTAAATTCAGGTTTTCCCTTCTGGTTTTCAAGAATCTAAGACTTTGATTTACTGCCCTTATGATAATTTCAGCTCTGTGCTGAAACAAAGATGTTAAATTCCAACAGGAAGAGTATGTCTTTTTCCAAAGATATTTGAAGAACAGTGAAGGACCAAGAAAAGAAGAAACCCCAAATTAGCAAATCTTAGTAATACACATTCTTGATTATTAATTCCCTGGGAATCAGAATGAAGATTAATATCAGCTGTTACTTCTGGCTTGCCACTTACCCAGCTTCCAACTCACTTAAATTCCCAAATCCTGAGTGTTCTGGGCTTCTCCAAGTGCCTGTGGCTATTAAGTGCAGGATGAACAGCACGTGAGCAGTGATAGAACCACTATTTTAAATTGTTGTCCATATCCATTACATGGGAAGGTTTTTTCTTGTAAGTGTGTGAATGATGCTACACCAGTTGAGAGGACACCTGCTGCTTGCAGGATGTTTGGATACATCACCAGGATTTCTGTTCTGCACTGGTCTGTTTCCATGGACTGGTGCCTAAGTTGCAAATTCAAGCTCAGTATTTGCAAACAGAACTGGGAAGTTTTTCATCGTTTATGTCTCCAGTGGCAAAAATAATTTGGAAGGAATGGCTGATGGTTTGAATTTGGTTAATTGCTTTATTAAAGGAGGAGCTGCTTTCTGAAAGGCATGCACAGGGCTGTTTGCTGAGTGTACACATAATAAACTCACTGATAAAGTTCTCTTCATCTGTGCTAGGGGGGTGAACAGAACCATGGATTCTGCTTTACTCCCTTTGACCTATATTCCTCTCTAGATTTCAATATTTGCTGTGTAATAACAGCATGAAGTATATGTTCCCCTCTGGCCTGACTGAGCTGTCCCAGTTCCAGCTCCACTCTGGCAGCTCTGCTCTCCCCCACTCATAGCAGTGGGACTGTGTTCAAGGAGCAGAAGTGGACATCAGTGTACAGGATGTCTTTCATGTCAATATTCATAGGTTTTTTTGTTATCAGGAAGGGCTGCTTGGAATCATGACTGGAATTATGTATAATTCTAGGTGTTTGGAAGAAGAGAGCACCTCCCAGTTGGGAATCAAGGGAACAGGAGCTTATTTGGTTCAATTTAATGTGTGACTGAGGAAGGGAGGGTGGCCAGGGCTGGGTGGCAGACAGCAGAGTGTCAGCAGTGTCTGTGGGGTGCTGAGAGGTGGGGAATGAAGTTCTTTGACTTGTGGAGAGCCACGAATTGGCTCTTTTCCTCTGGAGTCAGCAGAAATCACTGTTCCAACCCTGCACCCACTACCTGATCTCTGTATCAGAGACTGAAGGTGTGAGGTGTCACCTCAGGTGTCCCACTCGTGGCTCAGGCTGTGCCACTGTGCCCTGCCCAAGGTGGCTGAAAAGCTCCACGTTGTGTTTTGATACTGATATGAAAGAAAGAGAGGGGAGCAGGGAGAGAGAATCTCATTCTAAAGTAATAAAAGTTGTCAAAACGTGCTCCAGTGGAAGGATGAGATGTTCCTCTCTCTCTTACTCAGCATTCCCCCTAGCTCTGGCCAGGAGTGTGTTTGTCCTGCTGTCACCTACAGCTGGGCTGGACTCTGGATTTCACTCTGTGTTTGCACGATTCCTAGGAATTCTGGGCAATGGAGTCCCTGCTGTGCTGGTTTATTATGGATGGATCCAGACTGTCAGACTACTCTGAGAGTGAGATAAATGCTGCATGGATTTATTCCTTGTTTGCACATCTCCCTGAAAAGTCCTGGACACAGATGAGGGAAATGAATTCTTCCTCAAGTTTGGTCTGTTTGCATGAATAAGAGACATTTGTGTCAAGAGTCAAAAAAATCAAGCTGCAGTTGGTGTGAATTTGGGTTAAATCATCCTGCTGATGACATCAGATATTTGCATCATGCCCATATATGTGGGAAATATGTAATTTGCTTTTAGTAGTACAGAAATAAAGTGGATTAGTCACTGTGATAGCAGGGGATGCAGAGCAGATTTGGCTGCAGTGAAAGTGCTGGGGAAGGTGAGCCATGCACTGCAAAAAGGGACAGAGCAAATGGGGTTGAGAAACAAGTTCTTAAATGTGCATTCTTTTCTTGGCTATAGTTCACATCTTGGATTATCTGTTGTCCCTAATTGACTTAAGTACTGGAGTTACATGGAAATTCCTTGTGCAAATGAAAATTGTTCAGTACAAAGGATCTTGGTGGTTTGGGTGTTTTGGTTTTGTATTTTTTTTTCCTTTGGCCTGAAAATTAGCTGAATGCTAAATTGGATAGAAAATGGTTTTTTCCTACTGCATAATGATCAAACATCTGAAATAGAAAACTTGTCTAAATATGAGAGGTTTAGGTGTCCACTTAAATGTTTTTTTGGTTTTGGTTAGAATGATGTTTCTTAGTTATTGCCATGGATCGGATTCTTTAATTTAATGGTGCCGTGTCTCACTGGTTTTTACACTGACTAAAAAAAATTACAGCTAGATTAGGCAGTCTTTAATCTTCAGTAATTAAATTATGATTTGATTTCACAACAAAAGATGTGTAGATGTCTCCTAGAGTAGATTGATAATGAATATCTGAATACTTAACGCTAAGAACACATTGGGCTTTTTCCTTTGCAATAAGAAAAAGGTATAGGTTGCTGTAAAAGGGAAGTTAAATGAGAGTAGTCTGTTCACACTGAAGCAATTTCAAGAACAGTTTAATGACTGAAATTATTAAACATACTTAAATTCATATATTGAAGAATGGCAAATGAATATGATTTCATTTATTGTGTAGAGTCGATTTAGTTGTGCTAAGTGGACAAAAGGTAAGTTCTATTGAGATTAAAATAGATCTGAGTTGAAAAGGAATAAGGAGTGAGAAACAAGCTGGGCTGTGTTTTGTAAAGCCACACCCCAGTGTGTCTGTTCCCCAGCAGGCTGCTTCTCCCCTCATGTTCCATTTTCCTCCTTCATGTCCCAGGGAGGGTTTTCCTTGCAGAAGAATAACCTGAGTACACTGTGTGCCACGGAGCTTTCAAAGCAGCAGTAAAAGTGGAAACCTGTCCTAGCACACCTGCCTCAGGGCAGGCAATTGATTTATTGTGATGGTCCCTCTCTGTTGTGAGGAGAGGAGGAGCTGTGGCAGGACCCCAAGGCCAAGGCCAGCCTTTTCCAACTCTTGGAGCAATATATCTGAGAGTGGAATCCACGGGAGAAAAGGACAGGCTAATCCAGCCTGCTCTTGTGAGGAGTGGCTGCCGGGGCTGAAGGAAGCCAGGGGAGAGTTTCTACGCAAAACTTAAGATGTGAGAGCTGGAGGGAGTGACAAGAAAGATTTCCCTCTGTGCAGCAGGACTGTGAGCAAAATAGAAGGTTATTTTTTCAGGCATGTCTCAAGCAGTTTAGGTCAAAATACTCATTGGTGTAAGGCCATTAGACTACAGAAGAGTTACCCTGGGTTAAACTTGTCCTCGGTGTGTCTGAGGCAGGGGAGGGATTCTAGCTTTGAAGAAAGCAAGCTAGAGATTTATTCTCTTTTAAGTATCTCCTCCTCCCCTGCTGTACCTTTTTCTCTGCCTTAAAACTTTTTGCCAACAAGCCCCTGGTTTTGACAACCATCTGTCAGCCCTCCAAGATAAAAGAGCAGAATTGCTGAAGGCTTCACCGAGGAGCACTGTGCAAAGCCTGAAAAGAATTGTCCACTTTTAAGCTGCCCTACATTTAATTATATGGTTGGAGCTTTTAAGTGAGCACTGGGATTTGAGATGGGATGAAGCCTTCAATTTCTGTAATAGCTCTGAGGACGTGAGTGCTGTGACCTCCTGTTTATTCAGGATTGATGTTGTGTGCCTGGCACTGCCCAACTGCACAGGCTCACACAGCAGAATGCACAACCACACAAAAGGCACGAGTTGACAGCTTGAGATAAGCTTAAACCCTTTGCAAATGTAGTAATTATAATATATGTGCTAATAAGAGTGCCTAGAGCTTTTATTTCATATTCTGGTTGCTGCTGCAGCACAGCTGAGTAAGGGTTGTTAACATGCTGTGAGCTTTGGTCATTGCTCAGCTGTTGCTCAAACACCCCAAACACCCCAAATGGTTCAGGAGTTGAGTTAGTTACTGGAATTTCTCAGTCAAGGGAGGCCTGAAATGAAGAGTCTACTCCACATTAATAGCAGGATAAATTAGGCTCTTTGGCCACAGTGGAGTTTGCTGAAATGACATATTTTCTTGTAAAGACAGTGGCACTGCCTTCAGAGGCTGAACTAGTTTAGTGCTTGAATGCACTGAAGGAATGAGGCTCTTGATCCTGCAGAGGCATTGCAGCTTGGGTTTCTTGCCATAGATGTGAATGGTTATGGAGATTGCTCTTGGTCCCTGGCTGCAGAGCAAGAGGGGCTGTGAGGGGACTTTCCTGTCACCTGCAACAGGAGCAGCACCAACACAGACCCAGGCAGCAGGACATGAGCAAGTCTAAAGCATTTTTAGATGCTTAGAAACAGCCCTTTCCATGTTGACTACATGTATGGATCCCAGATTTAAAATTACCTGCCAGGTACAGAAAACACTGGAAGCAAAATCTTTCGTCTATTAATAACATATTTGTGCATTTAATTCTCTTTTCTCCTTTCTATCACCAAGCCACACAGGGTTGTCAGGTGAAAACAAATGCCTGTTTGCACAAACAGAAATAGTTTTCCAAACCTTTGTGAATACTCTCAATATTATATTGTTTGCCTCAATAACTGGGGAATGAAAAATGCAGTGTGGGAGAAAATATGACTGAAATTGGGAATGAGATGTAGGACTTCAGCTTTTTCGTTGCCTGATAACAAGTTCAATGCTTCATATCAGCTTCTTGCTGGCACAGAAACTGAATTTGTATTTAAGGACACAGCCAACTTAAAACATGAAAATTGAAGTTATTTTTCAGTGATCAACCTTTCTTTGAGCAAACCTGTGCACAGAGGAGTTCTTTCAGTTCTGTCAGACCCAGTGGTTGAAAATAACTACTTAGAAAGAAATACTTTAATAATTAAATAGTCAACATTGTTTGGGGTAGAAATAGTGATTACAATAGCATCCTCTCTGTGCCTGGGCCTCTTGCCAATGAGTCTCTCACATGAAAATTGATGAGTAAGCAGCAAGTTTAATATTGCAGCTTTCATTGCTTTGCTGGGAACAGCACTGCTTCCACTGGAAAATATAGGAGAAATGCATTATCTTCTTGCAATTTATTTATAAAGGGAACAAGTTCAAAATTAGACTTTTTATTTTCTATTTCTGATTTGCCATTATCAGGAATGCATTCTCTGCTTTTTGAGGCAAATGTGTAGCTGTATGAATAGTATTGACCTTATTTTTCTGATTTGGACTCCGTGGACTGTAAGAAGGCTATTTTCCATTTCTGTCCTTCAAAATAAAAAGGAGGAAGAGCAGTAACCCCCTGGATACTGATGTGGTGAGCCTCATGGAAGCTTTTGCCTCTGTTTACAGAGAAGTAATGTTTGCTATGCTGCTGAGTGCAGGGGCCACCTCTTTGCTTCCTCACCCCCTTTTATAAATGTTTCAATATGACCAGAATCAGCTCTGTAAAACAAGATAATTTCCCAGCTTGTAGGAATCCCTAAGGATGGTACTGAATCTTCACTCGAGCTAAAGGGAATGCAGATCATCTTCAGCAACAGCACAATTCCTTTATTTCATCCCTGGGTCCTGGTTTGAGGCAGAAGTCCTCCCCTTCCCCCAGAGGTCATGCCGTGCCCAGGAGGCAGCAGCATTCCCAGCTCCTTCAGCTCCTGGAGTGGTTGTGCAGCACAGGAGCTGCAGGAAGATTGGGTAGAAAATCCTTCCCAAGCTCCATTCCCACTACCACAGGCAGAATCCTGCCTTGTGNGAGAAACCATTAATCTTTGGTGTGTGTTGGGGCAGGAAAGGAATTTGAGAAGGGTTAAGCAGTGGGGTGGCACAGGGTCCATTAAGGCTGGACAAGGGGGCCTGTAAGGGGTTTTTCCCCACAAAACTGGGCTGTTTTGTTTAATATACGCTGTGCAAGTGAAAGGGAGATCACTGATGAGGAAGAGAAGGAATAATTGCTGTTGTCATACTAAAAGAACTTTATGAGGACTTTTATTAAATCCTTATGAATTCCAGTTATAGCAGCATCTTTCACAAGTTAAATTTTTAATTTCTGAGCTATCTCATTTTGTTTTTTAACACTGTAGAACACTCCATCTTAAATAAATGCACTGGTTCAGAAATAATAGCAAGGGAAGGACCAGAAAAGCAGTACATTTTTTACTCAGATTTCTGAAAAAAACTCCTCTGCAACATTTATTTGATGATTGAAACAAGTAAATGAAGTTTTTATTTGCTATTTATTTGCCTTAAATAGCTGAACTTACAATTATTGGGTACCTGTGATGACACAAAGCTACAAATATAACATAAAGCAGGGGATGTGCAGTACTGATTTCTAACAAATGCCCATAGGAAAGCATCAATTAACTCAAATGAGGCCATTTTCACTGAAATGTGGATGTGGATAAATAATGCATGGAAACAAAGTCTCTTTGATAAAATTCTCCAGGAGGTTATTCCTGGAGCTTGCATTTGTATTGTCTTTATCTGAGCCCGTGCCCGTGGTGTCCTGCTGTGGGTGCCCTGCCAGGGGTGGCACAAGTCCCTGTGTCACATCCCTCTGCTCACAGACGTGGTTAACAGCCACCCACTATCCCAGCAGCTGCTGCACTGCTTCTGCTGCCATCGTGGCTCTTTTGGTGATGGCACAAAAGCAGTGGTGGCCCCTCAAGTCTCCCCAAAATGAGTTCAGTGGCATCACTTCATTGATTGTTGTAGGAAAATCTGTCAATAAAAATTTCCAGTTCACTTGTTCTCTGGGTGTCACATATTAAGGACTCATTTTGATCAATTTTGAGCCATCCATTTGAAATAATATCACAGTAATATTTGCCTGTTCAAGGGTTTATGTGCATATCACAGAGGGTATGTGAGGGGGTAGTGCAGCTCAGCAGCAGAAACATAAGGATGCAAAAAATCAGATTTTGCTCCAAAAGTTTGTTTTAGTGGGTTTAGTGCTACCTCTGTAGGGTTCAGCCGTGTTTGAAATGAATTTATGGTGGTGGGGTTTGTGTTTAATGCAATAACTAACCTGCCCAATGCTTTTTCCTTTGTAATGTGTAAGCTCGGGATTGTAAAAAGTCTTTTTCCTTTTTAGTTTAAATCTTTTTCCTCTGACAGAGGAAAATGGTACTGTGAAGAAAACAGCCAGAGATCGTGAGAGTGCAGCCACTCTGAGTCCTGGTGCTGCTCTTGGCCATGTCCTTGCCTTGGGAGCAGTGCAGATATCCCATGGCAGAGATGATGCTGCTGCCTGGGGAATCCTGTGCTCCACAAGTCTCTCCAGATGTGTTTTTCTCTCCTTCCCACTTCTTCAGGTGGCATTTAAAATGACCCAGTTTTGTTGTTCACAGGGATTTTTGCAAAGGCTTTTTCCATCAGTACCAGTTCTTTGCTTTACTGGTGGATGAGAAAATGCTGCTTGTGGAGGTCAGAGAAAATGCTGCTTGTGCTGTGATTTGCCCTTCCTGCTTGGGCTGGCCATGAGTGGGAGCAGTCAAGGGCTTTGTCTCACTCACTGTTGTGCCTGTGTCCCATGGAGAAGATGCTTCTTCATCGAGGAGAAATGTCAGAAATAAAGATGGTTCCAGTCACTGCCAACCTTAGTCCCACCCACCATCTCAGTTGTGCCTACAGTGTTTGCAGGAGGAATTGTTTTCCTGGCTTGCTGAGCTGCTCCTGCTCTCAAGGGATGTGAGAAGCAGTACATGTAGGATTTTCTAGTAAAAATCATCCACTGCAATAGAATTGTGGACTTCAAACATTCTGATACAGGTTTTTGTGGTTTAACAGATTAATCAGCACCTTGTCTGTTCACATTTTGGATTTTTATTTAATTTTAGGCAGTGAGTAGAAACAAACTCTCTTTGAAATTCTATTAAAACATTGGACTTTTTAGTTTTCTAAATATAAAGTTACATGATTCAAGATGCATTTTTGTCTAATCTAACATTTGGGATTAACTGGTTACAATTTTGCCTGTTATATAAATATTTTAGCTTCTCTCAGGGCAAACTTCATGTTTAATTGAATATCAATCAGTGTTAGGGGGAATTAATTCAATTCATATAATGGTCGCACTGATTGTTACTGAGGAAATTTAAAAGCAGAATTTATATAAAATTACTGGATTGCAATCTTCAGAAAATGAGGTTCCTTTTGAACCCAGTCTCAGTTCCATGAGAATATGGTCAGCAGTTTTTTCTACCGGGAGCTTTATTTTTCTTGGCTGTTATGTGTGTTTAGTTAATGATAGATTTCAAATTTTAAAAACAAAACAAAAAAACCTACCAACCAAAAAAAAAAAAAAAAAAAAAAAAAAAACAACCAAAAAAAAACCAAAAAAACCACCAGCAAGTGAATTTCTGTGTCCAATGGGACACCTCTGCCAAGACTTTTGAAATTTTGACATTGCATTATTCGTTTTTTTCCTTAGAAATTGGTATTGAGAAAGAGTAGCCAGGTTAAATTAAATCCTGATTTAATTCTAAATTTTTTCACCTATAGAATGAAAATTTTGCTCACTCCTCTTGAAGGCTGCTAAGATTTTAATGCTTTTTAGCATAAAACCAATTTGCTTTTCCTGAATTCTCATGGCAAATACCAGGTTTTAGGTTTTTGGTTTACAAAAGCTCTATGAGCTTGGTAATAATTCAAATGTCAGAACTGCTGTTCTGCTCTTGCATGGGATGTTTACCTGTTGTCTGCTCTTTGGAGCTGTGCTGGAGGAGCAGCTGCCTGCTCATCCAACAGGACAGGATCCAAAGAGGAGAAAAACAGCCAGACAAAATATCTTACTTATGAATTCTGGTATAATAAATGTGCTTTCTATGGATGATTCATGGATTTTATGATTACATTCAATTATTTTTAAACAGCTCATGCTTCATTTCATCAAGAATTTCAATCAATGCCAACTGATTAATTATCATTCTCCTAGTAGCCTTTTGTCTAATAAACAGTTCTAATGAGCATGTTCAGTCTTGGCATGTATAAATGTCAGCCGTGTACCAATAAAACACTCTCGGAAGTGGATGCTGGAGGTGCTCACTCTTTAGGTCTGGTTTTGAGGAGACAAAACCCCAATCTCCTCCCCTTGCCTTGCCCTTTCCATCCAAGATAAAAGCTGCAGTTGAGCAGCAAAGGCCAAATTTCTTCATTCAAGAATTCCTTTGTGCCATGGTGAAATATTGTTAATTCCATTGTCTTGACCTTTAATTTTTCATCACTTTTTGCACAATATGTTCAGGAAACTTTTTGGAGTGGCTTTCCCCACGCTCTTCTGGGTGTTCTGTGCGTTCATTTCCATCCCCACTCTGCCAAACCCCAGATCCCCACAAGCCAAAGGGAGCCTCTGGCAGAGCCTCATCTGTGTGTGGCAGATGAGGCTGATGCTGGTGCCCTTTTTGGGTTTAATTTCCAAACATCTGCACCCAGAACCTTTCCAGAGCAGGACTGGATATTGCAGAGCTGCCTCATGGCTCCAGGCACGCTGCTCCTGCATACCTTGGAACAGATGGTTCATTTAAGCACTGGCAGAGTACCTCAGCTAATTGCTTGAGACCTCCCATTTTTCCACTTTATTTGGGTAAGAAGTGGGCAGCCCTGCCTGCACAGATATGTGAACATATGAATGGTAAATAAAAACAAAATGGAAAATGTGAAACCGCCCTTAATTGTGCGAGTGGGTTTCTTGGATTCTCACAAAATGAATTAAGGAGGAACAATAAGGATTGTCTGGATTGGCACTTGGGGAACTGGTTGCATTTGTAGCCTTGCCAGCTGTGTGTTCTACCAAAGGCTTCCTGCCCTCTCAGTTTCCTCCTCTCTTGTGGGAGAGTAGATACAGATGGAGTGATGATTCCCCAGAAAGGCCTCCCAGACTCTGATGTGTTTTCTTTCAACTCTGGATTTTCTGTGTGGCTGTGTTTAAAGGCACTTGACAGATTTTTGGTTCACTGATTTAATGGATTTTTTGGATAGGTTTTTTTTTAACATCCCTAAAATCCAGGGACACAACGTGCTGCTTAACTTCCGTGTGAGATATTTGTGTTAATTCTGGACAAACATTCACACATATGCATGTACTTGTAGTTGTTTTGCAAAACACTGAAACTTCCCCACCTTCCCTTGGTCTTGCTGCCCTTTTCTGCCCCTTTCTGTGTGTCCAGGGAATCCAGAACCTTTTGGGGATGGGGGAACAAAACCATAAATAGCTGTTGGGATGTGGCTGCACATGAATGTTCTGTAGGTTTTTCCCTTATAATTTCTGAGGCTCTGCTTTCTGTTTGTCCTTCTGGAATGCTGAGTGGATCTGTTTGAATGTCAAGGGCTTTTTAGCACATTCAGGGGAGACTGGGAAGGCTTTGCAGTTCCATGCCCACTACCCTCGGTGACTTCTCAGGAACTTCTCAAGAGCTTTGCTCCCCATCCAGCCCTTTTTCCTGATTCCTGGGAGTGTTGCTGACTGGCCCAGACTGCTGTAGTGCTTTTCCTCCCCCTGGAAAAATCTATCCCCTTATTCCTATTCTGGGAGCTCCTCCTTGTCCCATGGCAGCTTGGTTATGAGGGACTTTGGGCATGCATGGCTGGATGTTTTGGGAATTGTCCATGTAATCTGCTCCATTTCACCCTTTCAGGGAGTGCTTGGTGTGTGATCACAGCCTGTCCCTTTGCCCCCAGCTGTGCTGTCCCTGCTCGGGGACTGCACTGGTGAGGCTGCTGTGACAGTGCAATTTATTTAAAACTGAATCACCACATGGGCACCTCTCAACATAAAGTTAATTCTTCCCCTTTTTATCCTAAGGCAGAGGAAAATGCCACTGCCCAGGGAGTTTTTTTGCTGAGTTTAGTCTTTATTTTGATTATGGAAAATATTCTTTTTGACCATGTAAGCCATCACAGATCAGGCTAAAGTGGGCTCATGTGCTGTGGTTGCTACACAGAGAAATCTGGTTAGTGTTGCACCTGACCAAATTTGAGTTTCCAGTTAATGAATTATAATGAAGTTAAAATGAGCTTTTTCATAGATCTGGAATGAACTTAATTTTTCTGGTGTTTTTGTTGTACAATTTTGTTGCTGTTGTGCTATGGAAAGCCCAAGGCTGTGCCATGCCAGCAGGAACTTGGGAAGATGAGTGAGATACACTGTGTGGTATATCCTGTGCCTTTTAAATTCTAGATGTGTACTCCAAATATACAGTGTAAGGAAGATGGAGAGAGAAACCAGGTCCAAGAGAGTAAAATTTGAAAATTACAAATATATTATTTACTGTGAAATTCTATGTGGAAAAAAGTCTTTCTTTTTTTCTTAGGCATACCTGGTAAGTGTGGGTGTTCCTAGTCCACCAGCATTAGCAAACAGATGTATTTCCACAGGAAATGTAATATTTCAGCCCTCCCAGCACTGCAGAGAGGCTTTGAAGGGCATTTTTCTTGCAGCAGGGTCACTGAATGTTTAAGTTCTGTGCAAAGATGCAAGTGCAGTCTATTGCCTAAAAGGTAGAGGGAGGGATAATATTATATTATTATACAAGGCTTCCGTGGGTTGTTTGTTGACTCTCTGTCACTGTTGAGCATAAACAAGTGTAAAAAGCCTATTCCTGTATCCTGCCCATGTCCTGGGGGGAGCTGTTTCAGGGAGCCCCTTGGGCTGGGTTAGGGGAACATCAGGGTGCCTCTTGCAGGGTATAATATCCAGGACAGGAATTCCTCATACCAGCAGTCTGTGCACACCAAGCACGGAATAGGAAGAACAAATCTTTGTTTAGAATCTAACAGGGGAAGGTGGAATAAGAGCCAGATAATATCTGTAAGTATTTTCAAGGAGTGTTTAGAAGGGCTACTGCTGTGAGGTAGGGCTAGCCAAGATAAACATTTCATTTCAGGGCAAATCACCTCTCACAATGGATACAAATATTAGGAACTCTGAAATGAGTGGTAATGTTGGTTCTCAGCTGAATTTCTGCTATACTCTGTATTTCTTATCACCTGTATGCATTAATAAAAATACACTCAGGGTTGGGAACTGTGAAGCATTTAAGTGTGATAAATGCTCTGTCTAGTGTCTAATAAGGATGATATCTGGCAGATAATATCACAATATTAAAATATATAACAGTATTGTAAAGCATGCAGTTGCAATCTTACAGGGCACAATAAAAGTGTATCTTAATAGCAGCAGGGACATGACCAGAAATTGCAAAGAAACACCTGATGAGAAACATCATTCTTCAGCTTTTCTGTTGAGTGGCTCTGTCTGAAGGCCAAAATAGCCCAGTGTCAGATGGAAAAGGTGGGATCTGCATCTTCTGTTAAAGCTTCTTTGAACCTGGGTGAGTGGTTTTGACATCCAAATCTCTTTGTTTGATGGAAAACTGAGGATGTTCCTCAGTACATCTCATTCAGGATGGGGGAAGGAAGAGCCTGGAAAAGTAATAAAAGAGCTGTGAGAAGGAGTGAAATAAAGACATGGCACTTTAGGATGAAACCTGAAGTTGTTACACACTCCCATAATAGCTCCACAGATACTGACAGGTAGCTAATGTGGTTCTAACAAGCTGACACAGAGCCTGTGCTGGGGGATGCCCTTTACTGACTGACTCCCCTGAGGAACATCCCTTTTCATCTGCCTGGGAATGAGCCTCAGCTTGGGCCTTTCTGGAAAACTTCACCTGAATGGACCGTTTATACGCAGACATTTATTTAGGACTAAACCAGAGAAAGGAATTAGTGATTTTTTTTTAAAACACATGCTTGTTGGGCTTTTCTAGAAACCTGTTTCTGTTCTTTTCAGCAGAGGTTTGGAACTTGCCAGGGTTTAGCTTTGTCAACTCTTAGTGCTGCCCACTAAAACCTTGATCTTCACTCAGAATGTGGGAAAGAACTCCTTGAGAGCAGGATGGCCACTGCAAAGGCAGATTGTTGGGAAAAAAGGGAGGAATTTATCTGCTGAATCTCAGGTCTCCATATTTGTGTGTGTGTGTCAGAAGTTTTGGGGGTTCAAATCTGCCTTGAGACATTTTGGGTATTAATATTATTGGAAGTTCTTGCTTTTCATGTAATTCTTGGTTTTCATGTAATTCTACTCACTGGGAAGTGCACGTTGCCCTTTTACCTAAGCTGTCTTGGATAGTCTGGTGCTCATTTTTGACTTTAATCTCTGTATTAGCACTTTTCTGACTCAGAGTATTCTCATAAAGATAAATTATTTGGAAAACCACAAAGTCCTACAGCAATGAGCAAATTCAGTACAGAGGAATAAATAAAACTGAGCAGGTAATAAGAAGAAATATAGAATAATTGCTTTTCAAAAGATAGTTATCATACTAGGAACCAAATTAGAAATGTTAGAAGTAAGAATAATACATACTGAAACAAGTAATTAAGATTTTCAACATACATGGAAGAGAGCAGAGGATAAGTTTTACTGTCAACTTTGAAAATAATTCTTCTTGAAAATTTTAAATACAAGCCCCATGCTGAAAGGACTCTTCAATCCTAACTGATATTTAGGGGAGAGTATTTACATATATACATAAATTTTATTTTTAATAGAGTTGTGCAGTGGACTATTTGTCTTTCCACTTCATATTCTGTGTCTTGGTTGAAATAAATTTCAAGGGACTAGTTTTTCACAAGTTTTATGGATTACAGAAATAAGGAAGGACCCAATATACCAATTTTTATTTGTTTCTTTGCATTCTAAAGAATAGCTTTGTACCGAAAGCTCCATGCTTTCTTGTGGAGAAAATAATACTGCAGGAATACAAAACAGAAAATTCCAGCATATTTAAAGTGTGCCTGAAGCTTCCAAACCCAACTGTGTATAAAGATTATACATTTATGAAGAAACTTTAAATTTTCACAACAATGCTGATACATTTCTCTAATGTACTGTAGCCATGTGGCCCTTGCAGTGTCACAGACCACATATTTACTGCTAACAGTCTTGGTATTTTGATTAAATAAAACAATTCCATTGGCTGTGCCTGAGTTTTGCATGTTATGGACCCAGATTTAAGCTATAAATTATTCCTACTAAAGCCAGGCTGTTGCTTGAATAGTTATTCAGTTTAAACTCCTTGAACTGGATGTTCCTTGTTGCTTTTCAGCTGGTGAATTTCCACTCCAGCAGACGTTTCCTCCTTTGTAAATGTCATATTTCCTCATGTGCACCATGGTTTTACTGTCTCTGGTAGCTTTCTCACCCTCAATAAAGCAGATCTGCAGATGAGCCTCCACAGGTACCATGAGTGACACGAAATTTTACCTGGTACATTGTGAAATTTTATTGCTATTGGCAAATGACCCACGAGTGTATTGTAGCATAAACTAACATTGTCTGACTGACTGGTAATGAGCTGATTAGTAATGCAAAATAATTGCAAACAGAATTGATATTGCACTCCTGTGAAAAACAGCAAAATCAATACGGTTCCACCTCTCAGGCTGTAGTAATTTTTCTCTTTTTTTGCTTATATATTAAAATTGTGGAATTGACTCTTCCTAACCTGTTCTTTCTCAGTAGAAAAGCATTAAATCTGTGAGGTGAAATAGGCTTAGGTGAACAGTGATATTTAGTGATTGTACTGTCTAGCTTGTGCACTGTATTACATCACTCTTTTGTAGGAAATTAATTTTTTTAAGTCACTTCAAGTACGGTCCACATGTAAAAATGATTATTGGAATGTGGCAGTTACATTCTTTGGGAGAAGCAAAGCAGAATGGCATCCTCCTAATTAAGCTTCTGCCTTCTGGAGGGAGAATAAAAAAGGGGAAAAAAGAAAAAGAGCAAGGTTCTTACTTAAGTGGCATTTGCAAGACAGAATCAATTGAAAATTAACTTCAAGCTCCCATCTCAGACAGATTTTAATGCATGTCTGAATGCCTTTAAACCCACTGACCAGCTTATAAATGAACACAGAATTCCCCCTGAGGCACCCAGGTCTTTCTGGCATCACATCCTTGGGCACCTCAAAGTGGCAGTGACAGGCTGAGGGCTTGAACCAGTTTGCAAATATCAGAATAACCACCCTGTCAGCTGGACTGTGATACCCTGAAAAGGAGAATTTTGATCAAATTACTGTTTAAACTTGCAGAAGAGGATGGGCCAATCCCCTCTGGCAGGGTGGTACTGGGGGAGAGGACTGGGATTCTCTCTGCCACAGCCATAGTTTCAGAAATCTTCCAAAGACCATCAGTGCTGTAGGAATTCATCACCCATAAGGAATGTCTTTACATCCAAACTGATAAAATTCCATACTGCTATTGTGAGGAGTGAGGAGCAAGTACAGCAGAGAGACAAAGAAAGGATAATGTTGTTTGGATTTTTAAAATATTTTGAAAGTTTTGAAAGCAACATTTTAATCAGGTGAAGCATTTCAGTAACAATTTGCTTTTCAAGGGTGTGAGCTCCTTCACAAGAGTGTTTATGAAATAATTCTCATTAAGTGTTTTAAGCCACTCTATCATTCTCACTTCAGTTAGTGAGAAATAGTATCTTCCTAGACTCTCTTCCCCTACCCAGAACAGGAATTTTTCCAGTTAATGATTTTGTTTTATGTTTTCTGATAAGTTTTATGTTAATCTGACCCACAATGTGACTTACTTATTTCCTTGTTTGTTAAACTTTTGTTCCATTTTAAAATTATTTGAGTCCTGTTTGAAATGGGAATGTTAATTTCAAAGCATCAGTTGAAATGTTGCTTTAAGGATTTTCCTGGGCGATTTCACAGCTTGTGTGTACACCAGGGAAAAGACTCAGAAAGCAAGCAACAAGTCCAGGGGGATTTTCATGTCAATGAATATTAAGAAAGCACAGATGATACGGCCTGAAAGTTTTGGTGCACATATAAATTTGTATATTTCCCCATTGAATTATCTCAAATGTGGATAATTTACCTTAAAGGGAATCACTGTGTGAGTGAAGATTGTTTGAAGCACAGAATCTCCTGAGCTGGAATATCCACCAGGATCACAGATCCAGCTCCTGTCCCTGTCCGGACCCCCCAACAATCTCCCCAGTGCATCCCTGGAGCAGTATCCAAAGGTTCCTGGAGCTCTGGCAGCCTAAAGGCCATGCCCATTCCCTGGGGAGCCTGGGCAGTGCCTGAACCCTCTGGGGGGAGCAGAACCTTTCCCTGCTCTGCAACCTGAGCCTGCCCTGGCCCAGCTCCAGCTCCAGCCCTTCCCTGGGTGCTGCCCCTGGCCCAGAGCAGAGATGCCCTAGCAGGGACTTTGGCAGGGGATGTTTGTCTGGAAAGAGTTTGTGAGGAGATGAATGAGCCCAGATGGCTCCTTGGGAGTTTGGATACCTTGCTGCCCCTTTTGTGGAGCTTGGCTGTGGCTGCTGTCATGCTTGGGATGATTTCCTTCCAGGCTGGGTACACAGTTACCTTTTCTTTCCCTCATTTGATTATTTCTCACTTGCATTCCCTCTCCCTTCTGCTGCTGTTTGCAGGCCAAGTACATTTCATGAAAAATACCATTCTCCATCAGAATGTGTGCAAGTCCTTGGAAAAAATATTTCAGCTTAGGAAAAAAGGGAATTAGAGAACAATTCCATAAACGGCAACTGTAGCACCATCACCACCACAGCCTGCTAAGAGCTCCATTTATGAGTGCAATTAGGCATATGGATAGCTCAGGTTTTGTCATCAGCCCAGAATGGGACAACTTAGTGAGGCAGATTCAATCTAAATCTATAACAGTAAAGCTGGTCGAAGATGTAACCCTATAATATAGCTGGAAATGAGAAGTTGTTGGAGAACTGCTTTGTTTGCCACCATTTGCTAACGAAGGGATGTGATTCCGTGCAGCAGGGAAAAGGATCCCTGACAGACATACCTGCCAGTGCAGGGGGTTGAATGCCTCAGATTTATCCAAAATAACTGGGGGGAATCAGGGCAGGGGGACAGTGCTCTGCTCCCAGTTAAATCACTCAGAGGGGGCCAAGCAGGAAAAAAAGGGAATAATTTTGTTTACAGGATGAGAACAGACTGAAACAGAGACACAGAAATAATGAATGAAGGAATTGCACCAAAATTGATTTTGTATTCTGTGCATTTTGAGGCATTTGTGACTACAGGTACTAAGCTCTGGGTTCCAACAGGAGCAGACACTTGTGCCCTCTTTGCAGCTGGGTAATTACAAACCTTCTGCCCTCTGCTTAAAAGAAACAAAACCCCCACCTTCTGCTGGAGCAAGACATAAAGCAATATTATCCATGTGCTATCTTCAAATATAACTAAATAATTTTCTACCCATTAACTTAATTTACTGGTTTGTGCTTCCCTGTTTGTGGGGTTTGAGTGGCAGTCCCTTGAACTGCCATTGCTTCTGGTGGGGGGCAGGAGGAGATCACTGGGATTAGCATACTGGGTTAAAATATTTCTGTTTTCTCCTTGCTTCCCAGGCAATAATCATATTTAGAAACTTCTGTAACTGTACACCAGATTGTCAGGGAACAAACATCTATGGGGGTGGATCTCATAAAATTTTGCTGCTTGCTGAAGTAGAAAATGAGTATAATCAAGCATGGGACTGTCAAAGAGCAGTGCTCCCAGAGAGCCGGGGTTTGGTGCCTCACTCCTGCACCATAAATCCAAGCCCTGCTGCTGTTCAGAAGCTCTATTTCCTGAGCAGCACCTCTGAAGCATCCCAATTTTTTTGTCTTTCACTAGTGCTTTGCACTTTTGGAACTCTCCAGACCAAAGTTATAATAAATTCCTTGAGTAGTAGCTGAATTTGGGCAATTATCTCATTTCTGCTTTGGTTAATTTTATTTTTTTCTTCTTGTCTATTTTCAGTTGAAGTAGAAAATCATTCTCAAACTCACAGTAGTGCCAGATATGGGTTTGTAAGTAATGGACCCATTTTACACATCAGTTGGACCCCCAGACCAAGTGGGTTTAGGACAAACATATGGGTTTAAGATAAGCACTTAGTACTGAACCATGGAGTTTATCATAGGAATTGTGTATTTAAATCCAGAGTAGAATGTTTTTAAAAAGCAAATTGTTTCAGCATTTCCCCTGCACTTTTCAGCTCTGCTCAGTTGGAGTCTGCAGGAAATGAAATGCCCCTTGTTCCATGATAGTGATGCTTTGAGTGGCTTTTGAAGCCAACAGAGCTGCAGATGGTGGTGGGACAGGTGAAGCAGTTTAGCACATTAATCAGTGCACAGACACACCCAAATATTCAGTATACAGAGATATTTTGAAATGGGGTTTTGCAATTATGTGTAGAATCACACAATGGTTTGGGTGGGAAGGGACCTTAAATCCCATCCAGTGCCACCCTCTGCCATGGGCAGACACACCTCCCACTGTCCCAGGCTGCTCCAAGCCCCAGTGTCCAACCTGGCCTTGGACACTGCCAGGGATCCAGGGGCAGCCACAGCTTCTCTGGGCACCCTGTGCCAGGGCCTGCCCACCCTGCCAGGGAACAATTCCTTCCCAAGATCCCATCTAACCCTGTCCTCTGGCACTGGGAGCCGTTCCCTGTGTCCTGTCCCTCCAGCCCTTGTCCCCATCCCATCATCCCCCTTGTAGGATCCTTTCGGGCACTGGAAATGTACAATGAGAGTTACCTTGTTTCCTTGTTCTGCACAAGTGAAATATGTTTGGATTTGGGTGGTGAGAGGGTTTTTTAGGCCTATTGTTTATAGTTGGAACTTTTTCATTTTCAAGTGTTTACAGAACTAAAGGGCAGCATTGTCAAGGCAACAAATAGATTTGATTCATGGCAATAATGTGCTAATTTTTGTTGGCATCAATGAAACAATCACTTAGAATAGAGATGCAGGAACATGAAAAATAAGTGAAGGACATAATACTTATCAATGAATTTGAAAATCATTACAGGTTTTGGAGTGTTTCCTTTGTGAGCCATGTAAGAGCTTCTCTGCATGGGAGATTTTTTAGGCTAATTAAGAGAGGGGCTGTTCAAAGTAAGACATGGCAAATGTGGAACTTCTAGAATGGATTTTAAACCATGAATCCACATCCTGCCTCAATCAGAATGAATTTTCAATGGCAGAGAAGACAAAAATTAATTTTAAGTGGATTTTTTTCTTGATTCATGTTTTCTGGAAGTCAGTTACCTTAATTTTTATTTTAAATTAAGAAATGAATTTGCCCACTGCCTTGGCCAAGAGTAGTTTTAACAGAGCTGCATAGTCTGGTCCATTTCAGCTTCTGACAAAGCCACTTCCTTCTTTTTTTAAGGATCTTGTTAATGGCCTTGTGATCATGCAGAGCTGCATTGATACCATTGCTCTCTTTGAAAAGCCCTGCTCTGCAAGTGGCTGCATTAACTTTAATGGAATGACTTGAGGAAAAAAAGTGCTCCTCAGTTTGGGTAGACTGCAGGATCCTGGTCTTTAGAAAGGACTAAAGTAAATGAGAAAAAAAATCCAAAAAATCCACTCCCAAAACTTTTCCCCTTTCATGTTTCTTATCTAGCAGTGCAGAATAAAAATGGGGATTTGGGGTTGTACATGATGCTGATGAAAAGTGAAATCTCACCATTAATGTGTGAACATTTTTGCACACCTCCACAGTAGGGATTTTCCCTAATGCCTCTTGCATTAACGGCTGTGACAAGAACTCTGCTTCCAGCAGCTTCAAGTGGTTAAATCAATAATAGAAAGAGTTTAAAAATACTAATCCAGTGCTGCTGTGTGAACATTCCCTGCCCAGCCTGCCAACTGTGTATGCAAACAGATAATGGTGAGCATCAATAATTTTCATTGCTGAATTTCTCCATATCTAAAACTTCAGTAACTCCCTCCTCAGTTGTTTTTTCAGAGGGCAGAAGTGGAGTTAGACACGTGATGTGTAACCATATGCTAAGAGAAGTGATTCACCACCGCTGATGAAAGGAATTGAACCCGTTTGAATTGGCAGTGGATGATTTGACATATGCAGCTAGGCACTGACTAGGCCCAGCATTTCTGGGGTGTGAGTGCCTCTCATCATGCCAGAGAAACAGAAGCAGCTGAAATTCAGTAGGTGTGATGTCCTTGTCAGGGACTGGAGGTGGAAGAGAACAATTTTTCCATCTCTTGTAATTAGAAATGTGTGTTAGTATATGGTCTTTGGCTTCTGAAATGGGGTGGTTTGGGAGTATATTGGGGAGATTATAAAGATCAAATAATTCCAGCAGCAGCACCAGGGCTGTATCTGGTAGAAATAATGCAGTTCTACCACAGGTGGTGAGGATTGAGTGTGTTTGGTGTGGAAACATCCCAGTGTTCCTCTGGTATAAACACTGAGGGTGGTGAACTCCATGGGTTTGGTGGCCTCAGATAAGGCAGACCTGAATTGTGCTGGGCACCCTGCAGGGTTTGGGAAAGCTGGGGAGAGATTGCTGAGCAGTTTGGGTAGACAGTGCCTCACTCCAGGTGTAGAGGTGCTGTCCCCCTGATGCTCTGGGTCAGAGTGTGGAGGTGGTGGGCAGCACCTGTGCTGCACTCACCTGGGCTCTGCTCCTGGGCATGGAGCTGCAGGAAGGGTTTCACCAGCAGTCCAGCAGCTTTGCACGTGCATTTCTGCACTGGAAGATGAACAGGAAGCCAGGCAGCCTCAGTGAAAGTGTATCCACTTTCCAAATCAAGCTGAGGAAAAGGTTTTTGAAAATGCAAAGGTTCTTCACGTGAGAAAAAGCCTGGGATGTGCCTTGGAACCAATGATGAACTAAGGCCTTGAATTCCCATAGTGTAAGTCTGATTATAAATTTCTAACTCCCATTTAGGGTTTTGAAACTTTCTGTGAGTCCGTAAAGTCTAACTAACCCCAGCCCATCCCCAAGTACCTCCACTCTCCCCTCCAAAGATGTCCTATTATTTGGTGACTAAGCCAGGTTGTCCTCACCCATGGCTCTGTTAACAGGGAGCACTCTACATAAAATCTGTTCTTCAGCTGAAAGGTGCTCTGTAACCTCCCACTGCTACTCATTTCCTGACTATTATTTATGATTTTAGCTTTGAAAATAGTTTATCCCATAATTTGACTTTGAGTCTATTCAGTCCACACTGATCTAAAAGATTAAGATGGCTGGCTTTTAGATGTGGTCCCTTGACAAAGATCACAGGGAATTCATGAGGGCATGGAGTATAAAAAAAATTAGGGAGAATATCAATGCACAATACAAAAAGCTGAGCTTCTTTGCAGTAAACATCTCCCAGTAGGAAAATGAAAATGAATCTCAGTCCATGTATTCCCAGTGAATCTCTGCCATATTAAAACCCTAAATGGGAGTTAGAAATTTATAATCAGACTCACACTGTAGGGATTTGAGGCATTAGTTCATCATTGCATCCAAGGCACATTCCAGGCTTTTCCTCACTGTGAAAAAACCTTTGCATTTTCAAACAGACCAGGAGGTTAAGTCATGTTTTGCCATTGCTTGTATCACAAAAATATATTTTCATATTTATAGAAACCAGCAATTGGATTCTATGGAAAGAGAGTCCATATATCATCCGTCTCCTCTATCTGTTCTGCAGTCATGTGGGGCTTTCCTCTATTCAGGGAATTAGTCAAGCATGTAATAAGCAGATCACTGACAGTTCAAAATGATTTTTCTGAAATGGTGCATCGTCAGTTGACTGGAGACAACTTATTCCAGGCATTTCTTCCAAGTATAAAAGTGGCCTTTGACTTTGAAGCCAACATTTATATTGTGGGGTTTTTTTCACCAAAATTAAAACACCCTGTCCCTGACTCTGTCCCTGTACCTGTGTCCCCGTGTCCCTGTGGCTTTCCCTGACTGCCCAGGTGGCTGTGCCAGGCTGAGCAGGTGGGAGCTGCAGGGCTGCTGAGGCTGACACTGTCAGGTGACATCCCTGAGCATGGCATTTCCACATCCTGTGTGCCAGGTGCCTGTCCCTTCCTGTGTGGCAGTGCCACCAGCTGTCCCCCGAGGCTGTGTGGCAGCTGCAGAGCCCAGGGCCATGGGGGGTGTGTGGGGCACTGATCAAACCACGCTCGCTCCTGCAGAGCCTGCAGAGCCCAAGGTCAGAAAGATTTGCGTTCTGAATTTTGAGACTCTGTTTGGGTTGGGATTCTGGGTTGTTCTGCCACAAGACCTGAGCTAACAAGCTTTGCTGAGGGTTGGAAATGTATCTTGAATCTGTTCCTTCCTAAACACAATTGTGCTGTCAGTAATTCCTCCTAGGAGGATGCTGTTACCTGTGGACTTCTCTTAAGTCACAGTTATGCCCGAAGGAAGTTCATAATCTTGAGCTGTTTTATGTTGTCTGGTGTAAGCTGTGTTTATCTGCCATACTTAATCAGCTACTCCTGTTAAGTTCCTTCCTTTTTCTGTAAAAATGATTTTACTTTATTTTACTTTAACAGTAAAATAAAAACATGTCTGTGAGGGATGGATTTTGCCTATCAGCTTCTGTCTGAAACTGATTCTTGGTTGGTGATTTGAAAATCATTCTAGAGAACAGAGTTATCAGAACTGACTCAGAATTTCTGAGGCAGTGTGTCACAGAAACAAGGAAAATTAAGGATGGATTTTGAAGAGGGGCTTCTACAGTTGTTCTACAGTTCCTTACCATTTTATCTAGAGAATAACCTCAAGGGAAAATGAGGACATACCTGTTCTTTAGTTCTATAGATCCCTTTTCTAGGAGTTAAACTTTGGGTTGGGTTTTTTGGTTGCTGATTTCTTTATTTTTTAATGAAATATATTCAATTTCAAGGCAACATTGTTTAAAACTTGGTGCAGGACAAACATTGTCTGATAGTATTTCTTTTCTCTGTTCTTCAGCAACTCCTGCCTTCATCCTTCCCCGTTTTCCCTTCTTCCTTTGGGAAGCTGCAGGAAGCACAGCAGTGACTCCCAGCTACACCTTAAATCTCTACTGGACACCTTAAATACATGTAAAAGCACAGGGAATGCTTGAATCTTGGGTGGAACTGGGTGATTTGCCCCATGGTGCCCTCCTTTATATTTTCAAGAGAGTTTCCCTGTATTCAGCCTTTCCTGATACCCTCTGGAGGTGTTTTCTGGTTATTTCTGTTTGGGGATTCCCATCTCGGCCAGACAGTCACCCTATTATTGTATTAATTAGTCCAGTCCCTTTAGCTGGGGAACCAAATCTAAGTGAATCTGAATTACTGTTCTCAAGTGCACACTAAATTATGACATAAATACAAGTGTATAATTAATGACAACCACTTGAACAGTATTGCATAAGCAATTTCACTTTTAAAAAATGCATAAATTCAATAGAGCCTGAAATATGAATGTGAGGTGTTGAATGCAGCATTTGGAGGATTTCAGAAGCTGTATTTTCATGTGTGAATACATAGGTATGAAATCTGGATTTAGTGGTGGTAAAGGGACTGCATTTCTGTATGTGTGTATCAGGATATATGAACACGTGGTGTGTGTAGGAACATACATGCAGGAGAGGCTGCAAGTTACTGAAAATGAAATTAAAGAATAATACTGAAAACAGAGATGGTATCAGAGCCATCTCTCCCAAAGCATCCTATAGGAAATTTTCAATAGACTTGCTGAAAACTGCATTCTAGTATAAAATCAATTATGAAGTTAAAATGTCTCCCCAAACTAGGAATAAATATGTTTGAATTCCCATTTGATGCCCTATCTCATGGTTTGATTTTATCATACACTGTTTCCTGGAACTGAAACCTGGCTAGCTCTTCTTAGAACTCTGATTTTATTTGACCTGAATAATATTCATCCATCACTTTTGTTTCTGAAAGCATTAATATCTTGCAGCAAGGCTTCAAAATGGATTAACTTCCTAATCTTTCACTCTGGGAGACTTGGGTTAGATCTGTCAGAGGTAAGAATGATAGTCAATATGTTATTTGGCTGGTAAAGACGAGTAGATAAGGTGGTGCTGTGATCCAAGAGTTCATTTGCAGAGTTCTGTTGCACAGTAGATAGGTAGTTGCTTTTAAAAAGCCCCAAAACAAAACTCCAAACAGTTATTTTTCACTAGCTATCAAAATAAGAGCATAAATGGATTTCTAGGATTTTGTGGAAGAGGTGTAATCAAAACCTCAGTTTTGATTCTGTAGGCTTTAGAGTGCAATGATCAACAAAATTATTAATATGATGAATATGAATATATTTATTTTCCACACCAAGCACAGAATATACAGAAAGCAAAAGAAAACATTGGCATGTTGTGATAAACCCTTGTTGGCCATCAGGCTGAAATAAGGAGTGTTGGTGTCCCTGTTAGCAAAAAATTCATTGGGAGAATTGTTTATGGAAGTTGAGAGGGTTGGAATAGGTGCAAGATGAAAATAAATGTGTGTGTGTGTGTGTGTGTGTGTATTCAAGTGTATGATACCATTGTTCAATTCATTCTGTTTCCCAGAATTGAACCTTTTGTCCAGAAGAATGCAAGAATTGCTGGAGATGCTTCACAGCAGAATCCTGGGAGGAGTGAGCTGAGACAGGGAATGCTGGCCTCAGCTGGGGACTGGATAGCAGGGGATTCTCAGCACAGCTTGGCATTGGTTTTTTCTACTCAATTAAGAGCTTTTACATCCCTTACAAGTGAATATCCCTTGTAAATGTATATCCCTTGTAAATGTATAGCCCTTACAGTCTTAATAAATTGGGAGGTTTTTGCCAATTCATTTTTATTTTGTCTTTTCTCTATTGCTCCTTCCTATCTCGTGCTGTCAGGAGAGAAAAGCATGAGCAGACCTGTTTTATTGCATTGACTAAGCAGATAAATACAATTTTCTCTAAGTTCATTAAATGTTTTTCCACCCTTCAAAGCATTTAGGTATGTGCTTGCCACATATAATTAGTCCCTCAAATTAAATGAATGTCATAACAAAGACTTGTTTTCAAATAGAGTTAAGAGAATATGAGGGATTTTAAAGTCAACAGAGATGTTTATACAAGCAATTCTTTTTCATTTTATTATAGGTTAATGATTTGGTTTAATGGGAAATTGTTCTGGACATTCCTTATATGGCCTTGCAAAGGTCAGTGCAGTTTTCTTTCCCAAAATTCACTAAAAACTTAATAGAATCTGAGATTTAGGACAAACATTTTTAACATACCTTACTAGACTCTAAAGTTCTTTCTGGTTTAAAAGAAACAAACCAAAACCAAAAAGAACCCCCCCTCTCGTATTTTCCCAGGACTTTAATTAATTTAATAACTTAGCATCATAATTATATTTGCTCATTCACCTTTGCTGAGATTCAACTTCTGTCACCCTCATGTCAGGAAAATGCTGGTGGGATCAAGCAAACAGGAATGAGCAGGACTGAAACCTGAGCTTGGCTGAAGTGGTGGCAAAGAAGATTAAAAAATAAAGCAGCAAAGCAAGGAATATGGAAATGAAAGAGTTCTACCTTAAATCACTACTGGATCTGGTCACTGAGGGCTTGTTCTGACACTGACAAACACTTTTTTCATTTCCAAGTTCACAGTCTAAGTTGAGAGTCTCAATGAGTGTGTTTTATCATGAAGATCAGTGGCCAGTTCACTTTGCAGGGTGCTCTATTTCTTCCAGCTTTTCATTTGCTCCTCTCACACTGAATGTGTGCCTTATCACTGACCAAATACATCTTTTTGAGCAGAGTGCATTAATATGCTGTAACAGTCTACTGAAAACTATGGAGTGTACCTTGTTTGCCTGTGCTACTTAATCCAAAACAAAGATTAAGTAAGAGGTTTGTATATAAGGGGAAAGCTGAATGTGAAATTAAAATGTAAATCAAAAAGTAATTGGCTTTTTGTGCATAGTTTAGATAAGATTTACTTTTGAAGAATGACTTTGTGTTTTAACACAGCAGGCCAGACACCATGTGGCACACTTGCACTTAATAATGGCAACAATCTAGGCCATAAATATTGCAAAAGATGCCATTTGAATGAGGAGCCCTATGAACCATAATAAAAACTCCTGTGATTAATTCTAAAACTGCTCTGTTCATATTAGACCTGCAGTGGCCTCCCTGATGAGATCAATACAGCGTAGCAGAGTGATTCTAATAGAAGTATTATTATCTTTTAATCTTCGGGAGAACGTCAACTTGGAGAATTCTTCAGTGTTCTGGCTGCTTATTTTCTAAGAGCAACCTTGAAGGCAGTTGTTTTGTGAAATGAAGATGCATTAGAGTCTTTTCAAGGCTTTATCAATAATAGGACACGGTCACTGTTTGGGGAGCCAAAAGGCACATTTGTATGCTGAGACTCACAATTGGGCACAGTGACCTTCCCTGTCAGCCTCGATTTGCTGAGCAGACAAATGCCTCCAGTGAATGAGGAGAAAGGACAGGGAAGGGAGTGGGGTGATGCAGAGCAGGGCTTGCCAGGCAGGAACAGCATCCTGCTCTCCCTAGAGCCACGGTCTGGTGTCCTGGGTGGAGCTGGACACTTCTGTGTCCTGAACAGCCGCAGCATTGTGAACTGGAATAAGGAGTTTGGAATAGTTTTCCACCAGCATTGAGAATGAAATTCTTGTCAGCAAATGTTAGAATCACAGAACCCCAGGCTGGCTGAGGCTGGAGGGCCCACAGGGTCCTCCCTGCTCCAGCAGGGCCATCCCAGAGCACAGGGCACAGCAGTGTGTGCACATGGCTCTGCAATATCCACAGGGACGAGACTCCACAGCCTCTGGGCACAATCTGCTCAGGGCTGGGCACTGCCCAGGGCACAAGTTGTGCCTCCTGTGCAGGGGCAGCTCCTGGGCTCAGGCCCTGCCCGTGGCTCTGGTGCCATTGCTGGGCCTGGAGCAGAGCCTGGGCCTGCTCTGCCCCTCCCTGCACCCAGGGACAGACAGTGACACTCAGGGACAGACAGGGACATCCAGGGTCACACAGGGACACTCAGGGACACAAAGGAACACTCAGGGACACGCAGGGACACACAGGGACACTCAGGGACATGCAGGGACACACGGGGACACTCAGGGATACCTAGGGACACACGGGGACACTCAGGGACACTCAGGGACACACAGGGACACGCAGGGACACATGGGGACACTCAGGGACACTCAGGGACACACAGGGACGCCCATGGACACCCAGGGCTGAGGGCCCCTCTCAGCTGAGGCTCCTCTCCAGGCTGAGCAGCCCCAGCTCCCTCAGCCTCTCCTGGGCACGGAGATGCTCCAGGCCCTTCCTCAGCTCCAGGAGCTCCTGTCCCTGCTGTGCTGAGGATCCAGAGCTGGACACAGCACTGCAGAGGTGCCTCCAGGGCTGGGCACAGGGGCAGGATCCCTCCCTCAGCTGCTGCCAAGGCTCTTCCCCATGTCCCCAGGGCACCCTTGGCCTCCTTGGCCCCAGGACACTCTTCTGGCTCAGGGACAGTTCTGTGTCCCCCAGCACCCCCAGGACACTGCTAGCAAGTCTGTAGAGATGCTGTACAGTCAAATCAGTCATCCAAAGAGAATCAAAAGGCAGAAGAGGTTTTTTTTTCATGCTGTTTACTGCACTTTTGCATAAAATAACAGGAAATCATTCTTTAGCTTGTAATCCAAGAGTAGCAAGAGAGTGTTAAGTATCCCTCACACACGTTTAAAGTTTTTTTCCAGGCGTGGGTGGGGGGAGCATTGTCACTAGGCCTGTACTGAACTTTTGAGGAACAGATTTGCCTGACCAGGTTTTATGAGGTTGCTGCAGATTGTTTGCAGCATTATCATACCCACACCATTATGTAATGTGCAGCCTGCTTGGGGGGAACGGAGCATCAGAATGAAGAGACACAACAGCAAATAACGTAAAGGGAAATTCTTTGATGCGTCTTAGTTGCCTCTGTTCTCTAGGAATAGAAATGCAGTGTCACTTATTTGAAGTATCTGGGTTATAAATATGTTTTCTGCAAGAATCTTAAACAAATAGGAAAAACACAGTGGAAATTAAGCTGTTGACTATAACAAAAGGAAAGTGAGAGCTCGTGGTGATTCCTGTGCAGGAACTGACAGCAGAGCTGTCTGCACACAATGTGCTGGTGCTGCCTATGGGGTATGCAGGGAGATGCTCCTGCATGGAATCTTAGTAGGAAAATGGTGTGAATAAAGATATATTGCTTCCAGTTCAGACTTGTAATTAGTTCTAGGATTAAGGGTAGAGATCAAGGATTTTTGGTTTTGTTTCTGATGCTGTTTTCTATGTTGTTTGTTTGTTTGTGTTTGGTGTTTTTTCTTGTTTGTTTGTTGCTTGTTTTTTTTCCCAAAGTTTCTGTGTCTTCCACAGGAATTTCTTTGCTCTCACAGCTGGCTGTAGATGAGCTGGAGGCTGGCACACAGAATTCTGTGCAGCCCCACTTGAGCACAGCTCTGTTCCTGTGCTGTGCTCCTGGGTGTGTGCTGCAGCAGGGTGAGGCTGCTCCTCACACCAGGGATTTCCAGGGAAGGGCTCATTCCAACCTCGGAGCACAGGCTGTAGGGAGTTTGCTCTGCTCAGCTCCTGCCTCTGTGTTTGTCAGTAGTTCATTCTGCACCCAAATGTTGTAAGAGCCTTGTCTGTTGTACCCTTGAAGGACTGAAATTCCCTTAAACTAGTGTAAATCAGTCCTTTTGAGGACACATTGTCAGAGGAGAGCAAGTTTATGTTTTGGGTTTTAGAAACAAAAAAAAAGACAAAAAATTGTGGCACTGCTAAATGGGTGCTCTGAAAATATTGACATTGTTTTCATCTTTTCTTTGGCAGCACAAGTTAATGCCATTGTGGAAATAAAAGGTCATGTCAGAGGAGTTCCTCACCCATGGAATTCATAAACTGCTTATGGGCTAAAATTTTGTTGTACAGCTTTCACTTTTAAGTGCTTTTCTTTCTGCTTTAAAAAACAGAAAGTTTCAAAAGGCTGTGATTTTTTTCTCTTTCAGGAAATAAAAAAAGGAAAAAAGCTCCCTGGCAGACACTGTTAATGATGCTAAATGTCTTTGCAAATGTAATCCTCATCTTAGTTTTGTTCTCATTTAATTGAATTAGGAAGGCATAACAAACTAAAAAGGTTACTTTCATGGCCTTAACTTTGCATAATAGCTGAGGTGGGATATGTGTTTCTCTCTTAATATTTTTCTGTGCATGTTACTTGTACTTTACAAAGGACAATTCTTCTGCTTAGAAATTGTAATTCATATTCATGCACTTGCTTTGCGTTGTAATTTTAATCAGTGTTAATTAAAATATATTTTCCTCATGCTCCTTTTCTTAATCTTAACCTACTAATACTCATATAGGCTGTTAGACAATGGGAAGTCCTTCTGAAAAATGTATTTTGCAGCCATAGAATATTTCTGAAAATAGAGATGAAGTTGTTGTTTGTCTTTGCTGCACACCTGGTGAATGGGCAGAGATGTTCAGGGTACCTGAGCTGTGTCAGGCCCAGCTCAGGATTAGAGACAAACAAATATCCTCCTGTCTGAGGCTCGTGGCAGGCAGACCAGTTGGAAAGAATGTGGCATAATTAAGGCATAACTTTTACAGTTTAATTTGCACAGAAGTATCTGGCAGAAGTTCATACAGCACAGATTATAATTCCTAAGTAATTTTCATCAAGTAGAAAACCAGTGTTATCCTCACAGTCTGTTACTGGGATCACTGTGCCCTTGTCTTGTGTGAATTTTAAGAGTCTTGGCTAATAGGAAATTTCAGATTCCTGTTCTGTTAAGCAATAGAATATCCACATTCTTTTCCCCCTTAAAGGAAATGTTCTCTCAAAACCCTTTTTCAATTGTAGTTGCACAGGGAACTGTGCAGAATGTGTAGAAAACATGCACATATTTGACCCTGCATCTAGACAGAATCCCAGCAATTATATGGGGAACTGCTTTTTCCAGAAGGAATCAATAGCAGAAGAAAAATAATCTTCATTCTCAGGTGGTGGGTATAGCACTCACAGCACAGCAGGACAGGATCTCACAGGGTGAGAGGTGGCACTGCTGCTGGAGGGGTGGGTTTAGGGGGTCAGGGATGTGCCACCCTCTGCTGACTCACAATACCAAGGTCTTTTTAAATTCCTTTGCCAAGCTGTGTATGGGACACAAGAAATGTCACTTGAACCTTCTTCTACAAGGCTAAAGAGGTCTTTCATTAACTCCCTTTCCCCTTTCTGAGTTAGCTGTTACATTTCTAGGTCTTGGCTGGCTTGGAGCTGTCTGGGGGTGTGCTGGAGGGCACACCTGGAACTCTACATGCTGGGAAGGAACTGTTCCTGATCCTACACACTGGTTTACCTCACCCTAGGGGAAAAAAATCAACATTGTTCTTTCCCAGTCAAGTTCTGAGGGCTGTCTGGTTAATCCTAAAGTTTCAACCAGTATTTACAAATGTGGATCAAATACATTCATAGTAGACTGATCCTTGATCCTTGCAAAACAGAATTCCAAGTAACATTTAAATAGAAATTGGACTATTGAGCACCTTTATTTATTTTTACATAAAACCACACACGCACACAGATATTTAAGAACAGGAAGGTCCCAGTGATTAATATGTGCTTGCAGGGATTTATGCTGCATAGATTAAACTTGTATAAAAATTTCCTTTTTTCACTTTAATATTGAACATTGAATGACAGTTGTGTTGATAGCCAAAAGACACACTTTGCTTATATTCCGTTGCTTATTTACAATCCATCAATCAATCTAGATAATTTTTAAATTTGTTGCTTCATGTGTTGCCCTCTTATTTTTAAACCAGATGCATCATAAATATACATAGCGATGATAATGAAACCTTCCTAAAGAATGTTAAAATATTCAAAGCATGGCCATTGGCTTTGCTTTTTGCTTTCCTGTTCCCTCAGCCTTTATTTCTTTCACTCTCTCTCTGTCTTTACTGTGCACCAGACTTTCCTGAGAACAGGAACTTCCTTTCCTTTGGGTTCTGTACAGATTATCACAATCTGAATTCCAAAAGAAAAGTTCCAGCCGTGGTCTGTGTGTGGGGGAGGAGGAGGAGGAGGAAATGATCCTGGGTGCTGCTGCTTAAGTGAGCTTCACTTTTGGGGATGTTGGCATCACTGGAGAGTTCTGAGGCTGACTATAGGAAAGCAGAACTGTTCCAAATCAATGGCCTGAGCGGATGCAGAGATTAAACCCTTTTATTTAAGCCTGAGCAAAACTGACTTTCAAAGCCAAGCTGTATAACAGGGCTTGGGAAAGCTGCAGATCGATTTCCATCATTTCTGTACATATCAAAACCAGAGAAAAAATGACGAATGCGATTTATAGATTTTTGTTTTATTGTAATGGATGATTTTTTCTCTCAATTTAAAATTTCTATCACTTCCCCATATATTAATTTTTTTTGCTTAACTTTGCTGACACTGTCAGTCATTCTAGAATTAGGTGTATTCTGAGATTTTCTTAGACAATGACACCCGCATGCCTGAATAGAGTTTCCAAACATAATTCATTAACTCTGTAGAGGACTCTTGGTTTGTTGTGTAGTTGTCTTTTGGGTATTTTTCTTGTTACTGGAACATTTTATTAACTTCTCTAAGGAAATAATTTATTGCTAGCAGTTGTGTGGCCATTTAGAAATGTGCAGAGAAACAGGATCACTTTTGGAAAAGACCTACAAATGTTATGAGGGAAATAAAGAACTGGTCTTATTTCAGCAGATAAAAAGGTCTTGACTTATTTAGGTAGCAAATTAAAGGTTGAGAGGGGAAATGGCTGCTCTTTCTTAAAATGCATGGGCAGTAAACTTTGAAGAAGGATTACATTAAATTAAAAAAAATAATTCTGTGAGATAAACCAGATATAAATTAAGCATAAATACAGTTAGACAGGAAATCAGAATGTGATTCCATTGCTGTTAGAAAAAAACAAAGTTCTGGAATAGCTTTTTATGCTATTTTAAAAGAAACAATCCAACTTAATATTCCCAATGTATTTATACTTCACTTCATTAGAAAAGAAAATTGTAGCTATTCAGAAATTCTGTTATTCATAAATTCTGTGCTTTTCCTACTCTTCCAGCCAACACAATTCAAATGGCTCCAAACCAAAGAAAGGATCTCTACATTTTAGTTTTTCATCATGAGAGCTTTGTGACACTATCCAAATAGGAATGTAAATTTTAAAGAACTGAGGGAAGGGGTTTATGCTCTATTTAGCATGAAATAATGAGATGCACTTTACTGATTGGATATTCAGATCCAAGAATTAGTTTTCTAATCTAAACTTAAAATTATAAGTTTTTTACTTTGATCTTTATTTTTTTTTTTGCAAGTCTCTGGCAGTTTTACCAGATTTTCTTATGGTCAGCAATTTTGAAACTGAGACAATGAAGGACTTTTTTGTGGATATGTGGGGGTTTTTTGATTTGTTTTAGTTTTTGGTTTTTTTTTTTTTTTTTCAGAAAGTTGGATTTTAATGTTAATCCTTTACTGAATCTTCTTACAATAAATTATGAGTTGCTGTATTAGATTAGGGTGATGATGATCTGTCAATATTATCTGTCCTTTGTTGTAAAACTAAGGATGTGTCAGCACAGCACCTTTGCCATTGGATAAGGAGCCTTTAAAGGTTTGTCACAGGTATTTGTTGAGCTTTCAGGTAAAGGTAGTTGAAAATGGTATTTTGGGAGTAGTCTTTCTCACAATAAGGGCATTTCGGTGGGATTTGGCTGTGTGACTGCTGGTGCCTCTTTCACAAAGATGAAATATGTGAGTCAAAGTTGTTAAGAATATTTCTTTCTGCAGTCCCCTAAACCCAAGGATGTTTATTAATGTCTGCTTAAGAGCAAGAGAATGACCTGATGAGGCTGGACTCTGTGAATGGAAATCACTGACACTTTAAGCTCTTGGCAGTTTGGTAAACCACGTAAGAACCTGGATTGGGAGGGTCACAGCTCAGGGAATCAGGCTAAAAGGGACTGCCTGGTCCTGCCCTTGTCCCATCTGCATTCAATTCCAATGCTGAAACACCAAGGAGGAAAAAGTCATTACAAAATGAAGGGAGAAGAGCAGTGAGAAGACAAAAATGTTCCTTCTTTGAGCTGATATAACAGGAAAGGCTTGCAAGTCTCTGGTTTATACTATTAAAAGAAATTGTGAGTAAATAGTGCTTGCTTTGCTTCTGAAAGCACCAGGAGACATTTCCTACAGATTTATTCTCCTGAATTGTTGTTTTCATCACCCTTTTTGCAGCTGCACTGAAATGCAGTGATGTGTTCTGCTGGGGGTGGATGGGTTAGAGGACCAAGAGGTAACAATTTTGGTTGTAAGTCCCAGCATCTCATATCTGAGCACAGTTCTGATCCAACAATCAGAGTGGGAAGATGAGCAGTGAAAGTTAATAGAAAATAAAACTGCACTTTATCAATTCTCCATTAATTCCACGCATCCCTGCTGGTAGGACCTTACACCTGTAACTCCCAGGAGGTGCCACATGTGGCAGTCCAGCCTCTAGCTGAGCAGCAGAGTCACAGGGACAAGCAGGACAAGGTGGTGGCACTGCCACCTTTGGAAGTGGATTTATTGGTGCTGTTGCCAGTAGACACAGAGATAAAACACTGGGGAGAGTGAAATAAATTCTCATGTTCACAAGTACAGGAAAGCACAGGCTCTTGAATCTCTGGGAGATTCCAGCTGTCCCAAAATCTGTTGGATAGTAGGCTTGGGTGCAGCAGAAGAGAATTTCTTAAGGCGGGTGAATGCTGAGCTGAGTACAGGAGAAGTTCTGCTCAATCTCCCCCTCAAAAATAAGGAAAAACTGGTCAAAGACATCAAGGGCACAGCAATCTTTCCCTGCAGGAATGACAGGATTGGAGCTTTAAATCCTGTCAGACAGAGTCAGAAAAAGATCATGAGCTTGGATTTTAGGAAAGCCAGTTTTGGCTTAGTCAGGGATCTTCTTGGCAGGCTTAATGGAAGGCTGCCCTGGAGAGTCAGAGGGACACAGGACAGCTGCCTGGTATTTATTTAGAGACAGCCTTCTCTGAGCACAGAAACAGGGAACTGCAGGGTTTAGGAAGGCAAGCAGGCATGGAAGGAGGCCAGCAGGGCTAAGTGAGGAGCTCAGGCTCAAGGAGGAGGCAGAGGGAAAGTGGAAGCATTGATGAGTTACCCTGGAGGGGTACAGAGATGTTGGCTTTGCGTGCAGGGAGAGAATTTGGAAATTCAAAGCCCAGCTGGAGCTGAAAGAAAAGAGGGCTGTGAAGGCAACCATGATGTTTCACAGGAGTGCACTGACAGCAAAGAGGAAGGATGAAAAAATGTGGGTCAGTTGCTGTACCTGGACATTCAGCTGGTCCAGAGCTGGACAAGGTGATCTGTGGGGGGATTTTCTGGCTTACACCATTTGGGGTGATTTTGTGACCAGCACCTCCTGCTGGGGAGTCCTTGTGGCAGGAGACCGGCACCGTGATAAAAAGGGGCATCACTGGATGGTTTTCACTATTTCACAGAAATCTGAAGCCAGCTCTTGCAGCAAGCCAGCAAATGAGTGGATGTAGGTCTAAATACGTGCGGTGTGTATAAAAAAAGTGATTTATCAAGGTTAAATCTCTTGGTGTAGAGACACCGTTCTCAAGGTCACACACCAAAAAAGTGGACTTCAGTGCTTCTTGAGCCAGGGAAAGGAGGTTTGTCCTATAATGTGACAACTACAATCCAGCAGCACACAGGGACAGTTTCTGGATTTTCCCCAGAGCTCTTCACCTTCAGCAACCCAGAGAAGGTCTCATTTAATGACCATCTGCATGGTGCTACTAGATTAACCTTTTAAATTGTTATTTATGCCATATAATAATACATTAAGGTCTCCATTTTAGCTCTTTCTTCCCCCTGCCTTTTACTGTAATTTGCACCTGTGCAAATTGGGATGATTTCTTTTTATAGATACAAAAATCTCAGTTCTTCTACCAATGATCACAGAAGTCAAAAGAAATCTTTAATGAGCTCCAGTGGAGTAGGTCCTAAATGACTGTCTGATGTACAGAGCAGAGAATTTTATTGGGCCTAGTAAAATTAATTTATTCATTTCAGATGCCTGTCTTAGCAGTTTCTTAGGATTTCCTTGTTGTTGATTTTTGGGTCTTGTCAATATTTTGTCCTGGTTGAACCTTTCTAAAAAATGGCTCCACACCACTGTCTTTTCCCTGGAAAACATCGTTACTTTTCTTTTACTCAGAAAAAAAAGCAGTATGTCTGTAGAAAATACCAGCATGACCTTCTTTCTCATCTGTCAGTTCTGTCTCATTACTCCTGGGATAATGTATTAGTCAGGAGCAAGTTGTCTCCCTGTTCTGCTATTCAACATTTATAAAATCAGAACATTAAATGACTGTGGTGTTATCCCAAAGCCTCCTTTGCTTTGGATCTCTAAGTTTCAGAGGCTTTTGTGTTGGTTCTGAACTTATTTGCACAAGTCAGCATAGAGAGTTGATTCTAGATTTGTGATGCCTGCTCATGTATTCCATGGGTGCAGCATTGGGAATTTCATTTGGCCAGACCTGGAATTGTTGTAGTAAATGCCTGCACATTTAAGTTATATGTTATTATATTTTATAAGTAGTTACCAACGAAGCAACAGGTCACACATCATTTTGAAAATGAAGGGAAAATAATACCAAGATTCCCTGCTAGACAGAAGAATTGGTCTGAGATAAATTACATGAGCATTTTTGTGTTGTTGGCATCTTGTCCATGGAAACAACCCCTTTTCACTGGAGTTTGTAGATGGCAACATCTGTCAGGTGATTCTGGTGAAGGCAGATTATTTTCCTGAGAATTGAAACATGGTAATTACCAAGGTATTTTTTAATTTTATTTTTAAATGACGCTGTTGGGAATTTCTGAAGGCATTTATCCATTTAAGGTGGGGGGTTCATAATTGCAATTAGATGTGCAGCAGTGGGAATTCAGCATAGGTCTCTCACTGTGGGGCTGTTGCACTTCAGCTCTGCTGGAAAGAAAATGCTTTGAAGACACTCTTAGGACTTCTGCCCCAGTGTCTCACTAAATATTTTCCTGGAAACATTCCAGCAGTAAAAACAGACAAAATGAAGTTTGCTATTTAGCCAAAGAGTTCCAGAATGTATTATTGGTACCTCCTGTTATATTTCTTGTGGGGATGGAAGGTATCTGTGCCATCTGTAAGTGATTCCTCTGAAGATCTTGTGGAATCCTTTAAATCAGAGACAATCCTCCTGTCTGCTTGAACAAGATTCAAACCAGTCATGAATGGAGGTAGAAGTTGATATTTTATTTATTTATTTATTTGTTGGGAGCTTTTTTAGTAGAACACAGAAAGAAATAGCTCTACTATCACTTTACAGTGATATAAAATAAGGTTGGTGTGAAATTCTAAAGTCTGCTTCTGAAAAATGTTGTAAAACTGCTTAGTGATAAAGTCCCACCTGCTCTGCTGAAAAAGCATAATATTTGTATTAGGTGCCATTGAAAGTAATATTGCATATATGATTTCTGAAAGTATTATTCACCTGGAATCTTTATAACAATTTGCCTTCCTCATCTATTTACCACTTGCCAAATCCTTCAGGATTTTTCACCTCTTTTGCTCCTGATGGACCCTAATTCTTAGCTGAATGTTCATGAATCCCTACTGATCCTACCTGTCTGCCTTTCCAGATGTTTCCAAAACCTAATTGTGAAACTGGGATTTCATTTTCTTCTGGGAGAATTTGGTTGCTGACTCTGGTTCTCAGTTGCTTTGCACAGTTCTCTGTGTCTCCGTGGGATGTGAGTTTGAAGTATGGAGAGTAGAGACCAAACATTTCTAAAACATAACATTGTGTGTTCTTTTCGTGTAAGAGCTGGTGGAAAGAGCCTTTCACACCCACGGATACAGACATTTCTATGGAAAGGGTTTTTTTGCTGGAGTGAGCTATTCTGGTAAATTCAGAGGAACAAAACTACTGGGGGAACCTGCTGGAGCAGCTCTGCAGAGAAGGACATGGGGGTGCTGGGGGACACGGAGCTGTCCCTGAGCCAGCAGAGTGTCCTGGGGCCAAGGAGGCCAAGGGTGCCCTGGGGACATGGGGAAGAGCCTTGGCAGCAGCTGAGGGAGGGATCCTGCCCCTGTGCCCAGCCCTGGAGGCACCTCTGCAGTGCTGTGTCCAGCTCTGGATCCTCAGCACAGCAGGGACAGGAGCTCCTGGAGCTGAGGAAGGGCCTGGAGCATCTCCATGCCCAGGAGAAGCTGAGGGAGCTGGGGTTGCTCAGCCTGGAGAGGAGCCTCAGCTGAGAGGGGCCCTCAGCCCTGGGTGTCCCTGAGTGTCCCTGGGTGTCCCTGTGTGTCCCTGGGTGTCCCTGAGTGTCCCTGTGTGTCCCTGTCTGTCCCTGGGTGCAGGGAGGGGCAGAGCAGGCCCAGGCTCTGCTCCAGGCCCAGCAATGGCACCAGAGCCACGGGCAGGGCCTGAGCCCAGGAGCTGCCCCTGCACAGGAGGCACAACTTGTGCCCTGGGCAGTGCCCAGCCCTGAGCAGATTGTGCCCAGAGGCTGTGGAGTCTCGTCCCTGGGGATATTGCAGAGCCATGTGCACACACTGCTGTGCCCTGTGCTCTGGGATGGCCCTGCTGGAGCAGGGAGGTGGCACCAGAGGAGCCATTTCCAGTCTCAGCCAACCTGGGACTCAGCTCTGGGACAGAAGCAGGACAGGAGCTGTATGACAGTGCAAACTCCCACCACTAACAAAACTAATTAAATTCCAGAAGCTATCCAAACTATGTCCTAATTCTCTTGATCAAATTTCTCTCTGTAGGCATGGATGACTAAACATTATGCACAGAATTACATTAGGAGCAAAGCTGAAGACTGTGAGCCTTTCTGGGTGATTCTGTTGAATCATAATGAAATCATAAATTTTCTGTTGATAAAATGTATGAGTGTTTAGGCTTCATAAGTCATTAGATCCTAATAATGAGTTAGATGTTTAGCAAAATTATGTTTAAACTTGAAAGCAGTTGGGATTTTTTGGTGTAGATGCCTTACTTTCCCAGCAAATTTAAGAAGAATATTTAAGAAGTCTGCTTGTGATAGTGGTGAATTTGTCCTGAAAACATGGAAATGTCTGTTTCAGGAGTTATTTTCTTCATACAAGTGACAGTTTTTAATGTGCTCCTTTCTTGTTTCCCTTGAAGCACATCGTACCTCATATTTGTCCAGCTTAAAAAGGCAGCTCATCACTATATATATATATTCCCCCTTTTGAAGCAGCCTAAAAAGAAAGCCTGAAGCAGTAATCAAATGAAAAGATGCATGAATTTTAATCCGCTACCAAAGTACACCTTCAAACTTCAAGTGATAATTTATTTTTACTCAGAGGTCCAGCCAAGCATATCAAATGATGTGAGGAAATGGTAAGATAAAGCTTCTGGAAGCTCTTCTCTGGAAATGTGGGCTCATTTCTTTCTTATGGAGTTATTTCTGGGCCAGTAATGTGGCAAGTAATATGGCTTACAAATAACGGTGATGAGAGTGCATAAACAAAGGTCTTTTTATGAGATGCAGGAGGAGAAATTTTATTTCATTTATGGTCCTACAATGCCTCAGACTGCCTAAACACTGGGATATATATCCAGGCTGTCAATGTGTCTTCAAAGCCTGAATAAAGTCATGTCCTTGGCAAAGCAGGAAGACCTCTGAGTACCTAACAACATTTCCTTCGTTCAAATTTAGGGTTAGGAGTACAGGCTAAAAATCAGTGTTCAAAGGTATTTGAAAATGAAGGTGACAATGTTGCTTTGGGTTTTTGTTTTGTTTTTGTTGTTTTGGTTTTTTTTACTGTTTTGTTTGACTTTCATGTATGTGGAATACTCAAAGAGGACATAGAGCTAGCCCAAACTGAGATGTGTATAAAATAATGTGAAGAGTTTAATAATTCAAAAAGAAAGGTGTGTTTAGTCTTTTTCTGACACCAGGCTGAGGCATTTCAGGTCATCCATGGCCAAGGACAAGTGAGCAGCCCCTGCCAGTGAGGGGGGAGCACCAGACTGTGGCTGCTGTGTTTTGTTGAGGCAGAGAAGAGCCCACCATGCCGTATTTCTGCTCCCAGCAAATCCAGCTGTCTAAATCCAGCTGTGTAAACCCAGCCAGGGATTAAAGCACAGCAATCTGCTCACTGCTCTCCAGCCCATGACAGAAGGAGTCTCACAATGGAAGATCATCATCTCAGCAATTCCCTGTGAGGTTTGGGAGAACCCAGACCCTTGGCTCTCTCTTCTGGATACCGAGGAGTTTCTCTCAGTGTAGAAGCCATGTCCTGTCCTGATTTGCCTTCACAAACACAAAACACTCAGGTTTCCATCTTAAGTGCTTTGATACTTATTTTTAAGACTAGTTTTTGTAATTTTTAGAAGTGGATTGGGTTTTTGGTGGTTGAAATGGGAAGACCCTGATGATTACCAATTTTATTGAGAAACTCTTGTAGAATGTAGATCCTCACATGAAATTAGGAATACTGGATTTCGACCAGGTTTGCCATCCCCAAACCAAAGCTGTGAGCAGTGAACTTACCAAGTAAGTTTGCCCTGAAGTTTCTTAAAGGTGCTATAAATAATATTTTAAGTGCTATTGACAAATTATAAAGGCTGCAATGAATTTTATTTCTGTGCAAATGGGGGGAAATCCAAATGCCTTCTTGGGCATTTTTGCTGTTTGATCCAATCCAGAAGCATGCAGAGCATGTCTAAGGTATAAATGATGCAAGAGAAGTTGCCTTTGACTTATTTTATGTAAAAAGATAAGATTTTATTTTTATTAGTTGTATTTTAAAAATTTCAAGTCCTTTTAAAACATCTCCAAATAGGGGTTATACATTACTGCATTGTTATTAAACCCAAAATTTAGTTTTTCCACTTGAGTCTATTTACACAGTACAGTGAATGTGTTGAAATGAAGACTGTAAAGATTGATGGGTATCTGTGTCAAATTATATGTATCTTTGCTAGCTCACTGTAATGTAATCATTAAAATTTTATTGAGTCCAGGGGGTTAAATTATAGTTCTGAAACCCAAGAGAATGCACAAGTCCAAAATCAGAGCCTGTTTACAATAAACTTCCTGTGCTTTTGTTTCCTATCTGCATCAGCATGGCGGCTCATCTCAGAAGAGATTTGCCAGCTACAAATAGGAAAAATATTGTATTTATTTATTAATCAAATGTGAAAAATAAAAGCAGCAGGGCTACAGCTGAAACCTGGGGCTGTGCAGGCGCTTGTATGAGAACAAAAATCTTTCCTAGAAATCCCTCGATCTCAGCTTCCTTTGATACTAAGATGAAACATAAATGTTGACAAAGATAAAACAATGTATTATTTAAGTAATCAGAGAGGAGAGAAACTACAAAACTAGAAAGTTCTACATGAAAAATTAAATAATTCTTCCAGTTTTGGGGTTAGTCTTTAGAAGATGAAACCTTGGGAGATTTGGGGTGTACATGGATCTTTCTATGGAAAGCTGGAGTAATAGAATGTGTTTATTTGTGGTGAGGACAGTGTTAGCAACAATAAGTATAAACAAAACCAGCAATCAGTTCAAGAAAAATATGGGTTTGCCAGTAGTTCTCTATCTCTTGGGGCTTTTTTCCTTCGGTGCACCTTCATCCTCAGCACCTCCATGTATTCTTTTCGTTTTCTCATCTGTGACATGGTGATAGGATTTTGAGGGTCCCCTTACAACATTTCTCACTGATCATGTGATGATAGAGCCAAATTTTGGAGGTTCATGTCTCCTTATCCTCTATGATTCCTCCTGGGAGCTTGAAGAGCAGGTTCTAAGTTTTAAACCGGCTTTTGACCAGGAAAGAGTTCTGAATATTTAGTTTACAAGTGTGGGGGTGTGAGATCCTAAATGTTGACTGGGTATAAAAATGTAAAGGTTTTATGCTGCACTATATTCTGCTTTCAAAAGCAATCTGGTGGAGATGGTTGTTAAAACATTTTTAATAACATTCAGTGCCATGAGGTACAAACGGAGTGTGTTCCCTGCCAAATCATTACGTTTTGTCTTTTTGCTTTTGGCTGGGTGCAATAACCCCTTTGTAGCTGAGTACTTGCTAAATTCTGTAGTGTGTATTTTGCCATGTGAGGATTCCACAGCTCTTAGCATTGGGACCTTCAGTGAAATATAAACTTTGCTGTTGGAGCTTCATTGGCAATGGTCTTGCTTTTTAATTAGATTTAACCAAGTTTGTAGGTGGCATCTTGCATTTTGAGGGCTTTTTGGTTTGAGGAAAAGGGTTAGAAGTGAAGTAAAACTAATCAGTTTTAACATCTCGAGCCAGAAACCTCTTCTAACTGAAAACAGAAAGTATTTAAGTTGGTTTTGGTCCAGAATGAATCATGGTCTCTACAGGAAATCACAGCAGATGAATTCTATTTCAGAGTTTCCATGAGCGCCACATGAGTTACATGCATGAACAGGTATTTGTAATAAATGAGATTACTGACACAAAACACAAGGCCTGGACAACTAGAGGGTCCTAAAACCACTTTTCAATTAATTCATCATCACTTTCTACTTTCAAATATCCAAATTAGCATATGTATTTGCTAATACTGCAGAGTTTGGGAGTGAATGGAATTCTGACATGAGTTTTCATTCTTGCCCAACTTTGTGCATTTCATGGGAACATGAAGCCCATATTTCTGTAATTTATGGATAATATGAGTAGAAAGACAATTTCTGAAAAATGTTGCTGATTTTATACTAAAGAGTCTGGGTGTTTTTCTGGGAAAGGGCCCATTTCTGAAACCATTTAAGATGCTGAGCAATTTTCTGAATAAAAAAGTCCCTAATAAATCCTGTGTAAATATGGAAAAAAAAGAAAAAATTGAGCAGAGGTCTGGTTACTCACATTATTTACTGATCAGAGATTCCAAGTATTTTAGAAGCTCTACAGAGTAAGATGTTTTAGGCTTTATTTAGACAACAAATCCCTTTGAAGCAAATTAAATCCATACTTTATAGTTCTGGTATTGGGACTTAGAATCCCATTTTATGACTCTTTTTCCACATATAGAAATTCTTAATGTTCTTGCTACCTTCCTGAGCATCACTGTGTATTTATTGTTATCAGCCCTACCCTGGCCATTAACAGTCATGGTAAAAGAAAATCTGTGCTCATTTATGGAGCTACAAACACACACCAAGATGCATCTGTTTTTAAAGTACCTATATTAAGGCTGCTTGTCCATGGAAGCTCCTCAGCTAAGGAAGAATATAAAGGAAAAATAATAAAAGAGAGAATGATGTATTCTGGAAAATATTCTATGATTTTTTTCCTTATAGAGATACGAGAACTGATGCCATGTCACAGTAAACTTTGGGGTTTGAAGCCCTTTGGCCCTCTGCCTGCTGTTGATTTCTAATTGAGGTGAGAACAGGAATGAGCAGGGGACAGTCTCATGTGAAAAATATTTATAACATTTAAGTTATGTGGTTGAACCTTGATACAACTTAAAATAGTTGTCTTCTAGTGAAAGCAGGATTTCCTTGCCTTCCCCCATGCTGCATCTCCTAAAGAAAGAGGTGAACAAAAGCTGCTAAGCAATCATTCATAGGCTGAGCATGTAATGTCCAGAGCAGGGAGACTCCATTGCTGTGCTTGAGGCGACTGGAAATCACTGCCCATTGGGAATGAAGGAGTTTGGGATGGAATTCTGTGTAAAAAGCCAGCTCAGCTCTGCTCTGCTCCTCCCAGGGAAGGGAAGGACCTCAGGGTGCACCACAACCTTTGGCTGGAGCATCATTTGTAACAGTACAGGAGGTAGGGTTAGGAGGAAGGCTTTGTTTTGCAAGGCATTTAAATGTCCTAAATTTCAGTTCCTTCCTAAGAAGGAACACTCAGAGGTTGTGCAGAGCTCTCTGGTTTCTCTGACAGGCCCATGCAATCCAGGGTTTTCCACGGCTGTAAATCCACCATGTCCAAGGTGGGCTATGCCAGGGAAGCTGCCCCTGGAGACACAGCATCCCAGGAAATGTGTTGTGTGCCTGTCAGGAAACACCCTGTGGTCTTCAGGCTTTAAAATACAGCAGAGGAGTTTCCTGACTGAATTGCAGCCTCATCCCACCGTGTGTTTAGAGAACTCACTTCCCACACCTGAGGGGGGAGTGATGATCAACACCAATGTTTGGCAAGGCTGCTTCTGACCCAGACTGAGGTTTTTCTCTGAGTCACAAACAGGAGCCAGCATTATGTGCTGCTACTGCTATGAAACATTTAACAGCATTTGAATGCCAAAGAAACACTCTCCTCAATATCACTATGGTCTGGCAAGCAGTGAGACAATGCCCTCCATAGCTGTAGGTGAGTTCTTAGAAGTCTGTCCTTTCCCTGTCTCAATTAACCAGCTCTTGCCTCAACTTAGGTGTGGCCACCTCCATTTTTTTTTCTTTTTTCCCCTTTCAAACTAAGTGTCTTAAACCTGTGGGTCTCTCCATGACATTTCTGTGTTTGATGTCAAGAATAGATGGGCTGTAAAAATTCTGGCATAATTTAGGGCTCCTTGGAAGTATCTTTTGATATGTAATCATCTGTGTCTGATGCTGAGGAGAGCAAGCTGTGCTTTAGGGACAGGTTCAAAAGTTGCTGTGAGAATATGGAATAGGGGACTTTACACTTCAATGGAAGATTGACACCTCATTTCTGTTATTTAATGGTGGCTTAAATCCTAAAACATTGGGTTTTACTCCTTTCCCAATTTAGCTTTTCCCTTCTTGTTAGCTAGACAGATAGATAATAAAAACTTAGGATGTAGAAAAGGACTAAAAGTGACCACTGGCTTTGTGGAGACCCTGCAGCTAAGAATAGATGCCTCATTCAAAGTAGTCCCACTGCTGTGAATTGTACATCCTACCAGGAGGAAAACAATGGGATGAAATACCAGCAGCAATAATAGAAGAGTTATTATAGGCTCTGGGGCTGTAATCCTCTGGAAAGTTTCATCACTTTGCAATGAAGCAGAGGTTTGGAGTGTGATTTTTTTTTCCAGTTGAGTTGGTTGGTTTAAATGGTGAAAGAAATCCTGGCAGCCTACCTGTGATCTGTGTCAGGGATAGGTAATGGCAGTGCTGATTGTTCCAAAGGGGCTCGAGGCTGGGATGGCTGTGGAATACTGAGACCCATGGGTGGGCAGGAGCAGGGAAAAGTCAGGAAAACACTCTCCATGCCCATATGTTGGACTCCTAAAACAGAGTTTGTATTTAAAAACAGCTGTTGCCTGATATAGTATTTCTTAAGGGCTGTTTGATTTTCTCAAAAAAGATGGATCCAAGATAAAGAGGAGGAGGCAAATAGCGGAAATTAAAAACTTTGTGGTCTCAGAATACTAAACATATAGTTAGAGTCTAACAGTGACACTGATGTCAAGGGAAAGACTATAAAGCATGGTAAAATAACTTAGATTAAACAGTCTTAGCTAAATTTGTTTTAAATAAATCAATTATTTAAACAACATCAATTTTATTGAAACTGTTTTAGATAATAAATGGTTGTAAATAGCTGAAATCCTTTGGTTTATGGCTATTGACATATGAACAGGGAGAGCTGAGGTGGGTAGCTGTGTCAGCTTTGGTCTGACCCATTTGCAGCTGGTTTGTGTTATGCAAAAGCTTGTGGATCAGTAAAAAATGATACAAAAAGGAAGATGTTTCCATCAGTAAAACAGCAGAATATTCAACATCAAAACCTGAGAACTACTCAAATATGAGTCCAGTGCACTTTGCCTAGAGCTGGGTGCTTGTTGGAAGCTGAGATGAATATTCTGCACTCTGCCCTTATCCTGAGTTATTAATAAAAGGGAATCAATACTTTCATTATTATTACTGCTGCTTGGCAAAAACAGTCTGGCAAACTTCTGAGTCTTTTTTGAAACTGATGACTCTGTTGCATCACCAATAAATTATTCAGCTTCTGGAGGGGCAGGGGATTTTAAGAGGCATCTCAGCATCTCCTGTTGATGCTTTTTGTTGATTCCCATGGCAGCCCATTTCCTCTAAAGCCACTAATACTCCTACTTATGAGATGTTTAATTATGAATTCCCCTGCCTTATAAAGCACCCAAAATGTTGTGCTCAGTCCTCAGCTCTAGGGAGGACTAGGCTTTTTCTGTTTCTAATTCTCTTTCCTTATGAACATGAGCTGCTAAACCTGCTGATCCATGTCGCCCTGAATTTTCCTGCTTTTCAGTGTTTGCAGTTTTGTAATGGAGACTCTCACGCAGCTTCATGTAAACTATGTCTTTTTAGAACCTATCTATTTTATTTACATATTTCTCCTCTGGGAGGAGATAATGATTGATGGTGATGTTCACCAATGAGATCAAGAAAGTGGCAACCTGTGTCACCAATCTTTTGCCTCCTGATCAAAGTATATATAAAATAAAGTCAGACAATTAAAAGAAAAGCTTTCTTGCCTAACCTTCTAATGTCTGCCTCATCCTTTGTGCATCCTAAAGTGCAACAGATCCAAATCTCAAGCTCTGTGTGTGCCTGTGCAGCAAAGTGCACCCACAACATGGGGGCTGTGGGTTTGATGCCCAGATGAATCAAATCACATTTGCTTTTATTCTTCTGTATTTTTCTGCCATTAAAAAGTTCAACCCTCAGGATGGTCTGGAACCATGGCAGAATTCCTGTAATTTCAGGGGAATTCTTTGCATGCAGACTCACAGAGGATGTTTTAAAGAAACTGTATCTTTAGTGTTGTCTGGCTTAATATAACGTTGCTCAAGAACCACACTTCAAAAAGCTCAAGTCTCCCCCTTGTATGTCTGATTTATTGGATTGATCCCTTTTTTCAGACAGGAGGAGGATAAAACTCCTAATAAGGTGGATCTGGGTGTTTAGTTTATGTGATGGAGCCTGGGCATATGAGCTAAGGTTTTAATTTGTTCATGATTCTAGTTATGTGGTGCAAGGCTGAGTGAGGATCACTGGAGAAACCCTTGTAAATTTACAGTTTGGGTTCTTTTCATGTTACAGAATCAGGAGTTCCATAGATATACATGTGATTTGGGAAGCTCTATACCTCTCCTTTCCCATTCAGGTACACAAAATATATTATATTATATTATATTATATTATATTATATTATATTATATTATATTATATTATATTATATTATATTATATTCTTCATGACTACAGAAAGATCTCAGCAGAATAAATAAAAATGTCAAAGAAAAGACAAAAACAATGAGAGTTTAAAATATACACAATACTGAAGATAGATCTTATTGGTTCAATTCTAGAGAAGTGATTTTTAGCAGAAGAAAGACTGCCTATTCCACTAAGGCCTTTAGATGCAGCTTTTCATGGCTGAAACTTTAAACCAGAGCTTCTCATTCCTTACCAAGCCATGAGGGAACCTATACTCTTCAATACTGATTAAATCCAGGACCTCCATTTATAGAGGAGTAGAGAATTCTTACTACAGGAAGGTTACAAAGCATTTGATATGAAATGATGCAATTAGGCAGTTGTGGAAATGAAGATGTTGAAACATAAGAGAACAGGGGTTTGCAAGGCAGTGTCTTCTATTACTTCTAATAGGATTTCTTAGGATTAATGGATCAGTAAAAAATGAAAACTGACAGCGAGGATGCCTCTGTATCAAAAGCTAAACAATTCTGCAGATCTTGGTCTTGGAAATATTGCTGGTCTGGAATTGGAAGTCTCTCACCAGCTCCCCACAGCTGAACACTGAGCAGCTCCCAAAAAGAGCATGTAGGTGATTTTTTCACTTTCACAAACAAGGATCAGCTGAATCTAAAGAGATTATTTTTGAAGTTGAAGGTGAATCCTTGCTGAACCACAATTATGCTGCTAAGTTTAGTAAAGGTGCACTAATAACATTTAGATTGTCACTGAGATGAGTCTTGGGCTGAATTTGCCCAAATTCAGGTTCTTTGGTGCAAGGAGCTGAATGTCTCAACCAAAGCCAAAAGGAGAAGAGCAATGCTCAGGTTTTTTATGAGGTAGAAATACAAAATGATGTAGAAATAGCACGTTTTCAATTAAGAAACCGAGATTTTTGTAGTTGGTGTTGTTGTTGTTGTTGTTGTTGTGTTTTTAAGGAAAGAGACACAGAAGAAGGGTGGAAGTCCAATGGGGGGAAAAAGAATCAGTGACAGACAGAATCATGGCAAAGCAGGACAGTGTGGCTGGCAGGGAAGGTAAGGGATTTGAGAAAATATTTAATAACCTTGTTCCTGTTTGGGGCTGAACTGGTGTGGCTTCATTCCCTGGAACAAAGGTGCTGCCCCGTGTGGATGTGGCGTCCAACTTGCCCTGGAATCATCACTTAAACTCTGATAAAAGCACCTTTTGTTTTAGTAATAAATGCATATTTAATGTTCTTTTTGGGCCCTGAGCTAATCACACAAACCTGCTGAAGTGGAGATTTTCCCTGGCTGTGGGGAGAATTTGTGTCCCTTTCCCTGAGTCCCAGCTGAGGAGGGGAGCAGGGCTGTGCCTTCAGCCCAGTCCTGGGATATCTGTCCTGAACAAATCACCCCTGGGCTCAGCACAGGATTTCTGTACAGCAGACCTTCTCCTTGATTAAATCAACACTGCTTTCATCCTTTTGAAGCTTTCCAGGGTTATTGCTTATGTCAGAGGTTTTATACATTGTATTATTGCCCCAAAATTACTCCAAATTTCCTTAAAATTGTAGCAGTTCTGAACAGGGTGTCAGCCTGAGAACCTGCACCAAGGAGGCACCAGCAGCAGCTGGGTTTGTTACTTAGATTGGACTGTAACTCTAAGAAATATATTTTTCAATTAAGTTTTTTAAAAGGCTTTATAAAGAAATGAACTGGACTTTAAAGGTATTAAATGAAACATAACATAATACAATAGAAGTAGTCCAGCTATGAAGATGACTGGCTTGGTATAAACAGGTGCATCTTTGAAATCTGAAAGGCCAAAATTTGTTGTGACATTAAAATATTCTAAATTTCATATTAGCTAATGAGACATTCTGACCTGGCCTCAGCTGGCTTTAAAAAGTGCAACATAAGAAACTGATGGAGGAAGGAAAAGAATAGAAAAATGGAATTTCAGGAACTGCTACTGTAGGAAGGGGTTTGAGCAATTTGTAGATAAGAGTGTATCCCTCTCTCTCAAAGTTCAGAACCATGTGACTAAAAGTACTTTGTAATTCTCTGCTCTCTGCTAAACCCCTGCTGTTGGAGCCCACTGGAGTTTCCAAATTTTCTGGCAATTCAGATGGTGCCACCACCCCAAATTTTTCGGGTTTTTGTGCCTTCCCATTTTCCTTAAAATCAAATTAATCCAGGACACCTACAAATAATACTTAGTCCTGGTTATGAATGCATAGCCTCCCATGCTACAGCTATTTTTAAACTATAAATAGGATAAATAGTTTCATTTATTATAAATAGTTTTATTTTTTATCATTGAGAATGGCAGAATGCTTCTTCTTAGGAGAAAAACCTGCAATATCTATGGTGGCAGGTATCAATTGCCTCTGTATTTCAAGCTGATGAAATAAGCTATGTTTGGTTTATCATAAATAACCTTGTATTGCATTAAACCTTCAAATATTTTACTGTTGTTAATCTAAATACCATCCAAGTTGTATACAACATAGAATCTCCATAGGAACTTGATTTATGCTAAGCTGCATTGTAAAAACAAAACAAAACAAAACAAAACAAAAAAAACACAAACAAAAAAAAACCAAAAAATCCCCACACCACAAAACCATGCTAAACCACATAAAAATCCTGTAAAATTTTTTTTTAAAAGTAAGGAAAACCAACGCCAAACACCATTTGGGAGAGGTTGGTGTTGTCCAGGTTTCATGTGTGGGTGAAAAGAGCCATTGAGAGCAAACCTGATTGGATTGAATTGGTCAAATCCCTCTGGAGTGCCCTTTGGGGTGTGGGAGAACTGGGCTGCTGCCAAGGCCTGGCTGATGGGGGAGCAGCAAAACTGCAACATGAGTAATCCCCTTCTTCTCCTCCTTGCTCATGTTAGGCAAAACACATTCCCCATTATAATTTATGAGTAATAATGTTAATTGCCAGCTCTGTGTAATTGGTGTGGTTCAAAAATGGGCTGTTAATTGTCGTTTGTATCAGAGCCTTGACTTTTCTGAACAGCCGTGGAATGTGAGTTTTAATTACCAAGCTCCTTGCTGCCATAAATGTCCATGAGTGATTTAGGAAACACAGGATGCAGAGAAGGTTTTGACAGGTTTTTTTTGCCTTGCAAGCCCTTCAGCTTGCTGGGGATAATAACTCCAGTAAAACCAAAGCAGCACCATCAAAACATGACAAACAGAGTCACAGCTACGCTGCAGCTTCTGTAAAAGGGAGCTCTTTACTGGGGCAAAAATTTGCTCTAAGGATGGGCCAGTGATGGCAAAACAAGTGAATTAGGAAATACACATTTCTTGACTTTTAATTGGTTCCTCTGTCACAAGAAAATGGGTAGGTTTGAAAATTCATAATTTTCATAAGTGAAATATAAATTCTGGAGTGGTGGGGTTGGGTTTTTGTTTCTTTGGCTTGTTCTTTTGTTTTTTTTTTGTTTGTTTTTCATTTTGTTTTGTTTTGTTTATTTAGATTTAACTGAATCTGCATTCAGCAAAGACAAGAGCTAGTTGTCAGTAGCAGATTTGGGGTCACTGATGGCAAAGTGAACTGCAGCCTGCAATTTGAAGGGTACATAAAGCACTGGCTGTGCTCCACAGTATGTGCTGGTAAACTGCAGTAAAACCTCCCTGTTGCAACATAAATATGGCATGAAAGTTGATTAACCAGGTTTATGTTGTTAGCCAAGCCTGAAATCCATCTGGACTAAAAGGATAAAAATGAAAACTAAGGTGTTTTACAGCAAAATAGTGAGCCCAGATTAGAAAAGGCAGAGGTTTGAATATTTAAGTTCCCAGCAAGATGAGCAGTTATTTGGTTTTTTGGTTTTTTTGTTGGGGTTTTGTTTTGGTTTGGGTTTTTTTTGGGTGAAATAACTGTGATTTGTTGACTTGAGGTCATTATCATTAAAGGAAGAGCTGTTTGTGTGTCTGAGTGGACCCTTAGGATGTAGAGTCTTCCCCTGTTCTGGGCCTGTTCTGTGTGTGCTCCTGAGGAGAACAGTTCATTAGGAATGTTCCTTTGGAACTGGAACAGTCCAGCATCTCTGAGACCTTCATTCTGCTCTTTGGAGTGTCCTCAAAACCATGCCCTGCTCACCATCCAAGTCTGGAATAAACTTTTTCACTCGTTGTGCTGATATGTTTGAAATTGAACCTTGGTATTGCAGGGACTTTATGGACCAAGGTGATGACAATTAAATATTCCAGATGTTGGTGGTGTTTTTACACAATGGCTATTTAGGAAAAACAACGTCTGAAGGTAAATTTATCACCCCAGATTCTGGTCCAGGAAAGGTGTGCTGAGGCAGCAGCTCTGCCCCACGAGGGACTGAATTTGATGTGTTTGTTAATGATACGGGCACAAAATCAAGGTACTGTCTGGCTGACAAGGGCCTTAGGAGTGGCAAAATGGGCTCAGCAGGAATATTCCCACTGGGTCAGAAGCAGCCCTGCTGATACAATTTATGTTTGCTGAATTCTGCTGGCTGTCCTTGCAAAGTTTTATCCCTAATCAATATGGGCAGAGCCCTGGCAGTGGAGCAGCTCAGGAAATGCAGGAGTTTTATGTGGATCTGCAGAAATCCACGGGGTGTGTGGTAGATAAAGGGGAACAGTTCTCATGTCCTGAGCTCTTAAGGGTCCATGTCTTTTCCTCCCAATGGAAGACTCCTGTTTATTAACTCTGACTCCTGCAGAACTCCCCCATCCAGGTTAAATCTGCAGCACAAAATCACTCTGTTACTAAACAAATATGATTTTCTGTTCCCAAATTGATGCTGTCTTAACTATATACTTATCCACTTCTGTACTTATCACCTGCTCCTTCCCCCTGGTCCCCCTCCTTTTTACCACATTTAAATAGAGCAAGGCTCTTTTTCAACCACTCAAGTGTGATTAAACCTAAATTTAGGGGGATGTCTGCTCAGCATTGTTGTTTTTGTAGCAGGTCCATTCCATATTGACGTTTAGCACAAGAAACCAAAGGACATTAACTATTTTAAGTGAATATCCTAATTTTTTATGGAATTGTCAGAATCCTAAATCAGTAACCAGAATCTGAGCTTATTTCCATTTATTGCTGAACAGTGTGGTAAATAACGTGCTCTCGCTTGCTTTTTGAGACTCTGAAATTAAGCCTATTTATTTAAGATTTAAACTAATTATAGGTGCATAATTCTGCGATGTATGGAAACAGAATCTCTCCTAAAGAGCTGATGGGGAAACAGAAGTTTAATTCAAGCCCACATGAGCTATTATTGGAATTTCAGTAGAATAGAGGCTGGTCTGAAAGTATAGAAATGGTTTGGTTTATCCCTGCCCCTTAAAGTAATATTAGGAATATGAATACCTTTATTTAATCAAGCCAGCTGTATCCTGGGAAGGTGAAACACTGGGTAATTTAAAGCCAAATACAAAAGTTCACGTTCTTCTGGGGATGGTGGTTCTGACATTGCAAGGCCAAGGTCAGGAGCTCTTCAAGCTGAGACACAATAACTTGTCAAGATTTACTGTTATTAATTAGGGCTTGGAAACAAAAAATTATAATATGCACATAATTCCTTAATTTTTGTTCTGCTAATTCACTGCTTTTAATAAGCATGCTAAAAATAACACTATTTTTAAGGTCGATGAAAAATCAAACCTTATTTATTGAAAAGAAGCCAGCAATTTTGTTCTCCTCTGTTTATGGAATTTATGCATCTTTCCTGTTTGGAAGGAGGGCTGGTGTAAAAGAGATTCTCACAAAACAAACAGGAGTGGAGGGTGTTTTTAGATTGTTGTGTAATTTTCATGAGGAGTGAGAGGTAAAATCATCCACCCTAGAGAGGGAGAAAACATTTGCAGCAAGGGAATTCTGGTTCAAGCCTTAACTGGGAGCAGCTGAGAGCAGCTTTTGCAGGCAGAGTGACACCACGTGACTGTGGTGATACAAATTTTATTTCAGGAGCACTTAAGAAGCATATGTTAATGTTTTGTAAGGGAGGGTGGCTTTGGAATGTCCTTTGAAATGAGAATCTCTGCCATTGTTTAAATAGAACCTGTTTGCAGTGTGTCTTAATTTATGTCTCGTCAAGGGCAGATGAGAGAATTCTTGTCTGTAGAGATGAGATACAGATGGCTGGAAAGAAATCCAAAGAACCCAAGCACTAAGTGCTTTAGGTGTGGCTCTGGTGGCATCTTTCCCCTTCCTCCTGCCTCACCTGGTGCCTCTTGTTGCACAGAACATTTCACTGCCCCAGTGGCTCTCACACACCCAGGGTGCAGCATTCCTTTGCAGAATAAACCCAAACAAAGCCTCCATCCTGAGATTCCAAGCAGAACAGAATTCTGCTGTTCCTCCGTGCAGGAGGAGCTTGTGTGCATTTGTGTGAATTAGTGCTTCCAGATCTGATTGTTCAAGAGGCAGAATTGGAAGAGAAGGATGGCGTCTGCTGGTTCAGCCCTGCTTTTCTCAGGAGACGTGTTGTGCTGCTATTCACAATTAAATTGCCAACTCTGGAGGGTGGGCTCTTCTATAAATGAAGTTGTAGCTCAAGACATCAAGAATGTACGTGGGAGTGGAGTGGCAGAGCTGAGGGAAGTATTTCTGTCGTTTAAGAGTGTGAGAAAGTACCTTTAGGTTGTTCTGAACTGGGATTTCGCTTCAGAGAATGCCTGGAAAAAGCAAGGAGCTGAGTGTGAGCAGGAGCTGTGTGTGTGAGCTCTGGCACCAATATAACACCAGGCAGGGGGACACTCAGTGGGGATGTACTGGGGCATATATTGAAGAAAAATATTTACTGGGGTGGCAGAAAAAGAAACCTTATGATCCAGGCTTTCTCATGCTACCTGTGGGTCAGCTGTCCATGCAGATATACAGGGAATTCCTGTTCCTTAAAACGTGGGACTTCTTTTTTGCTAGTGGCTCAGTTCATAATCTGCATATGTAGTTGGAGATCTAAAACCAAGCCCCCAGAGCCCCAAAATCTGCCAACAATTCACACAGTATGGTTGAGGTGCATTCTTGGATGCAGACAGGTTCGAGACTTCAAACTTCTAAAAGAATATCAGCAGAAATCTAAGATGGATATTGAAATAACCTGATTTATTTTCCTAGTGATGGTACTGTTGGCACCTGGCACAGTTATTTGTACTGTGGCATTATTGTCAGATGGCCTTTTCTTAAGGGCTTTGTAAACAGCAGGATGAAATAAAGCAGAGTTTACCAGTGAAATCATATGGATTTCAGGGTGAGTATTCCAGAGGGGAGAAGATTAGAGCCTGATGTCTATGAGGAGACAATAGCACATGTAACATGAGATATAGGGTGAAGAAGGAAGGTGAGAGAGGGAAAAGGACAAAATTGTTTTGTATTTTCCAGCTGCCCTTTTTATTCAGTAGCAATTGATATCTGTGTGTAATTATAGGGTAAAAACAATCTATATTTTAATGAAACTTTAGAAAATAAAAGCTCAAGTTTGAATGGCCAAAGGGACACTTGTCCATAAAGCTGAACCAGCCCAAACTGTGTGATGCTTTAAATGCTATTGGGTGTTTATGCTGGACCCCAAAATTGCTGTATTTGTATTTGAAGCCTCATCAGATTGACTGCAAAGCTTCCAGTGATCTTCCTCTTCAGCAGTGGACAATACCTTAATTGCAGGGATGATGCCATGTTGGGTATTGTTAAATAAACCTAATTTTTACTCATCATTTTACACTTTCATACAGCAATTATTTTCCTTCCCCCTTCAGCTTCCCACATTTATACAGATCATGGGAAAGATATCCTTATGAAATTATATTTAACAATTGAGCTCTTAACACATTTCTGTCAAGGCTTTGAGCATATTGATGGTGACCCTGTTATTTAACAGTGATTATAATTGATTCCTCACAACTCTTAATGCCAGGCAATGATTAGAGAATGAGCTATGGCCAGCTCTCTTGTGGTGAGATTTTTTATCAGGCAGTGTAAGATTGGAGTAAAACTGGAAGGACTTTTTATGCTATGAAAGCCTTTATGAGTATTAAAAAAAAAAAAAAGTAAAATGTGATCATTTTAAATAAGTCTACTGACAAAACATTTAGCAATGAATGCTGTTGTTTGTGTTATTGTATTATCTCTAAATGCCAAGCCAGACTAAGAGTACGGAACTTGCAGTCTGGCTCCTTTTGGCACTGGTTATTTCATATTACTTTATATTTTCCTTACCCTTAAAAAGGCCACTCTCATCCCTGATCAGATGCTCTCTTCTTCAAGGGGAGACAGGAATGGGAATGACAAAAAGATTGGATTTGAGTATGCTGGGACTTGGAAGCCTTTATGGTTTCACAGGAATCCTGTCAGGATTGCACAGTGATGTGGGTACATGTTTATATCCTGACATTTGTACACATTTACATCCTGACATTTGTACATATTTACATCCTGACATTTGTACATATTTACACCCTGCCATTCCCACTGCAGGGGTGGTGGGGACTGGCACAGTAACAGGATTTCCATCACTGGGCATGGCCTGGGAGAAAGGAGCATCTCTGAATGAGGAGCCTGAGGAAGAGATGCCCCCCAGCCCTGTGGGAACCCCTGAGCTCAGTGCAGGACACAGCACTGGGGTCTGGCTTTGCTCCTCTCCTCGGGCCTGGCAGGGGCTATGCACAGCTCTTCTCCCACTGCAGATTAAAGCTCCTGCTGGAGCTGGGAGCTCCCCCAGCCTGGCTGTTCCAGGGTCAGTGCTGGCACTGTGGAGTTGACTGCTGCACCTGACTTAATAAATGGGGAATCATTGCAGAATATCAAAAAAAGGTAGAGGAAATCCAGAGCAGCAGGAAAAACACAGAATTGTGACCTCTTCTCTTGCCCCATCACCTTCTACCTTCTCGAATCCATCTCATCAGTGTTCCTTTACTTTTTGTTGGTTTTCTCTTTTTTATTATTTTTCTGCATTCCCCAGCTTGGCTAAATCTACTTTTCTCTCATTCCAGCTCTGCCCTGTGCAGTCTGTTGCTGATTGCATTCCTTCCAGTTAGTTCTCAATATTCAGATCCCACCTACCCACAGCAAGATCTACTTGTCATGGTTATTTACAGAAGACTTGCACTTGTAAACACACAAAATTTAATTGCTTTTCTCTCTTCCTGTACTGCCTGTGCTGTCTACCTTTTAAGCCTAATGCCACGCTACATCTGACAACATAAATGAGAAGGAAAGGCATAAAATCTGAGGGTTTTGTTCAAAATATCATATGGATTTGTGAAACTTTGATGTGAGTTTTCTTCTATGACTTAAAGTCTTTAGAAATAGTAATATAATTGTGTTACCCAGCTTTTTAAATGAAGGTGAGTGTACAGTGAGTGCTGTGGCACAAAGAAAAAAACTCAACATTTAGCCATTAAGAATTCCTTGGCAGCATGGTAAGGAATCAGAAAGTTGGGTTGTTTTCATGTTCACTTCCCCAGTTTCTTTTTTGGGCAGAAATGAGGAAAGCTGCTCTCCCTGGACTGCTGACCTCAGTGGGATTAAAGCCCTGCTGTGCTGGGGACTCCCCAGGTTGTGAAGAGCAGGCCCTGACATTGATATTTGTATTTTTTCCCCAGAGCTGGTTTGGTTTGGGTGTCCCCGTGGGGCAGTGCCAATCCTGCTGTGCCACCCCAGGGTGGGGAGGGGACACAGAGGGGACAGGGCCTGTCTGCCAGGGCTGGATGGATTTAACCCAGTGGGTGCAGTTCCATTCCAAATCAGCATGTCAAGGTCAGATGTCCTGCAGTCTTGGCTGCTGCAATCCAGCCTTTTCCCAGGATCTCAAGCTATTCCTGCTCAATCAACACTGATCATCTTTAACCACCCAGTTGTTCCTCAGTTTGCTCAGATTTTAAATATATGAATATGCATAGCTATGAAGGAAAAGGAAAAAAATCATTATCAGTGGTGCTTCACACATCCATAGCATAAATATAGGTTTCATCACTTTGTTCTGTTCTCATTTTTTTCATGCATGTTTTTTTTCTGTCTGCTGTTCAGTTTTGAGAGTTGATGATGAGGTAGATCTCTGGGCACTGCAAACAGGGTCTGGGCAGGGAACTTCTCTGTCCCACCCCTTTGGGTTTCCATTGCTGGGCTCTCAGCAGGAGTGGGAGAAAGATCCAACTGGGCCCTCTGCAGAAACCAGCAATGTTATACAAGATCTTATGGAGAGGATAAAAATTTCATTCCCAGGCACTTCAAGACTATACAAGAATTTGGGTATTGCACATCTGTGTTTTACTTGGGAACTTTTGTGATTTTTATTTTTATTTTATTTTTAAATCACTGTGCAAGTGTTGCTACAATAAAGGGTTTGGGGAACTCATCTCTGTTTATAACTTCATGTAGCAGGAGGTACTAAAAGAGCCAGTCTGGAGGAAGCTTTGAAGAATCAGGGCCTCAGTTGCTTCTCTTTTTCTAAAAAGTCCGAACTTGCAGGCTCCCAAAAGCAAAATATGCTTTACAGGTTGTTGTCTTCTGGTACAATGATGATCAAACCAGGGGCTGGTGGGGGAGTAAAAATTAAAAGCTTCTCCTCTGCCTACATTTATCTTTGCTTGCTTCTTGGATATGTCCCCCAAAAAAAAAAAAAAGGCCAAAAGGGTACTTGGCTTTCCCTGTTCATATTTCTGAGCACCTTGAAATGACAATGTCTGAGGGATTACATGTTATGGGGGCTGTTGTGGGATGAAATTGGAGCCATTATAAATGGTCTTCATTTTGCCCTTCTTTTGAAACTTGCTTATACCAAACAAGTATTATTTGAAAAGAATCTCCAAGAGTAAAAGATTAAAGTACCAATGCAAATTTGAAGTGTTCAAGATTGAAGAATCACCTTTCCCAAAAGCAGAAAATAGAGTATATTTCTCTTTTTTCCTTGGTTTCTTCTTATTTTTTTTTCCTTTATCCAATGACAAAACTGGAGAATGATAACTTGTTCAACAGTGGATGAGAACAGAAAGATTTGTCCACCATCATTGTTAAATCAGAGATTTTTTTTAGTTCTGCTGTTATTGAGAGGTTGAATGTTTTTTGGCAATGATTTTAAGTAATTCAATATTTAAGATGTGGTAAATCTATATTATATATCTATTATATATTAATCTGTATGTATCTAATGCATCCAGAGAAATTCAATCCACAGCTGAACTTTCTGGCCCATTAAAGACTCTTTCAAATGTTCATTCCCAAGTTAAAATTGACTTTGTCAGCACAAATAAAAGTAAATGGAGAAGATTTCTCTGTTGTGGATTTGATTTGTTCTGATTTTTGAATATGTTATCATAGTCACACCAAGATAGTAGTTTAGTTTGGAAATTCAAGTTTTGAAGGCCCAGTTATAAGAAAAAAATCACCATTTAATGGGTTTGTAAATCAGTTATCAGCACATGAACATCAAGGTCAACAGCAGACTGGTGAAGAAATGAAGTAAAGCCTCTGCAGAGGACTGGGAATGTGGACCTTCCTGGAATTTGCAGCAAGGCTCAGGGGGAAGGTGATTATTAGAATGAATTTATGGCATCCTGAAGATGCTCAAGGCACAGCACAATCTGAAACAAGAAGAGAATTTAGTCTGGGTCTTGCTCATAGTTCTTCCTTTGAGCTGTTGTTTCTCTGAAGCTGCAGATGGGAGCAGCTGCAGGAGGGAGGACAAATCTTCATCACAGCTCCTGTGCCCTTCACCTGGACATGTCTGCATCTGATACTCTTATGGGGTAGGAGTTGTTTTTGCTCCTTGAGGAAAGCGGGATATTTTTTAATATACCAAAGGAGATTAAAACAAAAAGAGCACAGTGCTGTCTTGCTGAAAAATAGCTTCTAGATAAGGTCTGTTGCTCCTAGTCCTGGTGACTTATTGGGATCACATTTTCATTTGCAGTGAATGGAGAGGATGCCATGGAGACAATGGTGGGGTGGTTGGGCAAAAGGAAATCAGGGCTGATGTGAAAAGATGAGACAAATTCAAGCAGGAGGCTGTTCCTGAATGTCTATGAAGGTTGCAGAGTCAGGCTCTTTATTTGAGCTTCATCTCAATTATGGTGGCCCCTGTTTAAATAAAGGACATAGTAATATTTTTTTGATGGTTTGTTCAGTGCTTAATAAAACCTGTTTCTATTCTATTAGAATTGTGTCTGTTACAGACTGAAGACTGGGAGTAATCTTTATGAATTAGCTTTTCCTATTCATTCTCACTAATAACTCTGTCTGTGGCACTTTGTTTCTATGGTAATGTTTGTGATGCAGCTTCTCCTTTTATTTTAAGTAGAATTCTGGAATGCTTGTAGGGACAAACACTCTCAGAATCCCATATGAGACTTTTCTGCAGGAAGATCACAAGATTTGACTCCAGAGGATGAAATAATCAGAAGAGCAAAGCCATTGTCAGATGAAAATATTGTTTGACAAAATTAACAGGAAGGTCAGATAAATTTACTCAGAGTGTTTGGAGAATGAATTGATCAAAGGATGGCTTAAAGGATGACATTTTTTTCCTTCTGAATATAAACTCCTTAGAAATGCATATCCATCTCTGATTCCACAACAAGGCTTTCTCTCCTGTTCCCTGGGAGGTATGAACTGAATCACCAGCTCCACACAGGGTGCAGATTAGGCAGAGAGTAGCCAGGAAACTGTGGAAAATTTTGAAGCTAAAATTGGTTTGGAGGACAATATTGCTTCTGCTATTTAAAGCCTGTCCATGGCCACTGAGGACGAGTCCCGGGGAATGTGGGGGGACACATCTGCAGCCAGAGCTGGGTGTTCCTGAACACACAGGAGATTATTTCTTGGGTACTTTTTGAATTTCCAGCTACTGCTCAGTGGAAGTCATTGCTTGAAAGAGAATTTAAAAAATAGTAAAACCCTCAAAATGGTCAAGGTAACCAGCCTTCCCCATTGCTGTGAATTTGGGGGCAGTTGAATCCCTAACCTTTACAGCCTGCTTTGCTCAGCCCCTGGTGTTTCTCCACATTGATGTTTCAATATTAGAAAGTCTTTTCCTTGGAGCTCCAGGTGTACCTGGGACTGGAGTTGTACAGAAGGATTTGTATAGACATATAAGATTTTTCAGGCCATGTACATTATTTTTTATGTAGATAAGGAACCTTTTAGTAGGGATTTTTCACCCTTTGCTTTTTCTGTTTTTCCTAAGAATGTCAGAGAGGTTTTCATCCCAGCTGTGCTGTGGCATGTGACACTTCAGAGAAACAGATTCCCTTTTAGAGGGAGCTGCAGCAGAGGAGGCAACTACTCAGAAAAACAGGATTTGCCCTTAGAAATGCAGCTTCAGTGTTAAATTATGGAACAAATAACACTCCTTGATAATAAATACATCTTAGTAGCTGTGCTTCTGAGGGTTTTGCAAATGCTGAGAGTTGGTTTCATGCTAGAACACAAACAAGAGACTTATGAGCTTCCTCTGCCTCATTTTCATTAGCCCAGAGCATTTGTGTTGCACAGGAAATTCACAGGCTGGGGCTGCCAGCTGAAATATGGGACATTACAACAGCCCCATTTGCATTTGCACTCCACAAACACTCTAAAGATCAACTTAATGCTCTTATAAATTGAGGGCTGCTCTTGAGAAGCCCTTTAATGTCTCCAGGAATCTTTATATGAGTTGTCACTAATATTGGGAGGGTGATAATGTTGGATAAAAGGAAAGAAACTCCTTGGTTCAGCTCAGGGCTTGGATTTGGAAATGCCCCGTATGAAAAACAACTACACATCTGCACACATGTTGGTCAACATTGCTTTTCTTAGTTAGGAAGATTTAATTATTTTTTTCCAGTGAGGATTTGAGGATGTGTATGCAGATTAACCATATATACATAGTGAATTTGGATTTTTAAATTTTTATTATTTTCTTTTGGTTGTTTGGCTTATGACAATATTTTTTGTAGAAAGTGTTAACTTTAAAAAGTATAACGATGATAAGTAATACTCACACAATCCTGTCAGCATCTAATTCAGAGAGAATACTTGATGGCTGAAACCCAAGATTTCTGATAAGCCCTAAATTGTTTTTATTCTACATCAAGATAAAATAAGCCTTTAATTTCATTTATCTGTCAGTGAAAAGGCAGATAATAAAAGCCACAGAAAGTCAATAAACCCACTGATTGAGGCTTCAAATGTTAGAATGCTGCTTCTAATTCCTGCCAGGAAGCGTGGTCATGTCCTGACCTATCTGCTGGGCTGCTCCTTCTTCTGGGCTTAACTTCTGCCTGGAAGATTCCTTGAGCCTGAAGGATTTTACAGACAAAAGTGGTGTAAATAGTGTCCATGACTACATTTCTAGGTTATATTTTTTAAAATCTGATTTTTAAAAATACTGGGGGGTGGGGGGTGTTTCCACCATGGAAAATGGATTCTCAGAAAGTTCCTGAGTTATTCCTTTTAATGGGAATTCTAAAAGTCATGGACTGGGGAGGGTCGGGGGAATAAAAAGATGTTTGGGTGGGAAAAAAAGGTTTTTTTTTTTCTCCAGTTATCTGGGAACTAATTGGTCTACTGTCTCTGTCACTGTATGTTATACAGCAATAAAATCCAGTCTAAGATGTCAAAGGTGCCATGCAAACAAAATAATTCTATGTGAGTTTAAGAATTTGTGTGTTAAAAGCCCAAGCTGTGAACATTGAGGGTCCTTCAGATACGATGTGCTTCCTCAGGCCATACTTTATGTTAACCCAAACACTTTAAATCCCAGAAACAAGACCAGTTTTATGATATTTAGTCATAACTGTAACTGGGCTTGAGTTGTTTTTGTTTTTTAAACCAAAACAAACCTAACAGCAACAAAAAAAACGTCCAAGGAAGAAACAACATTAGAAAAAGAAACAATGCTGTTAATGGGACAGTGTAGCTTGTTTAGGGCAACATGAAAGAAGAAAATCTGCCTTTAAGGATTTTAGGGTTACAGGTATTTTAAGGAAGGTGTTTTGTACGAGGACAGGGGAGCAAGGCAGCTGCAATCAGAAAAATACCCTGTGCCAGGCAGGCCTGAGGGACTCTTACAGGAGCCTGCAAAGGGGCACAGGACACAGGGAACGGCTCCCAGTGCCAGAGGGCAGGGATGGATGGGATATTGGGAAGGAATTGTTCCCTGGCAGGGTGGGCAGGCCCTGGCACAGGGTGCCCAGAGAAGCTGTGGCTGCCCCTGGATCCCTGGCAGTGTCCAAGGCCAGGTTGGACACTGGGGCTTGGAGCAGCCTGGAACAGTGGAAGGTGCCCCTGCCCATGGCAGAGGTGGGACTGGATGGGATTTAAGGTCCTTCCCAATGTAAGCTATTCCATGATTCTGTGACTCTGGGTGAGGTTTGATTAGAGGTTGATTTTAAAAGGTGAAGATGACTCCAGCAATTCAGGGGAACCCCCCTGAATCCCTCATGTACTCCTTGGTTCCTACAGAAAGGAGTCCAGGTAAGAGCCCTGAACCTGTGGGTTAAAAGAAATGTTTCCTCAGTGATAAGCAAAGTGCAGAGGCTCTGATGATCTCACACAGTTGATGGAAAACTTCAATATTTACTCTATATGCATTCTCTGAGTTTACTTGAGAGTTTGACATCTAACTAATATTGTGCTTCATAGGAGTTTGTGTTGTTCTCTATCAGCATTCAATAAATTTTTAAAGGCAAATCTTTCCTAATTGGCAGTAATGAGCCAGTAAAACTTATATTTGATTAAGAGACTACAGAGACCCACAAGAGCTCCTTGTGCAGTTTAAACAGTAAATTTCTAGAAGTTCATTGTCTCAGTTCTGAAAGCTGGCACTGCCCTGTGGGCTGCCCTGAGTGCTAAATCTGATTGATTTTGTTTCCTTCATGTCATTCCCAACATTTAAAGATTTTGTAGCTCTTCAGATAATGGTGTATAGGAGCAGAAATCCCACATTTTTAAAGCTGCAGAGGAGAGAATCTCCCAGGTAAGTCAACCAATGGAGTTATCATTAAATCTTCTCACCAAAGGCCATTGTCAAACTCTACTTATGAGTGGGAATTGTTCTGCAAAGCACAGAATTTTAAACTTATTAAAACTAAATCTAAACTTAGACATTGTTAGACACCTAACAAATTTTCCAAATCATTCCTGAGTTTTCCAGGACAAGATTTAAAGTGGGGTAAGTTTTGTGGCAGATCTGCACCTGTTAGCAGGTTCAGAATCCTATTTGTTTATATGGACTATGGTGATTTATATCAGCTCAGGTGATGTTTGTAAGGACTATGGTGATTTAGATGAGGTGAAGGTCAGGTGAATGGAGATCCATAGGTGAAAAAAGGTTCTGGGGGATGGAGTGCAGAGAAGGAAATGCTTAACAGTTTTCAAAGTGGGTGCTTTTAGGTAAATTCTGCTTTCTTTATTCCAAAAATCTCAAATGTCATGTCTTCCCTCACATGGGTGAAGAAAGGAGCATTTGCCCTCTAGTGCTTTGGAGAAATCCTGTTTCTGCCTGAACAAAATTCCCCCCAGTGAGAAGGCGAAGTCATCTCTGTCACATCTCTTTCTGTCCTGCAGTGGCTGAACCCAAAGCAAAACCTCACACGAGGGGTTGAGAGCTCACCCTGCAATTGTGGTTGAACTTAATTCACAAAGCAGAGGTTGGCCATGCCATGTGCTCCACTGGAAGCCTTGCAGAACCACTTAGTTGTGTTTTGGATTTCTGATCAGAAGTTTGTTCTTTATCTGCCCAGGTGGGGTCCAGGAGCTGCTCTGCTGGGTGACACACCTGGGAACAAGGTGGGATGAGAGGAGGGTCCTGCCCTGCTCTCCTGAGTGAAAACAGGGAGCTGAGATTTAGTGTTTGCAGCCTGTGGAAGCTGTTGAAGAGTGCCCAGTAAAGTTACACATCAGTTCCTGCTGGGAAATGAAGGATAATTAAGTGGTGGAAACCAGCACAAACTGGGTTTTGTGGAATCTTTGGGTGTTTGAAATGTTCATGACATTTCTTCCTCAGGTTTCGAAAGCCTGGTTGTGATTAACTCCAGAGCTGGCTTTATTTTATAAAAACAATACAGTTGTGATAGGAAGCTTGAATCAATATTGACTGAAAGGAAGGTGACACTAAGAGGGAATAGAATATTTACCTTTTTACCTGCAGGCTTAAATACCTAATTTAGGAGTTCTTTCTCTTGCAATTTTTATGGCTCTAAGTTGAGCTGTGTGAATACTCCCTGTGTCAATCACCAACACCACTCCTTGCAATGGGAGTTCTGTCAAGTAGGTGTTTTATTTCTGTTATTTCTGATCTTTTTAATATTTCTCACACAGCAGAGCCATTGTATCAGCAGTGCATTTTGTATTTTTCATGGTAATTGGGTACTGCAATTTATTTCAGTTTATATGTGGAAATAATACATATACAAAGAAATTTCAGGCTTGTCCTTCCCTCGTGGGTCAGGCAATATTGGCAAGGGTTTACTGGGTTTTTTTGGCCTATAAATACTCCCTACTCTATATGTCCTGCTGTCACTGTGCTTGTGTCACCTTTCCATCCCCATGTGAGTTCATGGCTGCTAAATTTAGTGTTTGCAATACAGGGAGCAAAGCTGCTGTGTGGGGCAAGGGAAAAGATATATTTACATGCTCTGAACACAAACAGTGACTTCTGGAGATCATGGAAACCAGGGGTTTTCAGAATAGAAAATGCCCCAAACAAACAGATGTTCACTAGTTCTAAGTCAGCTCTTAGTTCTTCAAACCCAGGTTTCTACTGCTGCTGCTGAAGGTTTGTGGAGGTGTTCATAAAGGTGGTGTCAAACTGGCAAAAGATATTTTATTTCAGGCAGAAAAAATTCACCAGTGGTCTAAAATATCTTGTGGAGCAAGTCTGTAAATTCCCTGGGTTCTGTCATGGCTGTGGCCTGTACAGAACAGCAAAGCTGAAGTACATCTCATGTCAGACAATGTCCAAAACTTGTATGTGGCTTCAGTGCCAAAAAAAAAAAAAGAGCAGATTTTCCCTGAAACTTTGCAAGAAAATTAAACCATAATAGAATAATTTCTTTTAGTTCATGGGAATTTTAAGAGTTATTATTCTAGTACGGGCAACATCTACAAGTTCTTCATGAAATTCAAATTATAATTATTGTAGTTCGAAGTGTGGTCAGGATTTTGGAGATAGAATTTTGTTCCTAACAGTATAATTAAATAAGGGAGATAATATAAGGCAGAAACAAAGGCCTTTTAACTCCCCAACCTGAATTTGGGTTTTCCAAGTGCTGCCAATGTCAGCCATGGTAATTTTAAACGTAACAGTTCACTTTTTAAAAGAATAGATCAGCTTAGAATGAATAAGAAAGAGAGTAACCCTTTCCATAAATCCTTAAGCTTTGACAAATTAGACAATTCCTTACATTATTGGAAAAGTAAAGGTAATATTTCACAGCAACTGTCTTCAAATTCTGTCTGTAGAAAGACCATTGCTTAATATGCCTTTTGTTTGGGAATATGGAGATGTTTGTTGGGTTGAAACCAGGAGCTCCCATTCTGCCGAAGCTCCAGTGTTTCACTTGGGTTTTTTATCGTTGCTTTGAATTAGAACAGAAATATAAATACCTCACACAAGAAAATATTTAAGCTACTTTTCAAGAAAGAAAAGAAAAGAGAATCTTCATTCCAAACTCAAACTTACCAAACTGCATTTTGAAACACGCTGCATTGATCTATTGTGTTTTCTGCTTAGAAGTGTTGACAAATTCCCTAATAAAAATGATTATAATGCATAATGTGGCTGGCCTGTGGGAGGAGGGGAGCAGCTCTGGGCAGGACACTCTGGGCAGGCAGCCTGCCTCTCTCTCCCAGGCAGCCTTCCAAGCCAAGCTGCCAGCCCTCCAGCCAGCCTGCCTGCTTGTCACAAGTTTTAGTGGAATAAACATTCCCAGAGAACGTTTTGATCCAGAAAATCAGCAGTTTTTGATGGCAAATTGTTCATCAGAAGAGTTTTAGCCTGCTCTATTAAGAACATAAGTCTCTGAAATTGTTAGTCTTGAATAGAAGTGTTGCCAAACAATTGAATGTAATAGCCTTCACTGCCTGGAAGGCTCGTTCACTTTGTCTCTGTAATAGCTCTTGGTTTTCTTTTAACACCCCCTGGAAAGGAGTAAAAGTTAATTAAAGTGGGTATTTTTCTGTGTTTGCAGGCTGTTGCCATTGAAACAAGTGTGGACAGGGTTCAACGAAATGGAGTTCAGAGTCAGCTGAACTTGGAGGTGTCAGGAAAACAGCTGTACTTTGCAGCATGGGTTATCAGCCTAATTAGTTTGAAGGAGGAAAAAACTTGTGCATTTTTTCAAAATAAAAAGATGGAATACATTTCATTGGTAGTCCTAACACTTTCACTTGTAATTTCTTTATAAAGCCATTGAACTAATTAAAATTTTGTTCAGATCTGGGAGCAGCTCCCTCTGTTAGAATCCCTCTCTGTCAGCATGAGCACAGAAGAGAGAGGCTGTGGTAATCAGGAGGCAGCACTGGTTAGGAGACATCCAGACACGTTTGCCAGCCCAGCTCCAAGCGTGGATCCACACGATCCAAGCCCAGCTCCTGTGTGCTGAGCTTTGAAGAGAAGGGGATTTGAAGAGAAGGGGATTTTGGCAGTCTGGGCTGTGGTGTCCTGGCTTGGGCTGCAGCCCTGGTGACCCTGTGTGAGGCTGTGCCCCTGTTCAGGCCAGCCTTGGGGCAGGGCTGCAGCCGAGTGGGGTGAGGGATGAGCAGCTCACGGTGTGCCAGGGCTGTGTGGGAGCACCTGGAAACTGCTCCTGTGCAGTGCCAGCCCCAGGGCTGTGCTGCAGCTCTGATCCCTTGCTTTTCCATGCCTTGGCCTCAAACACCAAGCTCTGTTTGCCAACGGCTTCTGCCTCCCTTCAAATCACCAGTTTTCTACTCAAATCTCTTTTGCTTTCTTGTTGTTTTCCTTTCTTCTCCATTCCCATTGATGCCATTGTGGTACCATCTGTTTTCTAGGTGGGGAAGATCCATTTCAGGCCACTTACACTGATAGCAGGGCCAGATTTACATTCACTGAAAACTCTTTCATGAAGAGGAAATTTGCATAAGAATACTTGAAACCAATTTTTTCTCTCATCAACAGCAGAGAGGACTGGACTCACACCAGTGTGCTGGGTTCTGATGAATTTTTCTGTTATGACTTTTCCTGTTATGAATCCCACTCAGAGAACAGAAATGCAGCAATAATAGCAAATATATCTACCTGTGTGGTCTCTGGGATGTGCCATTGCAGACATTCATGTTTAAATGCCATTCTGAAATTTTGATGAGGACATCAGCCACAAAAGATCTCATTCTTAAAACTATCTGACAGGTTTTGAAGTAGAAAAAGACTTAAGAGACTTCAATACTCTATTAAATAAGAAACCCTCTTTCCCCTCCTTATGTATTCATCTCCTCCACAAACTTTGATGTGCGACTTTGATTAGGTATCAAAAAGAAATAAAGGGTACTTCATTTTGGCATATTTTGAAAAATTTCATCAATTTTCAGGGAGCAAAATGGCCTTATTTGCTCAGCATGTCTGAGACTGAAGAAGACTTCAACCAGACCTGGTTCTCATAGCAAAAACTCTCACTGCCTTTCCTTTAGGATGTCCTCTGACTCATCAGCATCTGAGAGATTTGGCTCCAGGAGAAAGGGGTGAAAACCAAGAATTCATAAACTCTTCAGTAGTAGTTGGGTCAGCTGGGCAAAGAGGAGAAGCTGAGGAGGATGAAGGTCAATGTGCTTTTACCATAAAAATCCTCACCATTCATCTGGGTGCAGAAGGACACTGATGGGAGAGCAAGGCACCTTGGTTTGTGGGATTAAACATCTTTTCTTTCCTACTCTCTCAGATCTGCTGTGGAAAATTCCATCCCAGGATTCTTCTTCATCTCTGAGTCTGTGACAGAAAACAATCACCATTCCAGTTCCACACCCAGTAAGATTCCTCTGAGTGTCCAAGTGGCTCTGAAGGAGAATGAGCTCGATGAAAATGAGAAGGTGCCTCATGAAACAGAGACAGCAGCCTCTGAAAGCTCTTCTTTTCCTCCACAATTGCAGCTCCTGAACTGCTCATGAAAAATCCTGTTATGTAACTGAAAACCCTTTGTAAGGAAAGATTTCAGCATAATGAGGAGCCTGCTTACAACAATAGAGGTGATGGACATGACACTTCATCATTTCTTATTATGCTGTTGGAGCAGCTTCATGTCTGAGTTATCTTTTTACCTTGTTTGTTCCCTCTTTCTTAGATTGCCTTGATTCAAAATGAAAAAGGGAATTAAAATCAGGCCAAAGGGCTCTAAGACTCTGTGTGTGTCTTTAAAGAGATTGTATTTACTTGAGTGAGTGGGAAATAGGTTTTAGGTTTGCTTGCATGTGGTTTTATTTAATATTGGAGAAACAATTGAGTGCAAATGACAAGAACTGCTTTGCTCCACTGTTCAAATCATGAGGCAGGAGCACGAGGTGGGAATTCCATGTCCTTCCTATGGGTGGGAATTCCATGTCCTTCCTACAAGAAGCCAGAAGCTGCTTTCAGAAGTAGAAACTTTCACCAGGAAGATGTATTGACATTTCAGTTATTACCCAGCTATGCTCTCCTAATGCACCAAACAGCAGACATTATTTATAAACCTTTTAATGGAAATAACTGCAGCCACTTCATTATTTCAATGAGCTCTTAAAATGTTGATAAGTAGTGTGATGTTTTTACATAATAATACCATTAAAAATTACTGCTTTTGTGTATGTTTTTTTGAGAATGCATTTATTTGGCATTGTTAAAACCATGTAACATTTTTTCAGAAGTTCAGTGTCAGCACAGCAGATAATGGGTAAGTTTTAAGCCTTACTGACATAAGAACAAAACCTTTAAAAAGTCATAAAAATAATAAACCCAAACTACTTTGTTCAGGTGCCATTCAAAGGAAAACAAATCATTATGAAAATAATTAAAATTTCTATTATCAAAATAATTAAAATTCATAAGATATGAAGAATTCCACTGAAAGATTTCTTACCAGAAAGAATATTGAGTGAATCAACCCTGAGGCATCCTAAAGAACATCTCTGGCTGGAAGTATTTGCGTGTCAATAATTAACATTTGAAAAGGAGAGTAAGAAATGCCTTTTTTAATGACATGGGCTTGAGAAAGATATTGATTAATCTCTGCTCATGTGCAGATTTCAGGCCACTTGATAAAGGCCAAAGGGTTTTTTTTTTTCCTACAGTCATTTCAGAGACCTGGGGTCACTGAGGTCAGGTGAGCAAGTGACAACAGGACTCAGGAGTTGTATCTTCTGTTTGAACCATCAGCTATTGACTGAAACGAAGAGACCAGCAAAGCAGAGTAGAAGGACTTTAAGATCTAAATTTATAGCGAAATGAGATGCTCAAATATTCTTGGAACTTTCACGCTGAGAATCAGCATTTTTTGGTTTTTTATTTGTGTGTTTATCTACGTCCTTATCATCTGGTCTAAGCTTTTGTGGGGCCTGAGTTAATTTCAGATTTTTAGCAGAGCTAAGACTCTCCTGAACCAGCCAGCATCAGTTTAACAACGTCCCCTGATATTTTGTGTGATATAAATATTTGGGCCCTACATTTGTAGTCTTTATTTTCACTTGAAAATAAAGAAATTATGCAGTTTAGGACATTTTTTCAGGAGAGAACTGGTTTTTGTCATGCTTGTTTTGGAGGTACAATAAGCAGTTCTATTTCACAAGTACTGGCACATTATTTGTTTGTTAAATGACTGCTCTGCCTTTGTCAAAGGGGAGTAACAGTGCATTAATTCACCTATGAAACCACTCTATGTTGCACTGAAAAAAGGGGTAAGAAACGATAACACCCTTTCCCCCCATGCCAGAATATGGTTTTCCACAAAGCACAGAGGAAAAATCCTTTTTCACATTTCTAAGAAATGTGTTAGAAGTCCATTATATTCTGCAGGGCACAGTCCTTGAAAAAGCTCAGTGAGGACACAGTGGCATCAAATAAAGCATTTTTGGTCTTTTGGGCTGTAACTGGGGTTTAGCAAAATTAAAAATCCCATGTCTAGGTTGCTATTCCTCCTTTATAGAGCATTTAATGCCAGACTATTAGGAGCAAAGAGAAATACAAGGTGAGAGGTGTGGAAAATAAGACAGGCTTGTTTGATTCCCAAAGAATGCTAAGGAGTTTCTCTAGAAAAGTGAATTTCCATCAAATGCCCTGAGATAATCCCCAGGGCTACAGTTCTGCTCCAAGTTGAGTTACATGATATTGTAAATTTGAAATGGATCCCAAAGAAAGGATTATCCACTGATATCCTGTTGAGATGCACCCACAGTGCTGAGGCTCCATGTAGAGGATGGGATGTTTCCAGAATATCCCCCCTCACCAAAACTTTATCACTGATTTTCCTCTGGATTTAAAATTCCTTATTCCTGAGTGTCTGATCTTACCACAACACTGTGACAGAAAATACCATCCACAAAGAAAATAATTGTACCTGTTATACTCTTATGCTTCAAGATTAGGTGATGAAAATGGAACTGATGTCTCATCCTGAGAATGTTCAGGAGCTGCGAAGATAAAATATCAGTTCTTATTATTTATTTTGTTAAATGATCCATGTCTTAGATAAGCACAGTCTTAAGTGGAGCTTATTTAAGTTAGAAATGGATAATTACCTCAAGATAAATAAGAGCAGAATGCTGGCCTGGTAATTCGTCACTGAGTAGAACAGAATTAATTCAGGTTTACCTGGTTAGTATGAAAATGAGAATTAAAATTCACATCAGTATTAAGAACAGTATTTAGCAATGTTCAGGTACTGTAAAGCTTCCATCTGTTCCAAGAGCTGTCTCAAGTTTCTCAGCAGTACCAAGTTATTCCCACATAAGTGCTTATTAAAAATAAAGGCAGTTGGATATTTGCATGGCTGCAGCTTTCACAGTGGAAGAAAAGAGCCAAAGGAATAAATGCCTCTTTGTTCTAACATTTTTCTTTCAAAAGTAAAATTTCTTTTAGATACACTTGTGCAGAGTTGTACAGAATTGGGTGTATTGTGGAAGCCAATCAATAAGCAGTTCTTGAAATATGCTTTAATATCTTTAATAAGGACTTTTGTACAGCATGCAGGGCTTGTGTTCAGGACTAAATTTTTGCACTCACTCAGAGTAGTGAATAGGCTGTTATTTTTAAATTATTATCCTTATTATTCTGCTTTAATCACAGGAAGCTGTCAGATCTGCTATAGGGTTTCCAGTGTAAGTGTGACCTTAAAACGCATAAACTGCTACTGTACACTCATTATAGAACTGCACACAAATAGACTTTGCTGCTTTAATCCCTGTTTGAAGGTGGCTTTGGTGAAATTGCTGTTATACCAGGTATTGGTCTGAAAAAATCTCTAAATAAAGTATCAACTCACTATCTAAGTATTATTGCTTTTTTGGTTTTGGTTTTTTTTTTTTTTTTTGTGCTTGTTACTCATTATGTGTACGTGGAATAATGTCACATATCAAAGTAACACTGAGCTTCACCAACTCTGTGGCAAGCAGTGAGATCATTATTTCTGTTCTGCAGCTGAGGTTTGGAACTTGCAGACTGAAGCAGCCCCTTGCTTCTCTTCCCAGCTGGTCTTTGGTGCATTCCCAAGCAGTGGCAATTCTTACCAAATGGGACTTTGAGGAACAAATTCAAAGACAAAACATGTTGGGCACTGTAAATGATGCAGAGAAGGAAATGAAAGGAATGAAAGATTTTTTTTCCCAAGTCAGAGCTGGAATTGTTTGTGCTACAGGTTCAAATCTGCCCTCCATTTAAAGCAAAATGTCTTGCTAAAATTTATGTTTTGGTTTATGTAAGACACATCATCCTTCAGCCAGCAGAGCCACTGTGAGCACCCTTCCTCTTTTTGGTGATCCCTCACATCATTTCTTCCCCTATGGGTTTCTTCTATTCAAACCCTTTATCTTTTCCTTCTTGTCAATTGCCTTTTCCATTTGATGACTGAATTGGCCCCACCAGGCTTTAGCAAATCTGTTTAATAAAACAACTGTTGTCATCCCCACCCAAAGCCCCTCCCACCCCAACACCAAAACTCCGCTTGACTCATCAGAGGAGAAAAATTTGCAAGGAATAAAAGATTGAGGCTGCCTGGCTGGTGGAACTTCACTTAATTAACCTAATTGAAATTACAAGTGTTGCTAATGAGACAAAAATAGACCAACAAATAAATTATTTCCATTACATGTCATTTGAAAATAATTAGCAGAAGATAAACATTTAGTTCAGTGACCAGATTTGGCCTCTAGTTCTCTGTGCTGCTCTTTAGCACAGGGGACTTTGTGATGTGTAAATGAAATTAGAAACTGCAGCTCTGTAGCAATGTAATGTGGCCTTCTATAAATCCCTGGTAAGCTCTGACAGCAATATCCAGGTTAGTACACAGACCTTGAATGAAAGGGAGGGATTTGCAGTACAGCCACAGGAGGGTAGGAATTTATTGAGCACTACCAAAAAAAAAAAAAAGAAAGGGATGTTTATCAAAAAATGATGACAAATATGTACATTATTTTGCAAACACTGCTTTGATCTCTATAGAAAAAGTACTTCTATGGCTGCATGTGTGCTAATTTGCCTCTTCTAAAGAAATGAAATCTAAATATTTTGAAATTAATGGTTTCCAAAAGCATCAGGTGAAAACATCTGTAGCAGAACAGGGGCTCTGTGTTTGGAGCTTGCAGTCAGATTTCTGTCTCATTAAATCAAGGCTGTTTAGAGAGGAAGGTTTCCCACTGACACCCTGGAGTTTGAGACATGAGGAAAGTTGTGCACAGAAGATTAGTATGAAAAATGACTGCAGGATTCAGCTGGAGTTTCTTTGGTTAATTTTGTAGCAGAGGGGAAGTTTAGTCCCTGTATGGTAGAAGGCCTTGCCAGGAGGAGAACTAACAAAAATATGTATTTTTACATTTTCTTTGGAATTTTCTATATAGAACATGAGACCTTCAGGCAAATGAACTTTACATGTACCTAAACTACTTTAAAAGCAACTTTTAACACTTTAAACCCCACCAAATTTATGTATTTTGTTACAGTGCGAAGTGTTTGTTGTATTTGTCACCAAGTCTGAATTTTTCTACTAGGCAGCAAAGAACATTCCTTCCTAATTTATCTTTTCCAAGTCCATCATTTATGGTAGTCTCCATTTTTGGCTATTAGATTTAAGCCACCTGTTATGCTTATTTTGGAGCAATCAGTTTTAAGTCTTACAGCGGGAGGGGATAAAACCCCCCAAACCAACCCATCTTCCCCCAGAGCTGCTGTAGCCTGAGGGGACTGAGGGGATTTTGGCCTTGCTGGTGTCACCACAATTTCCTGGCTGGCATTTCACTGAAGTTTCCTCTTATCCCAAAGATCTTCTTGTCCTCCTGGGGAATTTAGGTTATCCCAGGTCTGTGGACAGACTGATTTAATAGTGACAGAAATAACTTATTTCCTTTTGTTGTTGTTGTTGTTGGTTTTGGTACTTTGCTACTTTGGGGCTGGAGGGATGGTGCAGTGGCCACAAGCACAATTCTCTGATGCCTTTGCATCCTTTGAGAGCTCAGGATTCTGGTAAGAGATTCCTGCACCTCCCTACCTGGAAATTTGGTGCCACTGTGCTGGACAGCAGCCTTAGAGCTTCCAGCTGAGGGCATCATTTGCTCAATCTATATTTGCAATCTATGCATTTCTTCAGAGATATTTGTTTTCTAGGAAAGAAAACAATTCCTGTGATCCTCAAACACAGCAGGGTTTGCTGGTCACACAGTGTGTCCTGGAGAAATTCCTGGGGCTGTGCCTGCCAGAGCTGCTCCCGTGTTGTGGGAGTTGTCAGCAGATATTTGTGGGCAAAACAAACAGGCTTTGTCCACTGAAATCCCCCTGGATGCTGGGAGTCCCAGGGAAATCTGGCAGCCTGAAAGGAAAGGGTGTCTGTCAGGAATCAGGGATCATGGACACTTGGAGGGAAGGGAGCCAGGGACTCATCACATTTTGCAAACAAATTCGCCATCACAGCAGAAATCAAAATTTCCCCTTTCTGACCAGGGCCTGATGGTTCTGCTCCAGACAAAACCCAAAACTTTCCTTGGACCACTTTGCCAACGAGTTCATGACTTACTGGGATGTAAAGCAATACTTTATCCAAAATAATTGAGCTCTCCCTTTGCGTAAAACTTTTGTGGTATTTACCATCAGTAAAACTGGTAAAAATTTGAATGTTTTCTGCAAGTGGTTTTCAAATATGTCTATCAGGGCCATGACATTTGTGTAGCTCTGGTGGCCCATATTTATCCAGCTATCCAGACTCAATCATATACTTGACTGATGCCCTATGTGATGCTCTGGTCTGGCTGTTGGGAAGTCAGTGTTGATTTTCTGGCCAGTCTGAGCTGCTTTTCTCCCCCCAGAGAAGGGGAGTTACAGGAATCATCAACTGGCTTTTAATTGTCCCAAACTGTACTTGCAAACTGGTTCACTGGCACATTCCTCTGAACACCAATTTATGGACTCCTTTGCAGGATCCAGACCTATTAGATAAACAAGCCTTTCAAAGCTAATAGGTCAATAAATAGGCAGCAAGTGAATTCTTTATTTATTCCAAGGTTGAATGCTTGTCTTAGTGGGTCTCTGAGGAAAGCAAACAAACAAACAAAAAAAAAAAAAAAAAAAACAACAAAAAAAAAAAAAAAACCCACTCATAGAAGGACAGATAATTATCCTGGTGTGCCATGGGGAAATTCAGGCTTGTTTGTGTGTGGGATGGAGCTGAGGTGCTGGATGGAAAGATAAGAGTGGGAACAGGGAATTGTGCAGGGAAGGATGGAGGGAACAGGCACCCAGCCCCAAAGCAGCCCTGGAACCCCTCCCTCCCCCTCAAAAACACAAGCAGAGAGAGCAGATTGAGTGACTGAATGTTAACAAAACAAAGCCCTCAAAAATAATTGCATTTTTTCATATTGTGATTCATTTCAATTTCATGAGTCTCAAAACACCACTTCTCAAGTGATTAATGTTTTCTCCATTGATTGCAACTGCGCTTGAGTGAAGGTCTTTCTTCATAGTTTTAAACAAAGAAATGTTTTAAGGGTCACAAGATTAATGGCCAGACATTGAGGAGCCTTTCCACAGTATGTAGGAGAGCAGGTGGGTTGTAAAAGCAAACTCAGTCCTTAGGTGATGTGAAATCCAAAATTATAATCCACTCTTGGATATAAAACTTACCTCATGTGATATACTATTTTTAGGATTTCTTTTATACTCTTCCTGCCTTGCAATCTTTTTAATGTTTTTTTATCTCCTAGATTTTTCCCCCTTTTGTACTCTTAACTTGTGATTAATTTTTTTTTTTTTTTTGCCTCATCACTGCATTAGAGTAAACAAAGGAATAATAAAGATGTCAACTTCAAAAAAGTGTGAATGTCTTCCCTTATTAACACTGGTGAGTTAGCAACAGAATTTGGTTTACATTGTCTAAAGGTAAGGAAATTATGTATTTAGACCCTAAAAAAGCCCCGAACTCCTCTCGAAAAATCCAGCATAGCTGGAGGGTCCCTGGGTTAGTAAACAGCCCTCTACATGCTCATTTATGGGACTTTTTTAGCTGTAATTCCTTTATGTCCACTGGAAGTGGCAGCTGGGGTCAGTGTGTGGGGTGTTTGGCTGCCTTGGTGCCCAGGAGACAGAGGGGGCGATTTTTGGGCTGGAATGACCCTTGGAACTTGAGAGACCCCACCTTCAGGCAGAGCTTTCCATCTTGAGCCACTCCAAATCCCTCCAGGCAACCCGTGCATCAGTTTACCCCTTTTCACTGACTCACAGGATCTCTTTGTGAGATGATTCAAGAGTTCTTCACCCGAGCTCTGGTGAGCTGGTGAGAAGTTTACACATCTTAACTATATTAAAATGCTACTTGTTTTGAAGCCTGTTCATTTGTAATTTGATTTTAAAATGGACACAGAATCCATTTAAGGGACTGCAGCTCTCTGAAGGTGAGGTTGTTTCCACCAGTGAGAATTGTTCTGAGCAGGCAAAGCTGGGAGCTCTGGGGAGCTAGGCAGGGACCCAGGCCCTGCTCACCTGTGGCAGATGTTGCTGTTACATTTTTGTAAGGCCTCAACATTATCATTTTTTTCCCTCAATTGTCTGATAAAAGACAAAATTCCAAGCTGCCTCACTTGTACCTGTAGCTAATGAAAGAATTTATTTGTCCTGCCATGGAAATGTTATTTTTTGGCTTTAGTAAGACACTTGAATTAAGTTGGCTGCTTTTTTCCTGGGCTCCAGATTTGAGCAGGGAGGGTTCAAACAGAATTTGTGCTTTCACAAAAATAATCTTTCTTCCTAGGATGGTATTTGATTTGAAGCTGTTTTGTCACCATTCCCTGTTGACATTTATGAACCAGAAGGCTCAGCAAAACCTCAGAGAGGGACAGAACAACGAAGTTCTCACAGTCCATGGTTCTGCCCTGGATGAAATGTAGGGTGAGAAGGAGTTGGAATCTGTAGAGAATATATATATTTTATAGGTACTTGGAATTTTTTAATACCAAGAGAAAATAAGTGATTTGTGATGCTCACTGGCACAAAACCGTGAAAGGTGCAGTAGGCAGCTATTAAAAGGCTTTTAACAAAGACAAGTATGTTCTGGAATATTCTTCATCAGTAGGATGCTCATTAATTCTGAGTTTACTGCAGATTAGATTTTTAAACCTATTATTTGTAGATAAAATTCATTCAGGTACTCAACTTTGAAATATTGCTTTATGCATTCTCTTTATTCTCTACACATTTTATGGAAGAGTATTTAAGATGTTGGCTAATGAAGCCTTTCACTTTCAAGAGAAAAAAATGAGTCTGAAAAATGTGGGATAAACATAACCAAGAATAACAAATCTTTACACTTCCAAAATTTAAAAAAAAAAATAAAATATTGTTCTGAGGAGTTGTGGTAGTGTTTGAATTTGGGGTGTTTGCAGTGGTTTTCTGGTTTGGGCTGCAGCACTCCAAGCGATCTCTGGCTGTGTCTGAAATCCAGCACATGAATTCAAAGCTTTTGGAAACTATTGTTTCACTGCAATTAGCAACCACACTCAGCTGAGATGGCAACACGCTGAAAAATTAATTGAGAATTTAACCTTCAAATGGAAAATGCATAGGACATACTTTATTATAATCAGCTTACACAGTCATCGATGCCTTTAGAGATAATTTGAGTTTCTTACTGTTCTACTTCTGGCCAATTAAAACAAAAAGGCATTTTTTGCCAAGCAGCATTGATTCAGTGTCTGTGATCCTGTGTGAGGGGCAGGGTTCTGAGGCTCCCTGCTTCTCTTTGCTGGGTGGATGAGTAACGAGATTAACAGCAAAATCTCTTTGCAGCATTTACAACAAAAGCTAATCAGCATTCCCATAAAAGTTTAAAATTGTTATATTCTTTAATTTTGCATATTGTTAGCTGCAAGCTGATCCTTATTGTTTGTTTTATTTTCTTCTGTCAGAAACAATGCCAAAATATATTTTGTCTGCCTCGAGTGGGTGCAATTAATCCTGAGCTGGAATAGTCTCTGAGGTTTGTGTTTGATTGAACGAGCTGATCTGGTAGTGCAAATTCCACAAGTATTGCCCACCAAAAAACATCAAACTGGATCCAGATAGTGTAATAACTTCCTTCAAGCAAAATCCACTGGCATAATTTGTAAATGAGTGTGGAAGGGAGGAGTGAATAAAAGAATATTTAAACAGTCCTAGTGTATTTTGGGATGTTTTTGTACTTTTTTCACGTATTTGTGGATTTAAACTTTTTTTAAAAATCAAAACCAATAAACCCCCAAACATCTACCAATACCCCAAATTACACTTGTTTTAAGAGAGTTTTATGATATTTTATATTAATGAGTCACTAGTAGTCAAATATATTGAATTACATTACCTAAACCCACACACTGATATCTCTTGACCACTGAACCAGGATGTCATCACAACCCTTGACACGACACTAAAAAGCCTTATAGAAACTGTGATAATTTCCAGTGCTCTTGTTCATAGAGACAGAACTATTTTCAAGGGATAAACCCACAGCATCTAGAGAATTTCCCCCATATTTATAAGGTGTTCACACCTTATATTTTTCTCACACTTGTGAAATTTGCATTCTTCATTAGGATTCATTTTTGGTCTGAAATCTTTTGATGCTTATGAACTATAAGAAAAATTACATTAAACAAAGGGTAGTCTGCTCCTGCTTTCTTTTACAAATATGAGGAGGCATTTTACAAAGGCTGTATTTCTGAAATTTTCTGTCAAAGCTGTCAAACCAGAATTTCCACCCATGTTGATTCCAGTCCTAATATTTTCAGAATGCATATTGAAGCTTCAAGGCAGGCTCAAGATGGAGTCCCAGAGAGGGACAAAGGACTGATAATATAATATCATAATAATAATATGATAAATAAATGACTAATAAGCACAACTTCAGTCTCTGGGGAGGTGGACGGATTGACCTAAAGAATAAAACCACTGAGCACAGGAATAAATGTGGTCTGTTAGGATAAGGTTTGCTTCTGTTGGGGGAAATTCACTTCTATGGCTCCTGGAGTTGCATGAAGATCTCAGTAAAGGATAAGAATAAAAAGGATTCAGTGGGCATGTAATCTACTGGTGTTTTTAAAAGGTTGTGAGCTTATGCATCAAAGGTTGAATAAAAGTCAAAAAATCAGTTGCTCTCAACTTAGATGAAATAATGACTGCAATGGTCACTGCTTGGTTTGGGAAGAGTCCATGTCCTGCTGCCAAAGATTTTCTTATGCAAGATGAGGATCAAAGAAGGGTTTGGGCTGGGAGGGAGCCCAGCAAGTGCCTTTCCTGCCATGGGCAGGGACACCTTCCACTGTCCCAGGCTGCTCCAAGCCCCAGGGTCCAACCTGGCCTTGGACACTGCCAGGGATCCAGGGGCAGCCACAGCTCCTCTGGGCACCCTGTGCCAGGGCCTGCCCAGCCTCCCAGGGAACAATTCCTTCCCAATATCCCATCTAACCCTGCCCTCTGGAATGTTGAAAAAATAGGTTTGTTTTTTCCCTGATGATCTGGAGACTAAAGTGGCCACTGAAATCTCCAACTCTGTAGGTGGCATAAAACTCCTGTGAGCCATCAAATCCTTTGTAAATGATGGGAAAACCCAGAGGAGCTCATGGGACTGAGCAGCAACTCAGGAGCAGATGAACTGCAGCGAACATGAGTTTGGGTAATACAGTGAGATGGGAATAGTCCAGCTTATGCTTATTTGGAATAATTACAGCTTAGAAAGAGCTACACTGCAGTCACTGCCTGTTTCTGAAATCAGTCAATACTGAGTGGCAGCCAAAAATCCCAGCTGAGTGTTAGGGATCCCCAGGAAGGGCAGGGGTAGGACAGGGGCTTCGTTCTGCTGTGGAGCTTTGGGGTGCTCACATCCTGTGTGTGATGTGCTTCCCCCTTTCCTGACCCTGCTTTGCCATGGAAATCCCCACATTCAGGATTGCACTGGCCTTTCTATAGGTGGTGCCCTGCTCATAGTTTGTCACTGTTTGATTCCTTCTGTGGGGCACTGCAACCCACATATTCCTCCTTCTAAATCCCAGTGGATCCCAGTATTCCCACTGTGCCTTTTGTACAGTCCAAGCAGCACTTACACGATGTGCCTGGATGTTTTTGCAGGCTCTAGAGGTCTTTGGAATATCAGTGCAATCTCTGGTTTGTTTGTCTGAGTATTTTTTAGAATTAGTTTAAATTATTAGGAATTCTGTGCATGACAAATCAGGCAATTGCAGCTACGTTAATAAACTGTGTTTCAAGGTATTTTGCACAATCTGTTTCAGAGTAATGAACAAGTAAATAAAATTTCCCTATAGTGAATAAACCCATATATTTTTCTGAATCTCCACTGCTAAAATGACTTTTTCAATTAATTTCAAATTATACTGTTCTCCATCCAGGTAACTGTGAGCCCAGGGCTAAATATTCCCAATGTCAGGGCACTGGGAGAACCCAGACCTAATCTGAAATAATGCTGTTGGGTGCAGTGAAGTTGCAAAGATAAAAGTGAGTTTGGAATTTATCGTGTTTCATGGATATTCTTTATTTCCTCCTGTACAACTCCTCTGTCATAGAAACACTGGCAGTGTTGGTGTGCACTGATTTGATTCACCTCTTTTCAAATGAAACAGGGCTGCTTTTTAATCTTTTGCAGGAGTGATTGTTAACTACAACGAAATTGCCACAAGCAGTAGGTCAATTAATTACTCCATTTTTAAGCTCCTCCTTGTAAAACAGCAATTAATTTAACTGCATTTTGGTGGATTTTGTTCTCCGGACTTATCCATTTGAAATCACCGTCATTCTAGGTGATAACACTGCTTTATTGTATGTGACAGCTTTTCAGAAGTTCATATTTTCTTCTTTAATCAATGCTGGGACTGAGTTTATTTTTAATTATCTATGGCACCTTTTTATTATTAGCAGAATGGGAAAGCAGTAAACCTGGAGTTTGTGAAGTGAATGGGGGCTATCAACCTCCTAAAAGGGGATGTTAAATAGAATGGATTGCAACGTCCAGGTTTTATAGAATGACATAAAAATTATAAATATTTGCAGTTCAGACACAGTGCACCTTCAAGGACTTTCACAATTTTCTTATCCCTTCTTCCTTTAAGTTTGCATTTGTTTTCATTTTCATCCCAAATGAGGAAGAGCCATGGATTGTTCAGTGAAGCCCCAGTGTACAAGGCCTCCCTGTTAAGCAAGACAGAATTTGCAGCACTCTGAGAATGCTTTTGGGTGGGAAAATGAAAAAGAAAGTAAAGCTGATCTTTAATAGTTTGGTGACTTTTGTCCTTAGGCAGCTTTATTTCAAATTACAGCTAACAGAGTTGGTATATGTTGAACTGGACAATGTTAACCAGTTGTAAGTTACTATAAAGTTGTTGCATGGCTGGCAGGGAGACAAAGATCTTTAAGACGATACCAGTGAATTCTGCCTTTTAAGCAGAGAGGGAGATTCCAGCAGCTCAGTCTCAGATGGATTGGCTCAAATAACTTGCATGAGATAATTTCCATCCTGAGAGCTGAAGCAGCAAACATCCAAAGTGTTCACTGCCATGGCTGGAAGGTTTGGAGAAAGGATGAAGAACAGGGAGATAATGTGAGGAGCGTGTTAAATTTGGAGTATTTACTCTTGTAAAAGGCTGTCTGACTCATTAGCATCTCAAATGATCTGTCAAAGTGTGATTCAGACTGAAAAGGGAATAAATACAACATTATCCTTTTGTGTTGCCAAATGTAGGGCACCAAATGTTTGCTTCTGTGGTCCGCTCTGATCAGTGGAGTGGCTCCTTTGACTCCAGTGGAATTATGCTTGGGATGAGCCTGGCCCTATGACCCTAATCAAATTGAATAAGATGAAAGGTTTGGGGGAAAAAAGAGCTCAATCCCCACATGAGATCTTTATAAAGTATTATGGGATTAGGCCTTTAAGAAAGGGGGGAGAAAATATATAGTGGCATTTTAATCAGGCACATCGTGGTAAAGGAGACATGGAGCATTAATTTAGTGAAAAGGTTTTTATAGGCTCATGATATGGCTAAGGAATGAAATAAATCACATAAATGTAAAACACAATGTGGTTTCTAGTACAAGAGGATCTGGTTCTTTGACTGTGCATAGCAATTTGTGTTTTTCTGTGTTTCCTGTGATTTACATATTTTTAATTGCACTGAAATCTGCACTAGACCACTGAGAGGCAACTTTTTACTTCAGAGGTCACCCTAAACTCATTAAGTACAGATTGGCTTTGTGTTTATTAGAAGGCCACGTCTGCTAAATCAGCGACTCTGCACCCCCTCAGCTGGTTCATGCAGAGCTGCTTTGTTTGCCCCAGATTAGTGATGTGAGCTGCATGTCCATCCCATGAGATTAGTGCAGAATACCCTGTTCTACACTCCAGGGATTCCTACCAACCTAATCCCCTGTAGAGGGTGGAGGCATTTTTCTGAATATGGGGGAGTTAGAGGAATAACCAAAGGCAAATGATTGTTTATTCTCTGGGTTTATGTGGCTTTGTTTTTCCCTTTGCTTTTAGGTGTTTTTTGTTAGGAGTCCCCACAGCAGAGTCTGGTTTGTTTCTTCAGCCCTGTGGCTGCCACACCAGACCTGTTCCCTTGGTTTTGTGCATGGCTGTCTGAAGAAACAGCAACACTGGGAACAGGAGATGATTCCTTTTGATGAGTCTCACAAAATTAAACCAGGGATTCAATTTTGATGCTGGCTACCACTTTCTGTGTTGTCACTGTTCTTTCGTGATGATCCTTTTATTCTTACTCACTTGGAAATGCCACAAGAAAAATGAATTATTTTCTGATAGCCACAGAAAAATGAAGAGCAAACAGCTTGTGAAGTGGCAGGTTGAGTTGTGGCATTAAATGCTTCCCATTGGTTATTTTTGTTAGAAAATTAGTGAAACAAGAAGACTTATCCATCCCCCCGACCCTCTAGGAGGTTTGCAGAGGAGGTCTTTTCAGGTCACTCTTTCCTGGCACCAGCTGACAAACCAGGTGCCAGCACAGTTCAGCCCTACAGCCATTACAATATTGCTGTGTGAGAAGTGACTTTGTGTCCCCAAGCCACAGAAACGCCACAAGTCCAATTCTGAAGGACTAAAAAGAAGAAGAAGGGGACCTTGGATAAGAGAAATGGGATGTATGGTGGTCAGACTGGGGTTTGTGCTACTGATTGGCATGGAAAAATGTTGCCTGAAGAGATTTTGGTGATAGGGATATCCCAAAGTAGAGGTAAATGGGTTTCTTGGGGAATTTTCTCATGCTGTGCAAGGGTAGCAGAAGGGAGAAAATCTATTTCCAATGCATATTGGGCTGTCATTGAGCTGTGTGTACAGCACCGGTGAGGGAGGGCTGCTCTGCCCTTCAGCCTCTGAGCTCCCTTGGCTTGTTATGTGCTGCCCCTGAGTGCCTGGGAGCTGAAACCAATTACCTCAGCCCAAACTTTTAGGAAGTCAGGATATGGAAAAGAAGGAGGTGGCAGTGCATGCTGAGCTGCTGGAGATCAGGGAGGAAGGGAAGGGAAAGGAGGGAATGTGCAGAGCCAAAGGAAAGTTGATGGTTCTCACTCGAGGGAATGGGAATTGCTTCTGCTTAGGACATGGAAAGAAGGACCTTTGTTCCCAAGAGCAGGAGCACTGAGGGGTCCCCTCTATTTTATATCCATCATTTGTGTCATTAATTGTTATAATCACCTGCTACAAGGTTTATTATTTACCATGCTAGGGATCAACAAAGAGTTGGGATGGAACCTCCTGTTTTTCTGGTGAATAACAGAGGATTCTAGGAGGGGAGTAAAGCAGCTGCTGGAGGTGTTTTGTCATTATTTCACTCTTTGCAGGCAGACAAACACATAAGCACTTAAGGAAGTCTTATATCCTAACCCTTTTCCTAAAGTAAACTGAAGATTTTAATTTGTCCTTTAAGAATTTACCTGAAAAGATAATAGACAGAAAATTATATCACCCCCAAAGGACTCTGCCTTTCATGTCATTGGGATCAGAAGAGCTAAAAAAAAAAACATTAGGTGGTCTTTAGGAAGTCAAGATTTGATGAGAGTCTCCAAATGATAGCAACATTTTCATTAAGGCAAAAACATTAATGAAAGAGGTAAGAGAGGGAAATAAACATAAATCAATTCATCCTAATTAGGCCACAGCTGGGAATGACTGGCAGAAAATGTGGGGAGTGGGCCAGAATGAGAGCAGGAATGGGAAGTTCTCCATTAAGTTCATCCATGAACACATGGATGTCACTCATTGCAGTTTTGGTAAATAATTAAGTGAATAAATTTGCTGTTATATCAGCTGTCCATGCACTTTGGGTCCAGAACACAGTGTTATGTGTACTGAAGGGTTACTAAAGCACAGATTGTGAGTTTCCTGATCCCAGATCTCCCTGTTTTATTGACTGTGCTATCACTACAAACATCCTTGTCTTTTTGTGCCTGGAAGAAAAAAAGTCCTTTCCAGTGGCAGTGCATCCACTTGGTTAAAGCATTTGGTGTGGGGGAGTGAAAGAGCAACCAGAGTCCCTTTGGCTTCCCTCATCTCCATCCCCCACAGCAGCATTCCTGAATAACCAGCAGGACTGTGAGGCTGGAGCTGCAAGAGCTGAGCTCCTCTGGGTGGCCCTGCATGGATGCAAATAAAGGCAATCACACCCAGGGCACTGAGGTGTGTGACACAGGAGTGGTGTGCATGACACAGGAATGGTGTGTGTGACACAGGGATGGTGTATGTGACAGGGATGGTGTGTGGCAGGGGACAGGGACTGTGTGTGCAACAGGGATAGTGTGTGTGACACAGGAATGGCGTGTGTGTTAGGGATGGTGTGTGTGACAGGGATGGTGTGTGTGACACAGGGATGGAGTGTTGTGACAGGAATGGTGTGTGGCAGGGGACAGGGATGGTGTGTGTGACACAGGAATGGTGTGTGTGACACAGGAATGGTGTGTGTGACACAGGAGTGGTGTGTGTGACACAGGGATAGTGTGTGTGACACAGGGATGGTGTGTGTGACGGGGATGGTGTGTGTGACACATGGATGGTGTGTGTGACACAGGGATGGCGTGTGGCAGGGGACAGGGATGGCGTGTGTGGCAGCACACAGGGAGGTTTTGGGGCTGTGCAGGTTTGGGAGCAGAGCCGAGCAGCATCACGTGTGTCCCCAGGGGGTGGCAGTGGCTGTGACGGGGCTCTGGGATGAGCCATGGCGTGGGGCACTCAGGAGGGTCTTGGGGGCTCCAGTGCCCACCCTCCCGTGGTTCTGGTGGCTCTGGGGCTGGGGCCATGTCTCAGGCAGTCCCTCAGGAGCTGGGGGGGGCCTGAGCTCAGGGTGGTTACCCCGGTGTCACCCCCCTACTGCCGTGGGTGTGCACAGACACCGGCTCCAGGCTCCTGCGGGGCTGGGCGGGGCTGCTGGGGCTCGGCGTCCCCGGGGCTGGCCAGCGGCATGGAGCCCTCCCTCAGGACAGTGTGGGCACAGGACAGTGTGGGCACAGGACAGTGTGCCCTCAGGACAGTGTGCCCTCAGGACAATGTGCCCATCAGGACAGTGTCCCCACAGGACAATGTGCCCGTCAGGAGCTGGAGGAGCTGTGGTTTCACACAGAGTGTCCCCAGCTGCCTGGGGCACACCCCGCAGGGTTTACTGGCTCAGGATGCTGGTGCCAGCACAGCCAGGGTTTGTGCGGGGACACTGGGGGTGATTTACAGCCAGGGACAGTGTGTGCTGGGGCTTGCTAGTCACTCCACACCTACAGAGCCATCAAAGGTCAGCAGAGCAGTTAGGGACAGACAGCAATCAGTTCATGAACAGAAAATGGGATTGGTCTATTGTTTTATGGGATTGAAGGATCAGTAAGGCTATGGTACACAAGGTGGGATGGGAAAGGCTGCACTATACCTGGGCACAGGGCAGTGACTTGAAAAGTTTAAGGGTGAGGGCAGTTAGAAGATAAGGCTTGGATTACTGAAAATACCCAAATGCTTCACCCTTGGGCATATGGTCATTCTTATTGATGCTTGGTAATTGTGAGAAATTGTAAGAGGATTTTATTTAACAATGAACAAAAGGTTAAATGGAAATACTTTTATGCTGTTTATTTTGAAATAATTTAATTTAATTTAATTTAGATTAAATATTAGTTTCAGGGAGCTGAAAGACTTTGACTTTTTTTTTTGACTAGTGAGCTGAGATATTTTCTTATGTCCATTTTTTTCCCCAAGCTATTTTGTTGAAAAAACTTCATCTACTCTGCCAACACTCATAATACTTAGAGGCTATTCATTCACAGTAGTAAGTTCTTATCTGTAAAATTACCAAGCAGTATTTCAGCATTTTATAAGGTAATAGAGATGCTGGTTTTATTTCAGTCTCTCAGCTCAGTAAACAGTGTGGCAAGCCTGCATTTGAGGAGAGGGAGAAGAGAACTACGACATAGGATCTTTGCAAAAAGAAAAGCTTCTCAGGGACGGTGGCTTTTGAATCCTATTCCCAGTTAAGCATAAGTGTTGAAAGGCAGCCATGTGTTCAGATATGTTATATGAATTGTTCTTAAGGCTAGTGATTTTTTCCATGGGTAAGGCTTCCCAGATTTCTTCTGAGCCATCTGTCGAGGAAAGAGAGCATTAGATCGTCAGACATTGTTTTCAAAGCTCACTAAAATATTATCTATTTAACCCTTGCATTGCTTAATTTGAGTGAGGGCTTTAAGTGAGGGTTGTTTGTTCCACTGTTTTATTTCATTTTTTTACAAATGGAGAAACAGAGAGGAAATATTGGGTAGCTCATTTTGTCTGGAGTAAAGCTAAGGCAGGGATGTGGCAGTTCTGGTCTTGTGACTCGAAATTCCTTTTGCATGAAGAGGTAATTGCTGCTGTGATAGTCTTGGATAAAACAAAATTTAGATAATCCTTCATCCTTCCTTCCTTGAGCCAAGGAAGGCAGTGAACAGAAAGAATTGTTGCTTCACTTGGTGAGGTTGAGGGGGTGACCTGTAGCTCCTGGGGCAGCTGTGACTGCCACTGCCAAATTTGTTTGCTGAAAGCTCTACTTTATTGAGGTCCTGTGATGAATTCAGTTCTCAAAGTACAGGCTTGTCACTGGCTTTATAAACTACGTTATTTGTAATGATTTTGTGGTGTGTGTCAGAAATTTAATCCTTTTAAAAAGTTCCCCTTAAGGAATTTAAATGTAGCATCTTCTTCACCAGGTTGGAAATAGCTGCTTAGAGGAAACAGTGGAGTCCTGAAGACATTGGGGTATGCACAGCCAATAATATAATATAATATAAATAATATAATTAATATAATTAATATAACATAACATAACATAATAAATATAATATGTCAGGCAGGAAGTGTGTGTAGTGAACAGGGGGTGAAAATGGCTTTCCTAAGGTAGGAGTGGTCATTCCTCCAGATGTGACCCTGCCAGGCAGCCCTGATCTCCTGGGATCCCTCAGGAAGCAGGAGGAACTCCCTGCAGCTCCCTCCTTTGCCATTATGGGCAGCCAGATTCTCAAAACCTTTGAAAAATGGCACTGCTTTGCTCCCCTGTCCCAGCTGCACTGCATGGAAAGAGGAGCACTCAGCCTCTGGTTGGATCAGCCTCTCTTGCTCCTGGTAGCTGGGGAAAATGCTGGCAAAGTGTGGTTAATGTCTGCACTACCCTGGAGACAATGTCATGGAAGGATGGAAAGAGAGATTATTCCTCTGGTCACGTAAATAAGGTGAGGGTGCTCGGTTGTGATAGTTTGGATCTAATAAAACCTGAGTTATATCTGTCCACTGGTCCCTCACAAAAGCTATTTCTGCAGGAAAAGAGGAGGCACTTCATTCCCAGGTCAGGAAAGAAATCCAGCTTGCAGAAGGCAGTAGGTGTAGGGATTTTACAACCCCCAGTGACATTGATGGGAGAATATGGGATTGTTCCTGCTCCTAACAGGGTCCCTTTTCCTGGACTGAGCAGTGAATTGGGCTTTACCAGCAACAGCATGAGGGGAATCTCAGGAAAAGTCTCTCACTGCAGCTCCAGCCCAGTTGTGTGGGTCCCTGTGTTGGTCCTCAGGAGGACAGGGGGAGCAGGAGGTAAATACTTGACTTGTGCAAAACCTGCCAGCCCCCCCAGGCTGTGAGGAGCAGGGAAAGGAATAACCATGGATATTAAACCCCATCCCTGCCTCCCAGGGACAGCTCCCACAGCCACAGGGGTGTTGGGAGAGCTGGATTCCCTTTCCTGAAGGGCTGGATTCCTTTTCTGGGAGGACCTGAAGCATTTTTTATGGACTGTGGTACAGGAGCAGCGTGCTGCGGGTGCCCTTGGCTGTCATCAGCCATTGCAGAACGCTGTAAATCATCCATATTTTACTTTATGAATTGTAAAAACTATCATACATTTCACAGGTATCTCAGGACAAGATAGTAAATTTCAAGGTTTTTTCCCATGAATTTATGGCCAAGCCTCAAAAATAGCTGGAAAAAAAACAGCTGTAGATCTGAAGAGCAATAGATTGTCCTCAGTTTGGGCACACCACTCACTCCGACATCAAGGGCAATAGGTGGCCCACAGGGTAATCATTTAGTACAAAATGAAGAAAGATATGAATCCAGGTGTACTAAGAGAGGCTGAATGTTGGAAGAGCCATGAATAAAGTTATTTTCCAGTGGCATTTTGTTCTTGGCTCACTGTTTCCAGGAACACAGCAAATCACAGCTCCCATCTTCTCTCCTGAATAAAGCATTTCTCGTTTTGGTGGTGATTTCTTTTATATGTTTCAGAGCACTGGTGCATCACAGTCCATTTGCAAGGAGAATTTCTTGCTTGGCACATGTAAAGAAGAAATTTCAAAAGAAAACTTTGTGTGTTAAAGGTATTTTTAACCTGTTAAGGATAAGTACATAAATCATGATCTTGCTCAAAACAGCTGCTAAATTCTTCTGGGGACTTTTTGGTAAAGTCCCCAAAAGAGCAAATAATGTCAATGTGGAGAAGCTGAACTCTTCAGGTGGTGCCCAAGCTCATTCAGATATTTGTCACACCCCTGAGGATGAAATTTTGCCACAAGGGTGGAAGAAAGTAGCGAGATGTTACACTGTGAGCACATCAGAGCACTGAAAATCTGTTCCTTGCCTTCCATTCACGTTCAGATCCTACATAATTGATAAAATTCCTGGCTAGAGTTCTGTGGAGCTGTTATTTCTGTATAGGGCCAGATGCACTGCTAACTGCTCATTGACATTAACACGTTCTCATCCCTGAAATAAAAATGAACCCTCTTTTTAGCCCTCTTCTCATGATCTCTTTCAATCTCCTGTTCTTAGGTTTATCAAATTAAAATGCTTTTCTAGGAATCATCTGGTATTTCTGAGAGGTTGGGCAAATAGAAATATCTGCAAAGACAATAAAATTTTGCATTCTACCTTGTAGAGTGGGGAGCAGAAGGATCAAGGAAAGCAAATGTTAGCCTTATTTCCTGTGGCAACACAAATCATTTTGGTATTTATTTTTTTCCCACCTTTTGTCTCTTATAGGAGCCATGAGCTTTACATTTCATGCACAGTCATGGAATGTAATAGGATGATTTTCATGCAAGGACATAGTGTTGCCAGCTGAAAGTAGTTAGCAGTTTGTATTACAAATATATCTCCTAATTTTCTTTCCTATAATTATAAAGCATCCTGTAATGACATTGAATTAAAATATCTGCATTCTATGAGCAGTCACTTATGAAAAAAGGGAACTTTTGTTGTGTGGTTCTCAGGAGCAATCCAGATAGTCTGTGGATATAAAGGACAAAGATCCCTAAATTTCTGAGGTTTTAAAAACACCACTGCACAAAATTCCTGAATTTGGAGGGGTGCTTCAATATGAAAATACCATTTAAGAAAAATGTACATATCAATAAATGTATAGTTTTAAAAGTCTATTGTATGGCCACTACCTTCTGCTCATTAGATGACTATTCAGCAGGTGAAGGCTATAAATCAACAAGTTAGTTAAAAATAAAACTAAGGATAGTTTGTGCTAAGAATAGGAGAATTTTCAGACCTTTTCAGATGGCTTTTGTTCAGGTTGCATTTCATCTATCCGGACAGTGGGTTTATGCAGCAGTGGACACTCTAATGGCTTTAATCTTATGATCTTTTTGCAACTTTGTCTTGTCTTTCTACCTCCAGATAGAAAAGGCAGCACAGCAAGAGGTGGGCAGCTCATTCTTTGTGAATGGAGGCTCTGTTCAAAGTTACAGCTCAATTAGGGAGGATTAATCTGTGAAAACAACAAGATCAGCAGATGTTTGTGGAGGAGAACCCAGAACTACTTTGTCTGCCGAGGCTTCTAAAACCATGCTGTGCATTTCCAAAATGTGAGGGGGGGGAAGTAAGGAGGGAAGGAAGGAAAAAAATACTTTCTTTTCCTTTAAAGTGCCCAAGCACTAACATAATTATAAAAGGAAACAATGAGATTCTTAATATTCAGTGGCAACATAGAAGGAAAAATGCAGAAGAGAACAACAGCTGAGAGAGTCTTTAATCAGGGCCCCTTACAAAGTCCCAGAAAAAGACACAAGAGGTCTGATGAGACACAGCTGCACTAATCCTTGTATTAAAAAAACCAACCCCAACGTTCAGGAAGAAGGGGGTATGTTAATGAGAGATTGATAATGCAAGACCCAGTTGGCTGGAGAAGATTAATGCATTGAAGCAGCCACTACAACAAAGGGCCCAGCAAGGAGCTGTGCAGCCACATCCTGCCAAGGGTTACACATGGCATCGCCTGAGCCCTCGGTTCCAGCAGGAATTGGGGTGTGGGCACAGGGACATGCCTGGAGCTGGCCTGGCTGTGGGGACAGTGAGATTTGTCCTGCTCCTGGGATGGAGCTGTGTCTGGGACGTGTCTTCCCTGGAAAATCCAGTGTGCAGCAGGAAAGAACTTCTGATAGAAAAGGAACCCAAACCGTTGTGTTCTTCTGAAACATTCTGACTGGAGCAACCCAACAGAATTCCTTTTCTGGGTAATGCTCAACCTGCTTTATCCTGGACATGCTGCTTTGGGTCCTGCGTAATCCCCACCAAGCAGCTGCAATATTGAAGAAGAAAGTCCACATTCCTCCTCACACAGAAGTTTTATGGGTTGTTCTAGAGGATTTTTTACCTTCCTGGTGCTGAGCAATGCAGGTAGAGCTATGGCACATCCCACACAAGCTGCTGTCCTGCCATTCTGCTGTGCTGTAGGATGTCTTGGATGAGTTCCATCTGGGAGCATGAGAGACATGATCATGGCTCAGACGCCCCCAGGTCCTGTCCCCCCGTCTCTGCTCCCCAAGGCTGCTCCACACCTTGCCAGGGGCTCCTCTGGGGCCACAGCCTAGGAGAGGAGGATTCCTGGGGTGGGAGCAGCAGCATGAGAGGATGGATGGATGGATGGATGGATGGATGGATGGATGGATGGATGGATGGATGGATGGATGGATGGATGGATGGATCATGGATGGATGGATGAAAGCATGGATGGATGGATCATGGATGGATGGATGGATGGATGGATGGATGGATGGATGGATGGATGGATGGATGGATGATGGAGGGATGGATGGATGATGGATGGGGATGGATGGATGGATGGATGGATGGATGGAGGGATGGATGGATGGATGGAGGGATGGATGGATGGATGGATGGAGGGATGGATGGCCTGTGGTGTTTTCTCGCAAGGAGCACTGGGACCTTCTGCTCCCCTTCCTCCTCCTCATCCAACTCCTGCTTCAGGAGACCTGGGGGCAGGCTGGGATCCCGCTGCACACCTGGGCAAGCCTGGAGCCCAACCAAAGCAACACAAACTTTGACTTCTTTAAGTGATATATCAACAGAGGCTGAACAACTGCTTCTTTCAGCATGGCTGACTTTGCCTTGTTTTTGCTCTGATTTACAGTTTAATTTGCCTTTGACACCTTCCTTTTCCAGCAGCACATTTTTGTTCATGAATAGCCACTACCTCCTGGCAGCATTCCATTGGATCCATGAATTAGTGCTGTTTCCTCTGTTGTTTTATCATTTGCAGGACACAAATCACAGACAATTGCAAAGAGTTGAATCCTCTTTTAAGGAAAACTCAGTTACTGAGTTCCTATCTGTCTAGTTTTCTAAATAAAACTGACTTCTGAAATTCCCATATGCTTCATGGGACATTTTCTATGTTCACCAAGAAATAGCTTAATGTAGAAAAGAGGGACTTTTGGGCACTGGGATTGCTACAACCACAACTGACCTAAGGCTTCCTGGCAAATATCAGGTGGTGACATTTGTTCCAAGCACCCAGCAGGGAAGATGTGATATTGGCACTGGGTACATTTTCAACACTCTTCACATTTCCAGAGCAGTTAGAAGCTGTCTGGAGAATTTCTGGCAAACTTTCCTTGAAAACTACCCATGTGGAGCAGCATTTTCCTAATTGGCTGTAATAACCACCCCCTGATTAACTTCTCAGGGACACACATAAGGAGGAATTCCAGAGTACCTTGCAACCAGACTGGCAGGATTTTGCCTGGCATGTATTAACCCTTCCTCACAGTCTTTTAAAATTTACTCTCTAATCAGGAAACATTTAGAACGCTTTGTACCTCTTCTAAATCAGTGATTGTAAATATAAAGTTTTGTGTTGCTCTCCTAAGCAATGAATTTATTTTGCAAAACATGTTTTTAAATTCACATTGACCTGGACATCAGGATGTTTAATTATGTTGTCTTTTGAGTGTTTTAATTTCTCTTTAAAAAAAGTTTTAAATATTGTCATTCTAAGTATTTTGAAATCTGCAGCAATAAATTTCATCATGCTGCTGTCAATTACCAATCTCTAACATTAAGAATTAGTTTTAACTCAGCTTGTTTCTAACCTAGTGAAAGTCATTTCCAAACTTCAGTGAGGGAGAGTGTTGCTTCTGCCAAAAATGTCTCTGCTATCTCTGGTGTATTTATGCCTGTAGACCTGCACTGAAATCACAGTCATCCCTGTAAGGCTGACTGCCCCAAGAAATGCTTTTACAAGATTTTTGGAACACACTCAAGGCATTGACTCAGGTGGATTTTCTTAATTCCATGCTTTCGTCTCTTCCTGCTCTGTGCTGAGCTGGCTCTGCTGTTTGCCTTTCTGCACAGTCTCACTTGTGCCTGTTGGAAAACAATTAAAGAATCAGGACATTCCTGATATAAACCTGAAACTGGTTTGCATTACTGCATCTGTGAAAATCTGTTTTTTGTTGAAGTGGCACTGGATGGTTGCTCTGACTTCAGTGTGGTCACAGCAGGGACCTCTGGAGTGCTCTGGTCCAGCCTCCTGCTTGAAGGGGCCTGTCACAGCCACTTCATGAGGTCAAGCACAGCTTCATCCAGCCTGCAGCTCTCAAACAGCCATCCATCAATATTCAGCCTCTGAACAACCTGTTCCAGTGCTGTTCATCCACATCCTTCAGGAGAGATGATCTGGTGTTCATCACACAACTCATTTCCAGAACGAGATGCTTGTTAGACCAACACTCAGAACTTCTAAGAAAAACCTAGGGAATTTCAGAATTCCAGAAAGGAAAGTACTTTGGTAGGTTTAAATTTCTTTCCTTACAAGCTGAAGATGTCATTCCTGAAGTCCTGACTATGAGCAAATCACTGGAATTTTAGAAGTCTGAGCATGAATATTTGATCACCAAATGTTATGTGTGAGCATGTGTTTGTGGGGACGCAGACTCGCTGCATATATTGGTGTGCTAAGGCTGGTTTGCAACATTTAGGGTTTAGTCAGAAACATATTACCAGGCTTGTATTTATATTGAGCTTTAATAAACAGAAATTAATGGAAACTTTATGGGAATTCTTTCAGGGACATACAAAAATGTGAATCCAAATGAGTTTCTTTCTATGCACTGATTAATCTTTTGTAATGACAGGTATGCTCAAGGTCAGCCTGCTGGTGTAAGGTGTGGAAACACAAATTTGTTGATCCCCAGTAATAACCTCAGAAGAAGTTCAGGAGAACAGAAAGAGCTAGATTTATGGTGTGACAGCCATGCTTCCAACAAACCCACCCCGGCCTTCATTCCCTGTTAATGAACACAGCTACGTCTAATGGAGCCATGGTGGACAGCAGTGGTGTTTAAAAAGCAATCAGATCAACTAATGCTTTCATTAGAATAATGATAACTGCATCAAAGGGCCACAGTGCTCAGCAAAACACCTCCTGCAGTGCATAAACAGCACCACCACAGGAGATGCTTATTGCTTTAGACATGCTCCCTTTGATGTATTTATCAGTTAAATGTATTAGTTCTGCTCTACAGCTGTGGGCAGAAATAGCACAGAGGAAGACCATATTCCACGTGTGCTATACAGAGCATCACAACCTCTGAGCACCAGGATCAATACAGAAAATTCAGTCAGAAGAGCTGAGAAAATTTAGAGTCAACAGTGTGGATGTTGACAACTCGTGGCAGTGCTGAAACTCCAGCTGTCTTCATAGGATATTTTTATCTCAGCTTAAAGGAACACAAACTCCAACAACATCTCATGATGCAAGGAAGTTTCTTCTTAGTGGAAGTATTGCCTGTCATTAGGAGGGAATTCATTAGGTCATGCCCTTGGATGGGAGAATGCTACGCCCCACTTTGTGCACGTTGTTGTGTGTGTGTATTTACTTTGCTCAGAAGTTATTATTTCTTCTCCCTGGGTTTTAATCCTGTGATTTAGGTAATTACGTGGTGAATTATTGTGCATTAGGTTCAGCTGAGATCAGTTCTCTTGGAGGCTGTTAGTACATAGTGTTCATTTGTCTACATCCATAATTGCAGATGTTGATGTCTGAATTTATTTTAGCTACTGAGAGAAAAGAACCTTTTTTCCTGAAAAGAGCTATGTTTGTTTATAAAAATAATTTAAATATAATTCCAGCCCACAGACCATCTAACTTGAAGCTCTCCTGTTCTGTGGGTGATGCTGCTGCCTTTTCCCAGTGCTGTGCAATTTAGATGTGGAGCATGGGAGGCCAACTACTGAATTATCACCCTGCCTGACAATGTGTGTGCTGGGTTTTGCATCTCTTTTGGGCTTTTTTCCTTTCATTGCAGAACTATGAAGGATAGAGAGTGATAATTATATGTGTGTGTAGTTTTGTGTTAATTCATGTAACACAACAGATAGATCCAAACAGCCTTGTTTAGGTTAAGATTTGTTAATATGGGATAATAATAGAAGTTAAGGTTTTGTTGCATGTCATGAGTAGATTGAACAAATACATTATGAAAGTACTTAATTAATAATTTCATTTGTTTTCTTCCAAACTAAAATGCAAATTTTGGTTTGTTGGATATTTCACCCAACACTTGAAAATGTAGGAGTTCATGGATTCTGGAACTTGGTTTTCCAGAGCAGCCAAACACAAATTTACTGTGGGATTCAGCAATTAACTCATCTCCAGCAGTGGAGATTTCTCCATGTGCTGCCCCTTGCTGAAATAAACACTAGAGCTGGACCTTGCTGGTGTGGATCCCCAGGAACACAAAATCAGCAGTGACTTCCAGCTCCTTGTACCTTTGTGCCCAGGAGTGAGGGGATGTTTGAAGCATCTGTCTGTCACAGAGTTTGCCCCTGAAGACACCTCAATGCTGTTGGTGTTGTTGTGACAGCACCAATTAATGAGAAATGAATAATTTGCATTATTGAGAAATACTTGTAAGTATCAAAACATTGTCTCCTGTAAAGGGCATTCCATGTGCCAGGGTTCAGGGATGTGGGTAACTCGACACTTGCACCATGTCATTGCTGACATGCAGTGTCATCATTTTAGCCAAGCCAACAAATGCTCATCTAGGAATGAAATACATGGAAAATAAGTCACAGATTGCACAAGAGGGGAGAAATTCCTTTGTCATACCCTTTCCAAATAGATTTTTTTTGTTTGAACTTTTAGTTCAATTTTTAAATGTGTTAATCTCTAAGTAATTACTAGCTAATACCGATAATTGATTGAGTGTGGCTCTTAAAATATTATATTGTTGATCTTTTATTTATAACTAATAAGAAACTTAATTATTTATTGGTTAGATTTCATGTCACATTTAATAGGGTAATGTCTGAGCATAGGAGACTTCCCTTAATTACACAGAAAATCTTCTTTAAAGGCAAGTAGCTTGATCAGTCTTGTTAGCTATTATTCTAGTCATACATTAAACAAAAAGAATCCAGGAGAGAAATTGTCTTGTGAAATCTCTGATTTTTATAAGGTCAGGAAAATGGATCTCAGTTAATTGCCTGTCATTTTCCTAACCAACTAGTGTGATTGTTTGTATACAAATATTCCCCATTTGCACGTTGATTTGGGCTTCCTTAATGCCAAAATACAAAATGTTACATGCATATGAATTGCTACATTTCATCATGTCTGTCACAAATAAATCTGGGTTCATATAAAGACATTCTCACTATTTGCCTGTTGCTGCTCAGTAGTGTTAATTTTAGTATTTTTTTTAAACTCACCTCCAAAGAAAGTATACACTATAAAAACCTGGAAAACTCAGAAGTTAAATACAAATTTCCAGAGTTTACTTGGACATCAGGGAAAAAAACCAACCAAACAAACAACAGATTGAAAGCTTTGGATTCCTCAAGAAATCCAGTGTTTCTTTGAACTGAGGAACCTCCTGGGTTGTTTTGTTGGGTTTTTTCCCCTTTCTGGCTTCATTGCACAGGACACCTGCATTTCTGCATTGCTCCCAAATTGCTCTAAGATGTTTTTTAGATGCCTGTCTGCATTAAATTAGTTCTATATGCTACTGTAAGTGTGGCTGGATTTCATCTGCCAGGAGAGAAACCTGGTTTGCTTTTTCTATTCAACTCCTCTGCTTTTTCAGGTGTCTTGTCTCATGTCCTTTAGAAAAAAGCTGTTCAGTGAAACCCTGGAAAAACACCAGGCTCCCTCTCCAGAGACAGTGGCTTTAACATTTGATGAGTTTCCAGAGGCAAAAGGCAGGTGTAAAAAGGGGAGGTTTTCACAGGAGACAGTGCTCTGTGGAGAAGTGCTCATGAAGATGGCACTGGATGTTCTCTGCTGTGAGAAGCACAGGGCTGGCTCCTGGCCAGGGCCACCACGATGCTCGCCAGTGGAGTGACCATGGGGAGACCTGTGGGGTCATTGCACTCCTGAAAGGGGAAATTTCCTCCTGGCACAGGCACAGTGATGGATCCTTCACAATGCCTGAGGGTGGAAATTCTGCAGGAGTTACCAGAGAGCTCCCAAACTTGAGACAGGAGCCTGGCCAGGGGCTCATGGTGACTCCAGAGGTGACAGGAGAGGCCCCAGGAAAGCAGGCACAGCTCTGTGACAGTGACAGGGCAGAGGGATCTGCTGGGACAGGGAATTTTAGACATTGTCTGAGGGTTACAGGGGGCAAGGGGAAAAATTGAAACTTGGAGTACATTAGGAGACAGATCTAAATGGAGGTTTCTACTTGAAAAGCTTGATGTTGGAGGGTCAGGACCTGTACATATCTCCCAGTTACCTGGAAAAAGCAGCCTGTTACCTTGTTTTAATTGGAAAGTGGCCCTAGCTTTGAATTCACATCACTTCTAGAAGTAAGATCTGATTCAGATTAGTATCAGAGTGTGCTAAAGCTGCCTAAGAGCTCAAATCTCATTTAGAGATTGCCTTCATGTTCTCCCAAAAATGTCATATCACTCAATTGTTATGTTTTTTTCCCAGGTGCTGGAGACTATAAAACACACTAGATGTCTTTTCAGTAATGTGAAAAGTGATTTTTTTTTTCTCAAGATTATACTGCACAGGGAAAACATTCGATTTGAAAAGAATTTTTAGTAGCAGTACATGAGTCTGCCACAAATAGGACAAAGGAAAATAAAACAAAATGGATTTATAAACCATAAAAGCTCTGTCAGGTTTTTAAAATGCTACTGGGTTTAAAGCTGTATGTGGCTTTTTCTTAGATCTTGGTCCTGGTGCTTTTTTTTCCTGGCAGTGTCCCAATGAACAGGGAGGGCTGGAGATGTGCCCCACACCCCTGTGCTGCTCCTGGGGGACGAATGGGAGTGACTCCCACAGGTTTGTGTGCAGGAACTCACCTTGGCTGTAACAGACAGCAGCAATGCCCAGCCCCAGCTGAGGATGTGAAAGGTGCTCCTGTTGCATGGACAATATGGAAAAAGCTGGCCAAATGCATTTCCTGGGGGCAGGTTTTCTGAGCTTCCCAGCTCTGGAGGGTGTAAGGGGTGAACAAACCCAGGACATGAGCTGCAAACATCTGTTATTGTTAATAATAGTAGTAGTAATAATAGTAGTAAAAATAGTAATGATAGTAGTAGTAGTAGTAATAAAGCAGGTGGTGGGAGGTTGGTAAGAACACAAAAGCTGAGCTTGGAGCAGGAGAGATCAGTCACTGCCACTGAAATACAGATTGAGTGGGTTTAGTTCTGGTTTTAGGGCTGAAACTTTAAGGACACCCATCTAGGTGTGTGTGCCAGCCTCTCCGGCAGGGTGGGAGATGCAGCATAGTCCTGGATGTGCCACAGCCCCCTGGGTGTCACAGGCCCCTTGGCCAAGCTACTCTGGCCCTGCTGTGCTCCCTGGCTAACCCACATGGAGCAGTGCATGGAGTTGTTTGAAGGCTTCTAAAGCAGCTGGATTTGGGTCTTTTCTCAAGTAGAGCTCTGTCTCTGTCCCTCCCTGGCCAGCCATGCAGCTTCCCCCACCGGAGATGAGACTGAGCCCTGCCAGGTGTCCCTGCCCTCCCAGCCAGACCCCTTGGGCTTCATTCATCCCTTGCCTGGGTATGAAACCCCTCAGGGGGAGAGGGGCTCCTCTGTTCTTAGCTCTGATAGAGCCAGAGCTCTCTGCAGAAGCTGCTTCAGAGGTTTTGTTCCACTTCCCCTCGTGTTTTGCAGCATGACCTCTGCTGTCCCTGCACAGCTTTAGCCAGGAGCTCTCAGCTCTCCCTGCTACTGGCACTTGAAGCTCTCAGCAACGCGTGGAGATTAAAACAATCCTGAATCACATTTCCCACCTTTCAGTGCCCTAAGGCTGCTGGGAGCCACAGTGCTCATTGCCTCAGCTGTGTGCAAGTGGGGGAATTCAAACTGCTAATCAAAGGCAATCATTAAGGACAATGATGGATTAAAACTGGTTTAATAAATAACATTGTGTTGTCCTCTTTAGCAGAGCAACCAAGTCATCACATTAATCTTTGGAGGCTGGAGGGGAGCAACACCATTCCTTGCAAGTGCACTTCTGGTGGGGATTCCTGTGTTTTCTTGGGCTTTGTTGGTTGGTTGGTGATTTTTTTGGGTTGTTTTGGCCGGGTTTTCTTACAAATCTGAATGAAAATCTTTGTGCTTTTAAACCAGGTTAGTACTAAGAGTTTTTCCACAAAGCAGATGCACTGATTTGCAGTAAGTGAAATGTTTCTGAGCTTATAAAATGTCCTGTCTCCTGAAAAACCCTCTTGCTGCTTCCCAGCTTGTCAGCAAGGGCTGTGTCAAACCTGTTTCTGTTCAATGTGTGCTTGCAGAAAATGCTTTTTGACTTTCAGCAGGCAGCTGGAGCTCAGCCCTTCTGGGTTGGTGTTTGTGATGCTGAGGATGCCCCAGCCCTGTCTGTCCTTGGCTGGGCTGAGCATTGCTGCTGTGCTGAGCCCAGGGTGAGCCCTGCTGAGCCTCTCCAGAACCACACAGGAGGATGAGCACCCCCTCATCAGCTCCACACACAACCACATATCACTTCTTCTCCCTGCTCCTCCTGGAGATTTAGTTTTAGCTTAAAGGGAATGGAGCTGATGTTAATGAGAATACATTGTCTTGATTTGCATATTAGATGAGTTAAATATTGAGTTAATTTATACCTGAGATTGTTTTTATTGCAGTCTACATGTTCCATAGTTCTATTCAATATATTTTACACACTGACTCGGTGTAGTTTAGAGGAGTAATGTGAAAATATATAATTTTGATGGTGAAAACAAAAGGGAGACTGTTTCTGTTAGTTATATTGGGTTTGAAAATGTTAATAATTTAAAAGGCTTTATACTCCTACCCTCCTACTCTGTGAAGATAGGAGCAGCTGTGAGTAAGGGCTTACACCCAGTGTGCAAGCTGGGAGTACAGAGCTCTCCTCCCAGCTGCACCCCTGGCAGCTGTGGAGGTTCTTGCTCCCCTCAGCTCCCACCAAGTGCAAGGAAATTCAGAGATTTTCTGGTGTCCTGTGCTCCTCCTTTTGCCTGGAAGGGATTGCAGGAGCAAAATGTGGGCTTGGAAATAAAACCAAAAACCCTTAAATAGTTTGAAGCATTTCTTGAAAGATAAATCAGAGGGAAGTCCAACATGTGAACCACCAACCACCAGAACGGGGCTTTGTGGGTTGCACAGGATGACTCATGAGGGTAGGACATGTTGTACTGCAAACATCCATTTGGGAAGACAAAGCACTCCTGTAGAGTACTTAATTTATTTCCAATAATGCAGACGTAGAGAGTTTTAAAGAACCCAGAGAGTTTGCAAAAAGGAAAAAAGGGTGCTCTGAATTTCTGCTTCCTTTGTCTTCCCTCTCCAGCTGTATTTCCTCATTATAGCTGTGAGAGGAATCTGCAAATCCTACTGACATTATTTCATTCTCTGATTACCTCCTGATTATCAGCCTTTTTATTCTGGTGAAGGGGAATGTGGGATTTTTGTGTAAAACAGAGGATTTCCATCAAACTTTGTATCACAAGACACTACCTGTGTGTCCACATACATTGAACATACTGTGAAACAACATTTTATTAAAGAACTGAAATTTTCAGCTGTTTTGCAAAATGCTGGGCTTTTTCTTACACTCTGGCTTTTCTGCCTGTCCACTATGGTCAACGTTTGAAGGGTCAAGCCTGTTGTCCAAGGCCTGTCATTATTAAGAATGCTGTGTCCTGGAGCACAGCAGCATTGGGCATTCTGTTATATATTTTATAGTAACAGTTCAGTCTGCTGTGGGAAACAGCCTCAGTGGCAATTTGGGATTAGAATTGTGGAAAATGCATTTATCTCTTTAGGTCAGCCTCACTGCATTCCCTCCGTTTGGTTATTGGTGCCCAGATCTGAGCACGGAGTCACCTTCAGGACTCCTCAGTCCAAGCATCAGCCCAGCAGGGCCGTGGTCACCCCAGATCCCTGTCCCCATGGCCACAGCCAGACCCCTCTTGGACACTCCCAGAGATGGTGACTCCATCCCTCTGTGGCAGCTTACCCTCATGGAGTTCACAGAATATTCTGGGTTGGATCATTGAGCCCAGCTGGAGTGAATGGCACAGCCAGGGATCTAAACCACAACCCTGGTTTTGCCAGCACCACCTGAGCCCATGCCAGGGCCTGAGCTTTCCTTCAGGGGGAAAACAGCTGAGATCTGCCAAGTGCTGGGCAAGGCAGCACTGGGATTGCTGCTCCTGCTCTTTGTGTCTTTCTTTGTCACCTGTCCCTGGGAGCTTCTCTGCATCCTCTGTTGGACCTCCACTGCTCCTCCTCACTCTGTATTTGTGCATTAATTTGTGCCAGATGCAGCATTCTGAACCTCTCCTGAATTGTGTTACACGTTTTTTTCTGGCTGTTTCTCCCTTTTTTAGTGTATTTCTGTGAGCCTGCTCACACAGGGCACCTCACCTGCTATCCTGGCCAGGTGTGCAAATGTAAACTGAATTGGTTTTGTTCTGAGCTGTCCTGAGGGCCACTTGTCCACCAGGGAACAGCATCTCCATGAAAACTCAAACTGGAGGAGATTTCCATACTCTGAGAGTCTTGTTCTGAACCAAGGGAACATTTTAGTGCTCAGGGAAAGGTTGTGTCTCATCACAAAGTTGACATTGGTGGCACCTCTGTGTAACTGAGGGGATTTCTTAAATATTTTGGGACTGGATACACCAGAAAAGAAATGGAATATTTTATGTGTTCATGTCCCATTAGTATAACTACAGTAAGCTATACTTTAACTACATCTTATGATATTCCTGCTGTAAAATCAAGAAATTGTACACAATTAATTTGAAAAGCATTATTTCTTTAGCAAGAAGCTCTCAGGAAGACAACCTATCTCCTCTGAAAAATCAACTGACACAAAGATTGTTTCCTATCTTAAAGTTGATGAGACAGTGTGGGCACAGGATATTTTTAATATTTGCCATTATTTAATTTTATCTACTAGAATTTTCGTAGTTTCTTTACATAAACAACCTCAGAGAAATACAACAAAACCTTGATCAAAGGTGAAAATTTAACTTTGAAATTAATGGAACGTTAGGCTTGGTGCTCTTGTAAAAAGCCACTGGAAAAATGCCTGCCATTCTTTCAGAGCTGCCACTGGAACTGAGCAATCAGTCATTCATAAACACCTCCTGAACTAAGCTTTAGGAGACATGATTGGGGATTAATAGAACTGACAGATCTTGCAGAAATATTTACGTTTCTTCCAATTCAGCTGCAGGATAAGATGCCACATCCTCTCAGAGACCCCTCTGTCCTCAGTGCTCTCCCAGGGGATCATTTTCCAGCTCCATGGGAATGCTGATGCAGTTTCTGTGTCCTCCTAGCCTTTGGAAGAGAAGGAGGAGATGATGTTTTGTACTTTCTCCCTTTACTACCACAGGAGCAGATAAAAATTAACCTGTCTGAACTCTGTAATAGCAGAAGCTGTCATTGTATGTTTGTGCAAAGAATAATTTAAGAGGATGCTTATGGAGCCTTTACAGAAAGGGAAAAATATTTCCAAGTCTCAGCAAAATCTTTAAAAACAAATACATCTGCATTTGGGATGATTCAGAGGATAGCACAGGAAATAAATCAGGTGTAAAGGCTATAACAAGCATCATAAAAGATTCAGAAAGGTATTGAATTGGTCTGGATGAAAAGAAAACAAACATAAATCACTAGGCTTCAATTAATGTTGTGTCAGGTTTGTTTTGGGGTTGGTTTTTTCCTGGTTAATAATGTTCCCTGAAAGAGCATCCAGCTAAGGGGGGGACAGGGGATTTTTCCTGGCCCCAGCACAGATGTCACAGGCTGGCAGGGACAGCTGAGAGTGATGACACACAGCCTGATAATGTCTTTATGCTGCTTTTATGGAGCTCCCTGGGCCCTCGTGCACTTTCTCTTCTCCAGCACAACTGGCTTTAAACTCATCCCTGCAGCCCTCCAGTTATGCTGCAGCTTAGTCCAGCAAGTGGGAATTCCATGTGAAAAATGTATATATTGCTAGAGTTGTGTATGGGTTATTATCAGCCTTTAGGAGCAGTTCAGATATGTTTTTAATTTTTAAATCAAACAAAGTGGAGACCTCACTGGCCAGATTGTTGCCCTGCTGTTGATTTTTTTTGCACCAAATGGAAAAACAATAAGTTTACTTTTATGCTTTTGAACTTTGTGATTATCAGTGCAAACACTTGGCTGTGATTGGCAAAGTCTCCTAAAATCTACTTGGGTTTTAAATGAAATTTGAAACAATTGATAAAATAGGGTTTTTTTAAAAGTAATCTCCAGACTGAATTTCCACAAAGAATGTTACATCTTTATAGCTTTGTATTGCTTTAAGAGAATGATGTATGCCAATGTATTCCTCAAAAATAATACTAATAAAAAGGACCAACCTTTGAATTTGATGAAACCTGATTGCTAAATTAAAAGATATTGAATACAAAAAAAAATAGCATGAGAATCAGAGTGGTGGCAAGTTATAAAGTGAAACAGTAATTGAGTAAGCCTCATTTAGAATGATTTTATTAAATTTTAAAGCAATTAACAGATCATATATTAATTATCTCCATAAACTGAAAATATGAACTAAAAGCACAGAAAATGGCAGTGGACTAGTGATTGCCTTTGCTTTTTGTCTCTAACAAAGCAAAGCTTAAAAACACTTGTTTAGATTTTCGCTTAAAAATTAATTCCCAGAAGATTAAAGCAAGTTGCAGTGAGGCAGAGCCAGCTACTTTTGTGTCATTTTCTGTGAGCAGCCCAGCTTGGCTGGGTGCAGAGCAATGAATCCAACCACTGCCCAGGCAGATCCAGAACAGCTCCCTTTGTTTATTGCCCATTCCTTGGGAAGGTTAATAATTGCAGTGTTTACACTGAACTTTTAATTAAGATGTCTTTGATTCCCCAGATTTCTGTTCAGCAAAGATTCAATGTCTTTGTGCCTCCTGAACCGTGCCCATTACAGAAATAGTTCTTAGGCTTTGTCACTGCTCTCTTGAAACTTAATATTTCTACTTCTGTTTCTTTATAAACATCTGAGTGCCTGAGGCAGCAGATGAGGAAAAGCTGGCACAATAATCTCCCTCAAAGTTCTCTCATTGCTGTGTCTTTTTCACATTTTCAAAATTCAGAGATGAAAAGATCCCTCTC
>JANPWX010000046.1:861610-943189 GCA_024734555.1 Trochalopteron elliotii
TGTTTTCCTGGGGTTTGAGGAAGGAGGATAATGCACAATCCAGCACTTGGACAGGAGAGTGAAAGGGTTGGGAGCATTGTGTATAAAGATTTGGCTATCACTAGATACAACACAAAAGCAGAAAGCAGAGAATTAATATTTTATATTAAAAAGGAGAGAGGGATTGGCTGGCCAGGTGTTGTTAAAGAACAGACCCTGAAAGAACTGGAGGGGACAGTGGTGCACAAAACATTGAAAAGCAGTTCAGAGTAGATTGATCTGATCTCTAAGGTGAGGCAGAAACTTTCTGGATGTGAACTTCTGGTGTGATACAGATCTGAGGAGCTGTTTTGGCTGCACTGAGGGAGAATGTTCCTTCAGCTGATCAATTCTGAATGGTGAATTCAGACAGATGGGGAGGCAGGGAGAGCTCTGGATGAAAGGAGAGTAGACACAGAGTTCTTAAAATAGAGGGCTTGGGATCCCAAAGTCCTTCCTTCAGTCATGTGAATCCAAGGTGGGAACACAGCAGAGAAGTTTGCTGATGCTAAAGCTGAAATCAGCAGCACAGAGGAGAATGGGAGAATTGTGTAGGAGGAGTGATTTGTCTGGGGAGTAAAAGAACTGCTGGGATCACATCAATGACATGAAATGCAGGGCTCTGTGGTGTAACAGGAGAATTCCTGCCCTGCGTGGGAGGGCACTGGGGCAGTGAGGAGATGAAGCCTCTGGGTGTGTTTGTGAGGTACAGGGTGGCTGTGGCTGGGAGAAAGGAATGTCAGATCCTGCCTTGGATGGGGTAGGGTGACCAGGGGAGAGGATGGCTACTCTTGGAAAAGGCATTGATGAGATGCCACTTGGAGTGAGGCATAAAATATCCTGTTTGATATTCAGAAAATGCCTTGATGCCTATTGGAAAGAGGAAAGGTGCCCCAAGCAATCCTTTAGCTTAGACAAAGGATTGCTCTTTGGGCTCTGCAGCACACACCTGAGCCAGCTGTGATTCCTGGGAATGGGTCTTGGAGGAGAAGTGAGGCCTGGGAGGTTCTGGGTGGGGCTGGATCCCTGCTGGAGCCCTGCAGGAGAGGGAGTGGGCTGCTGGAGCTGGGGGCACTCCAGCTGAGCTGGCCTGTGACACCAGAGCCTGGGATGGATGCTTTACACCTGCTGAAATCAAAGTAAAAAGGTGGAGCAAATAAAACAATACTAAATGTTACAGTTACACCATGCATTGGAGGGATATTTCAATTTTCCAGGCAAATATATTGTGTCTGCTTACAGCCATTTAGGCAAAACTCATGGGCAGGGAAGTTCACAAATTCTAATGTGGACATCTCTGGCTCAAGGAGGGACCAAAGCTGAAAGATTTCCAGTGCTGGTCCTTTCTCCAGAACTTCTACCCCCACAAAGAATCAAAGATATCTGAGCTATCTGAATTTAAAAGGGTTCTCTACTTTTTGTTGTCTTGTTATTTTTCTTTTCTTCTACAGGAGGAGTTGGTATTTTTTAAAGATTTTTGTGTTCCTTAATTGCCACTGAATTTGTCATGCTGCCAGTTGCAACCAGAGACAAAAATGTCTGGATGAAGGAAATGCAGTGAAAAGAGTAAGTGTGCATATTGAAGGCAGTTAAATAAAAGTTCTGTCTAAAAAAGAAAATATTCCCTTTGTTTGCCAGGCTTACTAAGCTCTAGGAGCTTTTACTGAGATTTTAAAATCATTATAAGTATTGTTGTCATTGTTACCATTATTGCTGTAAACAATTCCAGGGTCCTCTATTGAAAGTTAAATTTTCCTGCCAGTCCTGGTGATAAAACACACTTCTTTTCATGTGTTCTCCAAAGCCTTGTGCCATGGCTTTCCTAATGCAGCACAGTGGGAGAGCAGCCTAGGGATTTACTCATCATGTTTAATGTCAGGAGAAGTATTTCCTTTAGGTCTCCTGTAACTGGCAGCAACAAAGCAGCAAGGAAGGAGCTCTGCAGCTCCTCTCCTCTCTGTGACATCTGCAGCAGACAAAATTCCAAAGCCCTCAATTCCCAGGCATGAACGAGCTATAAAAACAATGTGTCAGAAGTGAAAATTGTTCCATCATAATTTTTCACAGTTCTTTTTGACAAAAGCCAAACAAGTCTCATGAATACACATTTCCCATAACCTTATACATTATGTATCAGGCCATAGTGGGAGGGTTGGGAATTAATTGTCCCTCATAAGGGCCTTTGAAAGTGCTCTGTTGGTAAATAACCCAAGCCCTAGGAGAAGTAGGTACTTTTTTTTTTTTACATCTTATATTATCTGTGAGTAAGGGCAGACACACACTTCAGCACTTTATCTTCTTATAAATCTTCAGATCCAACAATAGCCAAGTACTTTGGATCTTCTAGCATAAGCTATCATTTCACTCTCCCTGAAATTATTCTTAGAAGTCAGAAACTCCCAGCAGAGGCTGTGCCACCGAATGGTGCCAGAGATGTGGTAAGAACAAGTGTTAATCTGTGCTAAGTGTGGTGACTCGTTCCTCATGTCCCATGGAATTTTCAGATGGCAGGGGGCCAAAACTGGATTTCCAGTATTTTATTGCCTGGTTGCTGGGCCAGGGCTCTGAGTGGGAGCTTCGTAAACCTCTGTGTTCATCAGCACTGGGCTGGCATTTCTTGGCAAGAACTCCTATTAATCTTTTGTGCAGAAGCTGGGCTCTGTAAATACCAACAGCAATACCAGGGGGGTGATTGATTTCCAGGAGCAGGAAATGGGCAAAGACAGAGCGTGGCTCCAGTGCTGTGCTTCCCATGCAGAGGGTGTAAAGTTCCAGGGGAAGGATCAATGAGGAAATGCAGGAAATTCCCCATCATTGTTGGTCAATGAAGATTTATGGTGTTTGCCTCAGCGATAATTTACTGATTGGTGCTGCCTGACTAACGCAGACACGAGGCAGCTGAGGGCTCCAGTTCATTGAAATGATAGGGCAGTTTGCAACTGCTTTTAGGTGTCACTGATAATTTATTCATGTGATTATGATTTAACTGTTCGCTGCCTGTTGCTCCCCCGGTGGGAGCTCAGAACATTACAGAAGTGAGAGGATAAATTAGCTGCAGACAAACAACATATGTTTGTATCTGCTCTATAGCCAGACAAGTATTTTTAGTGAAACCCCATCCAACTTGTTGATCCCTGTTTGGCTGAGGAAAACGCTTAAGCCCTTTAAATCAGGAGCTACTTTTGCCTATGCAGCTGTTGGATATGAACTGTAATGGGGCTGTAAAGTGTCTGGGAGTCCCAAGACGCTTCCATAACTGCTAAAAATGGTTCATGAAATACAAGTGCAATGCTTCAAACACAGGGAAAGCCTTGCTCAAATGAGTATATGGACAGAGCTGCTCTGCCTGAGGAGCAGTGCCCACAGCAGAGCAGGGATAAGCAGATTTTGGCTCCAAGTAACTGCAGCCATTTCCCTAAGAGTGAACTCAACCCTCACAGCAAATGCTGCCAGCTTTAAATATGATCAAAGTCTTGCATTTTTTTTTCCCTTCACATTTGTATAGCTTTAAAGCAGAAATATAACCTGTGCACCAAAGAAAATTGGATCCAAGATGAACATCCACCTTGGTTGCTTGTGAGGCAGCGCTGCAGCTTTCCAGAGAGCTGCTCTGCTGAGTGTGCAGTGCCAGAGCTGTCAAAAGCATCCAGGAAAACTCACAGGATGACTCCTGAACTTGCTGTGGTAGGGAAGGCTGCAGAGATTTAACTGAGGGTGTGAAAAGGGGAGCAGTGATGACTTTCCCAGCAGCTCTCTGATGTGGCAGGAGCATAACCAGCTCCTTTATTTATCCTTGGCAAGGGTACTTGGCCTGCCACTGCAGGTTTTTTATTTTGGGAGAGCATGTGTGTGTCAGATATAGAAAGCTCATTCTTTTATCCATGGAGGACAAGGGAAGAAGTGCAGCAGGTTGATGTTCTGCAGGCAACACAAGAAGCAATAACTGGGGCATGTGAGTGCAGGCAGGCTCATTCCCTTGCCCACAGGAACAGGGAGTGCTGATAAAAGGGATTGCACAAGAAAAGAGCATCTGAGCTCTGTCAGGCAAAGCCTGCACTTGATTTATGTGGAGTGAGGAGCAACATCACAGCAGGGCACCATTTGGTACTGGAACAATGCAAAAACTGGACAGATTTGGAGGCCTTGCAGTGACCCAGGTGATGAATGCAGGTAGGGGAGGTACCAGTGAGATCACACACCTGTGCCAGTGCCAACCTGAGATTAGAAGTGCGTGATTTTTAATGGTTTTTAACAGTGTCAGTTAGTGCCTGGTGCTATCACTTATCTGGTCTGAAATCAGACATCCCCATTTTCAAATGGCAGACATTTGACTTATTTATATAGGTGGCTTGAATCAAAACAGTTCTAAGAGGTTTTGATTTTATGAGAATGTGCCTCTTGCAGTATGGTAATCACTGAGCACTAAAATGTGCCTCACAAAACAGCTGACTATAATGGTATGGTGTCATCTCTTTAAAACTCTGGTTTCAGTGTCTAAAAAACTGGTGACTTTAGTTGTCAGTAACATTAATGACAAATTCAGCCAATCCCATTAAATCAATGAGTGCATACAGTGAGATATGGTAGCATATATCTGTACCGTAAGTTAATATTTATGTGAAATTTTTCACATTTTTCACAATTTCAGATGGAATGATTGCTTCCTATATGAAGCAGAAAGAAAGGCTGAGGCCTCAAAAATTAATTCCTATAATTCTCTGTGGTTTTCCTTTTAATATGAATAACGAGTTCAATGTTTGGAAAAATTCTTAAAAATATTTAGAGAAGTATCTGGCTTCTTAAACCTCTTCATCAGGCTATTTACAAGGACACTGCATGGAATTCCAGTCCTTAAATTGAAATGTTTCTGAGAAAGGAGCAATATAGTCTATGCAAACTTAACCTCTCTATTTAGCAGTGTCATACTGGATATCCCAAAAATCTAATTTTTTCTGCTTTATTTCAATAATCTTTCAAAATGCAGAGACAGTTGTCACGTTTATGGCTCCATTCTGTAGGAAATCACTGGTTCCATTAAGAGGCTACTGGAGTCAAACGTTTTATTTAAAGCTGTAAGACTGAGTTTATGATGGCAACAAGAACTTAATCACTTTCCAGTTAAGCCTGAGTGGTGCTAAAGCTGCTGAATGTAGGTCTCTCTGTCCAGTGAATAAGATTTTATATTCTATTTACTGATTTTTTAAATGCTTTCAACTTGACTGAAGTAAAGCAAAGCAAATCAAGTAACCCTCGATATGAGCGGGTCTTTCCTGCATTGTGTCTTTGCATTTGTGTTGGAGAAATTCCTAATGACAGGACAGGAGCAGATCTGCAAACACACATGGGGTTCACACTGCTGAGGTGGGGTTTTGAAAATCCTGACATTTTCCTGTCTGAATCCACAGCAATTACTGCAATCTGTGCTATTGGTCTTTCCCTAATTACTCTTGACCTGGACCTCCTCTGGTGGCTCTGAGAAGATTCTTTGTGTTGAAAGGGACTTCTAACCCCACCCAGTGCCACCCCTGCCATGGGCAGGGACACCTTCCACTGTCCCAGGCTGCTCCAAGCCCCAGTGTCCAACCTGGCCTTGGACACTGCCAGGGATCCAGGGGCAGCCACAGCTTCTCTGGGCACCCTGTGCCAGGGCCTGCCCACACTCCCAGGGAACAATTCCTTCCCAATATCCCATCTAACCCTGCCCTCTGGCACTGGGAGCCACTCCCCCTTGTTCTGTCACTCCAGGCCCTTTTAAATAGCCTGAAATTCCTTTGTTTTAACATGAAATTAAAACTCTCCCTATAGAAATAGCCAGACAATTTTACAGTGTACCTAATTATTCTTACTGTCTTTGAAATAAATAAATTTGTCATCTCTTGGTAATTTGGCAACATAAAGGATTTATTTTTTATTTTCTTTCAGTCTCTTTCCTGCTTCTCTATTTTTTGGAAGCTAAATTGAGCTGATGGCAGAGTGGCATTAAATAACCAGATATGGATTATTAAAAAATGTTCTTCCCATGAAAGGACTGAAGCACTGGAGGCTCCTGGAGGAGCAGAATTCCCAGTGGCTCCACACACTGCTAAGTCCAGGCATTACCTGCAGCACTCCTTTTATCTGCTGTCACTGTGGGGCTGTTGCTGAGGTGGCAGCACTGACACACTGCAGTGGCAGCTGTCACACGGCAGGACAGACCACCTGCACTGAAATGCAGCTTCCACAGTGCTCACCCTGCACTGGGGAGCCCCCCAGTTTGCTGCCTGGGGTTACCAGCAAATCCACATCATCCTGTGGGACTGACGTATTTTGGGGTTGCACCTTGTGTATAATCTAGTGCATTCTGGATATGTCATTGTGACTTTTCTGAAGAGCGATTTTTCACTGGGAAATCCTGGGCAAATGGCTGAAATCCTGACATTCTGGCAAGACAAAAACTCCAGCTAGGACAGACCACCTGCCTGAGCTGTGTGTTACACTGGAGCTGCCACGAGGCAGCATTTCATTGTGCAGAGCTACATCATGGGGTGTGAGCAGATAGGGATGGTGTGGTTATCAGACAGATTTATCCCTGGTGCCCAGGAAGAAACAACAAGGAGGTGAAATTGCTCAGTGAGTGCTGCTCACACAGAGCCCACACAGCTGTGATTTATCCCTGCTGCTGCTCTGGGGGAGGGATGCTGCAGCAGGAACCAGGGAAGTGTTGCAGTGCATTAACTGCAGCCCTTATCAGGCACCTTTGTGCTGGCAGCTCAGTGCCTGCAGCTCGTGCAGAGCAGCTCAGCAGCAGCTGGTTACCCCCGGAGCCTCCTGCATGGCATATGCAGGCTCTGGAAACTGGAGAGGGACCTGGCAAGGACAGCTTTAATGAATTGACTCAGCACCAGCGTCTCAAGGGGAGCTCCCCTGACTACCTGCAGTGATGGGTTTGCCAGGGGCCAGACTGGTTTTTCCAAAGTTAGGTTCTGGGCACCAGGAATGTCAGAAAAGAGTAAAAATCACCAAGTGAGACTTGAACTGAATTCAATACCAAACCAGAGAAACACTATTGTCATCATCTTCCTTTGCCACACTTCAATGAGGTAATTTGTCAGGAGGATACAGGATTTTTCTTAGCAAATATGAAATTATTATATAGCAGCACACACACTCCTGCTGCTTGGTTTCTACATTTTACTTAGGATTTCAGCACCTTTGCTTGCTTGATTTTCTTTGAAGGGGCAATTAGACACCATGTCTGGGCTGGAGGTCTTTTTTAACAATGGACTGATATCTCTGCATAATTTATTGCTTAGAACAAGTGATTATTTGGAGTATACTTGCATATATCTAAAGTAATTTATCCCAAGACTGCAGAAGAATAATTTTTGAGCATTCCTGAGGGGTTTGTAGAAAATTTATTATTTCTTAATTCATTTCCCAATCTTAGGTGACATTTGGTTGAACTGATGTCAGCTCCATCCCAGCCAGTGTGAGCACACTGCACTGTTGGGATTTCCCTGGTCTCTTATCCAGTGTCTGCTCTCAGAGCCCAGGGAGGTTTTTTCACTGGGCTGAAGTGGTGGTCTGTAATTTCAGAGTGATTAAATTAATTGTGATTTCTTGGAGAACAGGAGCTCTGGGGCATTCTGGCCATGAGAATGTGGAATGTGAATTACAAAACACAATACTAATATTACTAATTAGAATTGTGATGGCTTTTTCTTGCACAGGTTCATGGAAAGAATAGAATGTGTGACTAATTAAAACATTTTAATGAGGATAGAAATAGTACAAAATTAATCCATTCTCACTATACTCTTAATACTGTGATCTTTGCAAGAGCCTTTAAACTCTTTCTAATGTGCCAAACCTGTGCTGTAATACAGAGCTGGCAGTCACAGCACTGCAGCAGCCTTAATTCTGTTGGGTTTTTTTTTCATAGAAAAAAGTAAAAATTTTGTATGAGAAATTTGCTGAAAACAAACTGGGTAAACAATATGTAAGTTTTTATTTTTTGCATTTTGTTATTTTATTTTACATACTTTGGGACCTGTGGATTGGTGATTTGTTGACTGCACTCCCAAAAGCTCTGGATGTGTGAATTATATACACACTCTGAGTCTAGAGAATCCCGGAATCATTCCAGTTGGGAAAGACCTCCAAAACTGAGTCCAACCTGTGACCAAGCACCACCAAGGCCACTAAACCTTGTAGTGAAAAGGGTGAAACCATTCCACTATATATCAATATAATAATTCCTTTGTAACAGTTAAATCATTTTATCACATTAGGGATTTGTCTTTAGTGTCTCTGTCATTTTGGGAGGAAGTGGCATCGTCTGATGCCCAGAGGGGTCTCCAGGAAAAAGGGGGTGCAGAAAGGGAACAATGAGCTGCTCCTGGCACCTGGAAAGGTCTGGGGTGGGAGCTCCAGCTCCACCCCAAAAACGGAGAAGACTGCTGCTTTAGATCCAAATCCAGAACAGGAGGAATTCACACTTTACTCTTCCTTAACTTAAAATTGGTTTGATTTCTGAAGGCAGCGTTAGGACATGAGGCTGCTTCTGCACTCTGGGCTGCTTAATTTGCTTTTATTAGTTTTGTTTTTATTTTATTTTTTTCTTTTCTTTCTTCTCTCTCCTTTATCAGACAATAATCTTTTGTGTCATCATGCTGGGGTTTTTTCTCTACTGGCTTAATTTAGTGTCAAGGATGTCAGTGAAACTTCTATTTGGCTGTAAGCAATAAAGTCATGCATGAGATGTCCTTGGTACCTTCACCTAATTTAACTAATGACTGTGTCTGTCACTAGGATCCTCTCAAACAGGTAAGATGTTGTCAGGCTGTTCACAGTGGTTCTAACTCTCTATTTTCTGTCTTCATCTATTTAGTAAAATTATTTAAGGCTGCAGAACATCCTCATCTCTTTTGTACAAACACATTCTGATCCCTGGCTGCTGGTCACATTTTCATGTGTTTGAAATCTTCAGTGAAAAGGCTTGCTGGGAGAGACAATAAACTCAATTTTAGCTAGAGATGTTTAATTTCTGTCTGTTTAATGATCCAGAATTGTGCCCACTGGCAGAAGAAAACTCTGTTATATTTCAGTGGGATATTTACTTCTAGAGAAATTTTGCTATAAAAGGATTCCCCCTTTTTCTGTTCTTCTAACTCCACTGACATATTTTTAGCTGTTTGACCATACTCGAATGGAGATATTTTATTGAATAAACTATATCAGCTACAAACAGCTGGAATGTATCTGATCACACTTCAGTGGAGTTATCCCCAAGCCTTCCCCTGGCTCAGGCTGGTGACGGAACATTCCCTTGCAATGCTCCTGGCAGCCAGCAATTATTAAAATATCCATGCTCCAACATTAATATTCTAGGGTTGCAGAATATTGGTTGGTTCTTGTTGGCTCGAGGCCTGTGACCTGTGGGACAGCAGTGATGAGGCACAAAGGTAGATTTTCATTTTAATGGGATGTGGGAGTTGATAACAGATCAGATTTCCAGGTTTGTTGTACAAAGGGTGTCTGTGCTTGAGGAGGATGTTCAGTAGTTTATTAAAACTCTGCTGTGAGATATCAAGAGAGACCTTTTGGTGCTGGTGGGTTAAAACCCAGGCTGGTGCTGGAGGGGAATGGAAACACCTTTAAAGCATTCTCAGAGCTGAGTGCTGCAGGGCAGCTCCTGTCTCAGTTGTAACACATGCCCTGCTTGCTCAGCCCAGATTTTCCATCCTGCAGAGGGAAAGGCACAGGGATCCTCAGCAGAGGGACCTTTGCTTCCTGCACCAGGGCACGGGGCTTTCTGCAGGCTCTTAGGCTGTCCCTAAGGCCAGGATGGAGACAACAGTGGGAAGTGCTGGCTGCTGCTTTGGAAAGTGAGTTAATTTAAAAGAGCTTTGGAGCTACCCTCATCTAAAGTGGCTTTTTTTGTGAGTGCTGTGGTTTGTTTGTTTGTTTGGGGTCTTTTTGTCACAAGTTACTTGAAAGAGCTGTAGACCTGTTCCAGTCTCTTGACAATGATGGGAACTGAAAATGGGTTGTCACTGGAAAAATAACTAGTGGAAAACCCCCACCTAACAAAAAAAAAAATCTAGCAGTGCATTAGTCCACCGTGAAAATTACAATTTTTTCCTTTAAATGGAAGAACAAAAGGAAGAAACTTTGCTTCTTTTATTTCAATGTACTTCACATTTTTCCATGTTCTTTAAACTGGCTCTGTCTTCCTGTGAACATCCTTAAATTACCTTTATTAACCATGATCTCATTCCAATTTTTAGGATGGCTGGAACAACTACCACCTTAACTCCTCTTGGTAAAACCACCTTCACTCTATAGTAGTAGGACTTTCCTGCCTAATGAGGGCTGGTTTCAGAGACATGCAGAGAGATCTTGTGAGGTCTTCTGTGATTTGGCTTTGAGATATCCCACAAAATTAAATGTAGATTGAGACTATTGTGGTTAACAGGGGTGAAACCTCCATACATGAAGTGAAAATATTGGCCAATACCTCTCAGAAGCAAGGTAAATCTATGAAAATTCAGGACAGAACAATCACGTTCTATAAATGTATGAATTTAGAGTAATAGATAAAAAGGAGGTCAGATATTAGATATTGAGGAAGGAATGGGGAACAGAGCATAGGGGCCTCATGACACAGCTCTATAAATCTGGGACTCATCAGCATCTTGAATTCTGTGTGTGGCTCTGCCACATCAAAAATGATCCTACACAGCTGGAAAAGGGTCAGGAAGGAAACAAGGATGATCAAAAGCAGGAGAAGGCTCATGGGCTGTGAGCAATTAAGTTGGCTGGGGCACTTCAGCCTAAGGAGAGATGACTGGGGCTGGGGAGGGAGATGGGGATGTGTCCCATGGATTGATCACTGTGGAGATTGACTGTTCAGTGCTTTTTATGAGCAGGAAAGAGGAACAAAGTTAAAAACACATCAGAGCAAACCAGCAATTCATTCACATCATGTGTGGATGAGCTGTGCAGAGCTTCTACCAAAGAATGCCTTGGGTGCTGAGAGCTTGGGCTCAAGAGAAGCTTGTTGCTGTACACACAGAGACTTACTAAATACAGAGAAAACAGCCATTTGCAGGTGAAAATGCAAATATTGTTGGATACTGAGAAAATACCATAGGGAAAACAGAGAAAATATCATATCATATGTCTCCTGTACACAGGTCTAGGTGCTTGTTTTTGCTGGTGCTACAGACAGGGTGATGGAGCAGATGATCCTTTGTCCTGAGCCTCTGCTCTTACATCCTGTCCCCTTCCAAGTTCAGCTCTTGTACTATTGAGTAACTTAGGAATTTGAGAATTAAAACCCTTTCTGGTGAGAATTTATATTCCAAAATCTTTCCTACACAATTTTTTTCCTGTGCATAGCTGCCCCTGGTGTTTCTGTAGATCCAGTCAGTGCTGATGCTGCTTTTCTTTGTGGTGTGCAAGCATTTATTAAGTGTGCAAGTAAATCTATATATAAAGTAGGATTTTATTTTCCCTACTTTTAATACCACTGAAGGAGCATAATGTCATCAGAGAGGTATTTCTGACCATCCAGAATATCTTTTAAAAATTGGAGGCAGGACATCTCTTTATGGCATCATAAAAATAATAAATCCAGCTCTCTTTTTTATTGTGTGTTGTTTGGTCTGACTCCAGCACTGGGATAGAGATGACATTCAAACAACTGATGCACCCATGTACCTCACAATTAGTCCTGTCTTGGCACTGAGTTACATGCTGGGAAATTCTCCTCTTCAGGAGTTTTTACAGCAACCAGAAAGTTTCTGTGCAAAGTTTGGGTTTTGATTAGTTAATGTTTTCCTACTATTTCCATGAGCAGCCCTATGAAGGAAGTAATTAATAGTAATTGATAGTTCAGAACTGATTGTCCTACTTTCTCTTGGAGAAAGTGTGTCTAAGTCTGCACAACACCAACTCATTTGGGTTTCTCATAAATCTCTTTAATAACTGGATCATAGCCAGGAAAATAAGCAATGACAGTGGCAAGATGCTGGCCTACATCTTCAGCACTAAAATATTGGTTCTCAAGGATTTCCAGGTCTGTTCTCTGAGAGTCCTGTGTGACCTCTAACCCACTTCAGAATTCCTGAGGAGATAAAGGTTTGAACAGGTAAATGTTACATATATTGAGGGAGCCAATTCTATGCTGTTTTGGTTTTTTTTTTAATAATACCCCTGGATATGAAACATTTGGATGTTTCCTTCGTAAATAAGACCAGAAGCAGATTTATCATCCAGTGACTGTAATTATTTTGATATTTTGATAGTCCTGGCTGATTTTCTTTCATGGTGTCTTATTCTAATGCTGAAAGTATCTGGTATCAACACAACAAAAAAACATTGCAGTCTTTGTATCCAAATATTTTTCCAGGACAAAAAATAATAACTATTTACAAGAAAAATAAACCACACATTAATATCACTGACAAACTTTGTGGCTCCATTTGGAAACCTTCAGGGTCTGGGCTTTGAGATCTGTTTAGAAACCAACTCAAACATCTCCCAAATGGTTCTGGGAAATGAAATCGCAAAACAAACAGAATTTTTATATATGTGTCTGCAGAAGGAATGTCTGCCCTGTGCTCCTCTGTTGGGGACTGATGTGATCTCACCCACCAGCAGCTGTCAACTCCTGGAGTGAAAAATACTCGAGTTTGTTTTACCTTCCATTAAAAAAACTTGGTTGAAATAAGTTTTTCTTAATTATTGAAAGAATAATATGAAAAATTAAAGATATTTAAATATTTTTATATAGTTAGTTAAGGGAAAAAAGGGCAAAATTCACTGGATTTGGCTTGTCTGTTCCTAGTTCCATAATGAATTTTGTTTTTCTTTTTTCATTTTAGACTGTACCTCATACCCTTTCAAGTTTAATTACTGGAAAAGCAATAATAAAAAAACCAGCTTCTGTAATGCATTTTTATGTTTTGCAGATTCTCAAAAGTCACCTGACAGTTTGGGTGCTTTTGATTTTCAGAAAAACTTTCCGAATTCTTTCAGCTGCCTGATTTTCAGTGCCTGGATGATGAATATTTTGAAAAAATCAGGCTTTGTGATGAGTCACAAATTCAGTTCCCTGAATCACAATAAATTTTTAAGAGATTTTGGCCTTTTCTAGGGATCATCAATTTTATTTTGGCTATCCCAGCATGGCTTTTGCAGAATATAGTCAGAAATTATTGTCCTGAGACCTTTAAAGGAAAAACTAATTGTTATACTTGAATTTTTCTCGTTTAATTTACGCTTTTATGTACACCTTACAGCAGTTTTAGATAACCAACTCACAATTTAAAGGGGTTTTACACAATACACAATTCTTTTTATGCAGAAACTGGGACAAATATAGGAAAACACTAGAGAATGTAAAATGTCTTTAATATTCATCTTATTCTCTGCTTCTCAAAGACTTCCCTTCATCAGCCTGGGCGCACATTAGGGATGAAGGTGGTTTCACTCCTTGCTCAAGAGTTTGAAAGGAAGTATCTCACACAGCACAACAATCCTTGCCATCTTTCTAATTTCTTGGCTGCTGATAATAATTTGCATTCCTGCATTGAAGCTATTGGAGATTTGCATAAACTAACATTTTTGTGGGACTCAGAATAGCTGAGGCTTTGGCTGTTGTCCAAATTGTCATTTTAATACCAACGTATCACTCTCTAAAGAACAGTATTTGGAAAATTGACTTCTGAAACTTGATCCCTGACACAGCCACTTTGATTTTCAGTCACTCACGGAGGGCCAGGGGCCTGCTAATGGAGTTTGAAGTTAAATACACTTTCAAGCTTTAAATACCTAAATGAGGACTTCAAATTCTATCTCCTTTGAATATTGCCAGTGTGAAAATAGTGGCCATATGTTGTAGGTGGTGACTGAAGGGAAAATTAACACAAGCAATATTATATTAATGCTGTAGTGCTCATAAAATCAAACTAAGAATCTCAGAAAGGACAAGAAGCTGGAATAATGGAGCTCAGCCTTTACAAGGGATAGGTGAAACCATGGTTGGGCAAAGAAAGAATTAAACAGGCCAAACCTTCAAGTGATTGAATCGTTTCTATTGCTTTTCCTTCTTCTAGGCTTTCCCTAAGGATGTTCATAAGGAAATCCACAGTCCTTTCATAAGGGAAGCCATGAGCATTAGGGATTCTGTTTGGTCCTGTTATTTAGGAAGCAATAATAAAATCAATAATAAAAGAAAACAAAGGACCTTTAAATGCTGTGGATTTGTTGCTGTTCTGACCCAGCCATGCAGGAGATGCAGCCCAAGGTGAAGCTAGCAAAGGGCTGCAAAGCTGGGGAAGAGTTTTGAGTGCAATAGAAACCCAGGGTGTGACCATCTGCAACAAAACCCCTGGAAACGTCCACCCTGTCACTTCAGAATTTTGTACTGTGCTGTGTTTCAAGTGACTTATTGAGATGCAGTGGAGTTTGCTGGATGAGGGCAAAATGATTTATTGCCACAGAATGTTGTTTATAATCATTCTTTGAAGTCTGTAACGCTGCAATTAGATGTGTTCAATTTTCCAAAATTATTCTGCCTGCCCGTGACAGTCTCGTGTGTTCCTTGTTGTCAGACAAAGCACACCCACATCCCTGTGTTATAAATACATATTATAAAGTTGGCTTTTCACAAGGTGTGTGCTATATGATTAATAATGTTGTGGTAAGGATATAAGTTTTTATTTCTGCTATTAGTAAAGAAAATTAGGCATAGTGGTAGTAGTTGATATAGTGTGCTTAAACTGTCTGTTTGGCCGGGATAACATCCAGTGAACATGTAAAGAAGACCCTGCTATTGATACACCAACTATCAGCATCTCCCATCTGAAGAAAGTCTGGACCAAGGCCTGAGCTGGAGGTGATAATGAAGACACAGCCAAGAAACACACGTGCTCTAAAAAGGGAGACCCAAGGAGGGACCATGTAAAACAGTTCCTGGAATATGGAAACTAGTTTGTGGAAAAATATGAATATTCAACAGACTGATGCAACAGAAAGGGTATTTAAAGAATGTCTCTGATACAGCAGGGTGTGGACTTGGCTAAATGCCAAGTCACCTGGCCGGCTGTACTTTGCTTTTTCTTTCTATCTCCTAATTGTCTTACTTTTTATTAAACTTATTACTTAAAATTTACATAGAAAGTGAACCTCGTTTTTCACACCTGGTTTCATCACACGGCCTCTGGCATGGGTCACACCAGGAATGCCAAGGGAATGGGGTCACAGCCCACCATGTGACAGAGGGGCACAGCAGGTGGCATTGCCTGCCAGTGCCTTTCCTCCCACTGCTTCTAATCCTAAAAGCAGCTCAAATGAAGCACAGAATGTCCTAGAAGGGACACAGGGGATGCAGTGTGAAACTGGACAGGACACGTGTGACCAGCATCCTTCTGTGGGGAGGATGGGGCTTTCCCCTGCCAGGCTCTCCTAAATCCTTTGGGCTCATTCTGGGACCTTGACACGAATAATTAAAAAATGTAAAATGAATGACGTGGCCAATCCCGATATTTGCTTGACACACTTTTAAACCTTCACCTTAAAATCGTTGATGAATTTAGAAGAATTTAGACCCATTAAATTTGATGGCTTTTCAAATTCCAGACATGCAGCTCTCAGGGGGTCTCTGGCAGTGTCAGGGCCAGGGGCAGAAATGGCTCCCAGCTGCTTTTTTGGGGGATCCTTAACCCTCACTGACCCCAGAAATTCAGCTGAAATGATTTTTTCTATGTTTGTGAGAGCCATGTTAAATTGTGACATGACACCACAGAGCAAGGAGAAAAAAAACACAAAAAACCCCAATTTTTTTGATGTGACACACACTCATATTCCCAACTCTTTTAAAATCATATGTTTTCAGGAACAGAATAGACTCTGCCTCTGTTTATAAACATCTGTGTGCCACCTTTTAAAAGTGTTTTTACAATGTGTGGAGTGAATGCCCCAGTGTCCTTGGCCGTCTTTAAAATAACAAAAACCAGGTGTCATGAATTAAGAGAGGAAACTTGAAGGATCCTGTTGCAAATGACATACAGCACTAAATTAGAAACAACTTGGTCCAGACAAAAGATTTTTTTAAAAAGAAGAAAAAAAGTAGAATATTGAGTGGATTTGATACCAAATTATAGCAGTGGCAACTGACAAAGTATTTTCCTGGGGTAAGTGTCACAATAAAGCAATTAATTAAAGGAATTCAAATATGCAGCCTGCTTTTGGCTCCAGACAGAGTGCTCCAGACTTTGCATCCTTTCTCATTCATATGTGAGAAAAGCCACTGCTGATTAATTGTTTCAGAAGGCAGAGAGATTTGTGTAAGCAGATTTAACAAGTAATTTCCTTAGTTTCTCTCAGTTTATCTTCCACAGAAATGTAACTATGTATCAGTATCTAAAGCTATAAAGGAGATTCCTCTGATCACAGATGTCAAATTTAATAAAAATGAATTATTTCCATAGCAGAGAAATCCTTGCAAAATTCTAATGGAGAATGCATTAAAATGCAGAAAGTTTGTAGAAAATGTGTCTGTCTGACCTTTTTGCACTGGAAACACAAGATTCTCCTGCTGAGGTGCTCCCCTTGTCCATGGGACATCTTGCCCCTCTACAGGGATGCTCTTTGTACCATTCCCTGGGGAAACACTGGAATTCTGGATCCCAAATCCGATCAGTCTCTCATGGTTCTTGGTGCTCTATTAAAAAAAAAAAATAAATGGTTATTGCTTTTATAAAAAACTGTTTTCTGTAGTAATGCCTGCTTGTGTGCATATTTGAGCCACAGATTTTGGTTTTGTTTTAAAAAAGGCAAAAAGTTTCCCCTCCACACACTGAGGGGAGAAGGGTAAGTGCTTTGTGGGAAGGTTCTCAAAGGAGCTGCTCAGGGATATTTGATAATTATCAGGCAAGATTTTTATTGTTTATCATATACTGGTTAATTTTTTCACCAGGATATTCACCTTCTGAAACAGTTTGAAGGAACAGAGCTGATGTGCATTTTTGATGTTGGAAACATCTTTATTTTCATCCACCCCTATTCTTTTTTTTTTAATAAAAGGTTGCAGCTCCACAAAATTAAGAGTCTTAGCAGGCTGTTTCATGTATGTTTTTATAAAAGCTCTGACCAGGCAGCTCAGACCCCTCCTATTTTGGTGATTGATGTGTTTTTGGGAAAGGATCACTGCAACAGGCACGTAAAGTTCTCAGGCTGTCAGCGACGTCGAGAACCTCAAGCAAAGCTGCTGCTGTCAGGGAAACAGGAGCATAATTTACAGATGTTAATAACTTCCCTGAGATATTCTGGGAACGCTCCTGGCCCTGTCCCTTCCTGAGTTCCTCCCCACGGCAGGGCTGCTGGGATCCATCTGCACGGGGGCCGTGTCTTTTTCCAGCTGACACACAGACCGCAGAATGAATTGGAAATCCTGCTCCTTCTGTGCCACGCTTAATAATGGAAAACCAGATAAATTGGAGCAAGCTTATTTCAGTCCTTCACTCCTGGATCGCGTTTCTCAGGAACCAGCCAGAAATAGTGAAATAAATTACACCAGGGCCTTCAAAGGAGAAGTGTTTTTCTTCCACTGGAATCCAGTCAGTGTCTTCCAGGGCTAAACAAATACCAGGTGTGACATGCAAGGAGAAACACACAGTCTGAGGGCTGGCCGGTGATTCACATGCCAGAGCTGGGGCTGAAATGGGAGCTTTGGACTGAAATGGGAGCTTTGGGCTGATCAGAGCCATCTAAGGAGTTTCCTGCTCCCTCAGAAGGGAGCACCGGGAGGAGGCGGCTCTGCGGACCAGGAATGCGCCGGGATTCCTGCCCGCTGTAATGCGAACCAGATTTCCGTCAGCCGGGGGATGGGGCTGGGCAAGAGCTGCAATATTCCCCTCCCTGAGCACTTCAGTGTTGAGCAGCGCTGTAGGAAGCGAGGAGCCCCGAGCCTGAGCGGCTCTGGCAGTGCTGATCCCCGGAATGGGCCTGGAGGGAGCGCGGGCAGAGGCGCGGCAGAGCCCGGCGCGGTTCAGAGCCCGGGCACGGGTTCATCAAACAGCCCCCAAAGCGGCCATCCTCCATCCTCCCGCCTGTCTCACCTCCCACTCATTCCCTGAAAGCCGCTAAAGATTCCCAGCACCTCTCTTCCCTTTGTGAAAAACGAGGTTCACTTTCTATGTACATTTTAAGAAATAGGTTTAATAGAAAGTAAGACAATTAGGAGATAGAAAAAAAGCAAAGTACAGCCGGCCAGGTGACTTGGCATTTAGCCAAGTCCACACTGCTGTATCAGAGACATTCTTTAAATACCCTTGCTATTGTATCACTCTGTTGAAGTTTTATATTTTTCCATAAACTAGTTTCCATATTCCAGGAACTGTTTTGCATGGTCCCTCCTTGGGTCCCCCTTTTTAGAGCACGTGTGTTTCTTGGCTGTGCCTTCATTATCACCTCCAGCTCGGGCCTTGGTCCAGACTTTCTTCAGGTGGCAGATACTGATAGTTGGTGTATCAATAGCAGGGTCTTCTTTCCACGTTCACTGGATGTTATCCCGACCAAACAGATAGTTTAAGCATACTAAATCAACTACTACCACTACACCTAATTTTCTTTACTAATAGCAGAGATAAAAACTTATATCCTTACTACATTGTTATTAATCATACAGTACACACCTTGTGAAAAGCCAGCTTTATAATATACATATATAACACATTTCCCAGAGCTGGAAGACCAAAGGTCAAGGGGAGGACCAAGGAAAGGCCAAAATTCCATGTGGAAGTTCCTGCCTGGCCTGCCATCACCAAGAGATGCTGTGACAAGGGAGGCTCCTGGCACAGCCTGGCAATGGCAATACCTCCATTGGTGTGGGCCTTTTGCCTGGAAAAATACATGGGTTTAGTGCTTGTTTACATGGACTTGCCAGGAAAAACAGGTTTTGTTGTGTTAACATCAGTATGTTGTTGGGAGACAGAATTTTTCACCTATCTTAAGGCTTTTTATTGCTCCCTATCTGGAGTTTCTGAACACATTCCCTACATGATGGATAGCCAGGAGATTTTTGTGGAGTTTCTGGCTCTATTATCCAGCAGTGAGCTCTCACAGAAAGTAATCTGAAATTCATGATGCTGACTATCACATCAGGATGTGGCTCTGTGAGCTGTTTCTTCAGATTGCTTTTCCTCTGTTATGAATAAAAAAACTTACCAGGGGAAAGAAAATGTTTGTAGGAATAAATATGCTTTGAATAGACTAAATTAATGACTGAAAATGAACAATGCAGTTCAACTGTAAGCTGCTCACAAACAAGTTTCTACAAAGGGAAATAGGTTATTGTTGTTTGTATGAAAATGTATCTAATTGGGCTCTTGTTAGAATAGGAGTACCTAAATTGTGTAGCTCATTGAAATGAAATCCAAATCCCATCTTAATCACATGCTGCATTACATTGTATTTCATATGCTATCTATCTTTACTGCAAAACTATCTAAATATTCAAAAGACTTAATAATAAAGCAAAAACCTTTTTATTTGAAAACAGGCCACTGTAAATCCTCACCTCACAAATATTTGCTCATGTTCTGTCTCATAAGCAATGCCATTTATTTTAAATCCTTGTGGTAAGTGCTGAAAGCTTGAGCAGGTCTGTGCAATCCATTTGCAAACTTGAGCCCTGAAGAGTGAAGTACAGAAGCAGAGAACTTTTTACTGATAAACTTTAGATTTTTCTGAACCAACTTCAGAACCCTTTGTTCATGTAAATGAAAATTTCAATTGTTTTATTATATTGTAAAAGGAGCTTTATATAATATCTGGATAGGTTTTGGAGTCAAGAAACTACAAAATGGTACAGAAAAATACATTAAGACTATCTGAAGCATGAGAAATTGTGGAACACCTTTGAAATATCCAGAAGATAAGGTCTGCTTCAGCTTCTTTCCAGACTGTCATTATCTCACTTCTGGAAAGAGCTCAGTGAATAATCTGATCAGGTTTTCCATTGAATTCTATTTCCTTGCTTTGCTGGCTCAGAAGGCCAGCAGCAAGGGGAGATTCATGCCAAGGCAGGCTGGAGGCACAGGAACGCCACTGAATGCAGTGGGATCATCCTTAGCCCCATCCAAATCCTTGGGACAAATCCTTAAGGCACTGACCAACAAAATGCCAGTGTAGAAACGTGGGAAGTGGCTGCCAAAGAGCACCTGTGCAGAAGTGCCTGGATTAGGAGCTGAGGAGGGTGAAAGGAGCTGCTGTGCACTGGGGAGCAGGACTGGAGCTGCTGCATCCATGGGATTGTTCTAGCTGCTCCTCTGGGTCAGGCTCAGTCCATGCAGGGTGTTCTTTGTGCCCATCCCTGCCACAGAAAATGAGATTTAATCTGTGCACACCGAGGGGGGCTGTGCCCACTGGTACTGGAAGAGTTGCACAGCATTGCAAACATTCCCAAATGTTTTCCCTTCCTCTTTTGAGCCTGTGGGATCAGCTCATGGAGAGCAGACAACAGAAAGGAACACACCTCCCCCTTTACTCTCCATCTGGGTGCTCACTCTCAGTTTGTGTTCATCACATACCCCTGGCACATGCAAAGAAACACATGAATTGCTTTTTCCATGTTTATAAAGTTTTCTTTATGAACATAGAGCTATTTTTATCCATGGACATGCAGCAAGGTTTAAAGGCTCAGGTTTTTATCCTGGATTTACCTCAGTCCCCAACCAGTTACAATTCCACAGCTCCTCAATCACAGTGGGATGGAGAGTCCGTGCTTATCAATCTTCTGAGATTTCAGCATTCATTTTTATTTGTTCACTCAGAATCTGCCTGTTCTGAAGTTCAGACTAACTGGAGTTCAGTCCTCTGAAAAGGAGCAGATTCCATCCTATTGATTTCAGTTCTTTCTGGCAACTGGACCTGTAACATTGATTTCTGACAAAGCACTGAGCTGAATAATTGATGTTGGCACCCTCAGTTCTGGCTGAAGTCTTGGGCCTGCTGAAATCTCTCCAAGTCAAGAGACTTTTTTTGCTTCCCAAATGGATGGATATGTGTAGGTAGGGACTCCTAATATTTAAACCAAATAGGCTGTTTAGAACTAGCCAGGAGGAGTCACTGAGCTCCTGCCAGGCTCAGAACATGCAGAGCTGAACTGGCAACATTTAAGATGAATCTAAGGGAGATCCAGGCACCAGAGGGCATGATGAAAATAAATATTTCTTCAGAAGAGCCATGTTTTTTAAAAAACCCTCCAACAACTCAACAAGTGATGCCATTTCAGAAAATGCTGCTGCAACCAGATTTCATGTCTAATCCTACTGGTTACAATCTTGGTTCTATGGAATGGGACATTTGCATTTAATTTTCCTTCTAGTGCAGCAGTGAAGGTTTCTCCAGGGGAAGAGCTCCCCAAGCTTTTTTGCAGTGCAGAATTAGGGCAAAATGTGTCAAGAGGAGGACAGTGCTGATGCAACCTAAGGGTGTTTTCCTGGGAGGCAATTTCTAGGGTTCTACCACACCTGACCACCATAAAACCCTGGTTGTACCCTGTGGCAGAGGTCACTGAGTACAAAAAAAAGCTTTTTAAGATATAGTTGGAAACTTGGGTTTCATGTTTCACAGAACACAGTAACCACAAGGCTACCAAGCCACACTTCTTTTTGTCTCTCAAATGTGTGTAGCTTTCTTTTCCATTAAAATAAATTAGATTTAAGAGATGGAGTTTGTGCCTCTTCCTTCCAATCCATCTAGGGATGGAGCACTGATTGTGATGATAGTGAAAGACATAATTTCCACGTAGAGAGACCATATGTGGTTCTCTGCTGTTTGTGAAATTTGAGTATTGCAAAAGAACTAAGAAATTCCATGTATAGTCTGGGCTGGAAACAGCCTTGCAGAGAACTTGCAGTTTGAATCTTCTGAATATTGGAAGGCTTCTAGGTAGAAATGTTTTGGCATGAGACATTTACCTTGCGTTTTAAGTTTAGTCCAGGTGAGATCAGTAGAGATGGACAGGGCTCAGCTTTCCCTTTATAAAGCTGAGGGAGGAAAACCTGTGGGTTCTTATGGAGGTCTGTCCATGAAGAAGGGAGCTCCCTCAGGTAAGTTGATCATGAGTTATTATCTCTTAAATAAACCAGTCTGTCCTTGCTCTTTGACATAGAGATGTGTATCTGAGTCTTTTATTTGTGTGTATATTCACTTATGTTTCCCTCTTTCAGAGAGTGTCCCAGGGATAGATAAGGGGTGCTGGGGAATGGAGAGAAACTCAAAGGGAATTTTCTTGGCTGTTGAGCCTGAGATATGTGTACTTACTGCTTTGAGGGCTGGATACTAAAATTTAAGCTTTTTATTCCCTAATATAGACCCAACACATGGAAAAAAAGAGCAGAATGATATTTTCTTGAATTTAAGATTGTTGTTTGTGCTGTTGGTGGCAATTAGGGTGGAAACATGCCTGCCCTGGTACCAAAAAATGTGCTTGTTATTTGTATCCTCAGAGCCATAGGACTATTAGTGCAATGTGTGCTTTCTTCCTCAAAACCTTAGCCTTAAAAACTGTGCTTGAAATTGGGCCGTTGGGGGTGATGTAAATGAGTCTTTTTATTTTTAAAGCAGAAAGGAAAGATTACTTAAACAGAGTTCCAGCAAACAAGCTTGCAGTCCTCTGTAACAAGCAAGTTTAATTGTTCCTCAGTCCCACTACTCATATGCCATTGTTTATAAAATACCATTAATTGAAAGCATTAAATGGCAGCTAATTGTTGTGCTTTTAATCTTAAAATAATTGAATGAGTTGGTGTGGAAAGGATATGGCAGTTAAAGATGGGAAGGGTGTGATCTGGTGGGTCATTGATTGAAGGTCTGTCCACTGCTGGTTTGTGATGAGGGTTTTAAGTCAGAACTCACTGATGAGGGGGGCTTGGAATATCTGAGCTCTTTTTCTCTTTCCTTTGCATCACATGGGGTGATGAAGTGTCTGAAAGTGAGGAGTTCCATGAGGAAGGGTGGGGTGACTGTGGGGCTGCAGGGCCAGAGCTGAGGGCTCTGAACTCGGCTGTGGTGACGGCTGGAAAGCAAATGTGTCCATATATTCTGTATAAACACAAGAATTAATGTGCCATGAAACCAGATAAAATCCCCACTGCTGAAGGCCCCTGAGGCACTGCCCGGGGTTTGACACCAAGCACTGGCAGCTGAGCTGTTCCCTGCAGCACAGCAGCACCCTCAGTGCTGGGGGAAACTGCTGTTTCAGGCTGAACCTCCAATGAATTCTCTGTTTCCCCTATTTTCCATGTTCCAGGGATCCCTGTTCTTGTCTCGTGCTCAGTTCCCGGGAACATACCCAAATCCAGCCAGACACTGGGAACTGTCTGGGATAATCAGGGGGGTCCTGGCTGTAGCCAGCCTGGTGCTGGATTACCAGATGAACCAGTGAGTTATGGAACTGGAACCAGCTGGGGTTTTCCACTGCCATCAGCAAAGGGAGGCACTGGCTCCAAGTCACCCATCTGCAAAACAGGGTGAGAAGGACTGCTTGAAGAATGAATATTGAGATTATTTTGAAGGTTAAAGGCAAGAAGATGATGATTTATCACCAGGATGGCAGTCATCACCAGCCTGGGGTTAGCACAGCAGCTTTTTATGGAGTTGCAGTTTACAGCTGAGACTTGATCTGGGGTTTTCTTTGCCTTTGCTTTTAAGCTGCTGAAGTGTTTCTGAAATGCTGAGCTGTGTTGCACCTCTGGCACGGCCAGATGTGGCAGGATCAGTGACTTTTTTGCTGAATTCTGCATGATATAAATAGAAATCTGCTAGAGCAGACCCTGGAATGGACCAGTAACAGAGCCTGGAGCCAGTGTTACTGCTCCAGTTTGAGGTTAGCTCGTCCCTGTAGGTGAAAGAGTTCCTACAAAGAACATAAAATATGAATTATGTAGCACAGATATTTGTGTAAGAAAAAAATTGGTGTTTTCAGAAAGTTTATCTGGACTTTTGGAGTTCAAGAGTTATGTGTCTGGCTCATAGTCCATAAATTTCAAAGCTGGAAAAACCACACTTTCTCTTTTTCAGTGTAATGAAGATATTCCCCTCTCTTTGGTATAATTGTATTGTCAAATGGAGGACTGCTCAAGTAATCAGCAACGTAATTAGGAAAGCTTTTTTACTCACTCTGTCTTCAGCTGAAATACAATCTTTATTTCTAATGCCCTTTGCAGGAGGGCAGTTTTCTTAAAGGAGAGGGAGTAAAAAAATCCCAACCTTTAATGAACAAAAGAGCCCAGGGAAACTGATACATTATATTTTTATAACTGTCTCAGAGGCAGCTTCAGCTTTCCATTTTTAGCAAATAGAAACCAGGTTACAAGACTTTGAAGACGTGTTGGATGAAACTGATCTTTTCTTTCCCTTCTCATCTCCTGTTTTATTTGCTCTTTGGGAATTGCAGATTCCCGTGCTCTAGGACATCTTATTTATTAAAGAAATTAAACTGAGTAGCTGGAGAAAAGTCTGCCTTGGGATGATGCTGGCATGAGCGGCAGGGTTGGGAATGAGCAGACACGCTCCAAAGACTGTTTGATTCCCCCCACCAGGGATTTCTGCTCCATTTTAGGGAGAATTTCTCAGCTTTAGCATGCCATGATTTATTTATTTCTAGACACTATTAGCTCTGTTTTCCTGCATCTAAGACACACTCGGAGCTGTTGGTGACCGTGTGGGAGCAGGAGTTTAAAAGGGAACAGGCAATTTTGGAGAGCAGGATGTTGGTAGTGAAATGGGTTTACTGCATTGCATCCTGTGGCAAAAGGATGCAAAACAGAAAAAAGAAAAGTGGTGACAGTGACCAACCCATTTACCCCCAGCCAGGTGTGGAAATCCTTGCCTGCTCTGGAGCCTGTGGCTTTCCAGAGGTGCCCTGCAGAACTGCACACCTTTAGTGTTTTCTAAAAAGGGCAGCAGATTTTTGTTTTTACTTTCCTCATGATCACTATGGCCTACAACTTCTTTTTTTTTTATATTTCATCAGCTGATAAACTTTTGTCTTGCTTCCACCCATCACCTCCTCCAATCTGCTTAAAATACATTAAATAGATTCATGTGCAGAAAATAGGTGCTGCTACAAAAATGAAAAGCAGTGACCCTCATTGTGCTTTTTATAATATTCTGCAGAACGTTTTATTTAATAGCCCACCATAAATTTTCATTGTAGCTTTTCTTTATTGGGTAAAACCAGATTCTTCTCTTCCTGGTTGCTTGTTTTTTTTTTCATTTCATCTTTCCATAATCTCTGTTGTAGGCACACAGGGTGGGTGCAAATCCGTGGCTGATTGTGCCAACTTTGCAACCTCATCTTGTTTAGAAATTTCATGGACTTTCATTTGGAAGAAGAACCATTTGTCCAAAACATACACATTATTTTAATGAATTTCAGTGTAGGACATATTGTTCATAGATGAGAAAGATACTGAAAATCCTTCTTTGGAAGGATAAAAGATGTTTTTATTTTGGCCAGAACAAAAAAAAACAAAGATGTATTTCAGAATTAATGCAAATTTTTAAATAAAACTTTAAAATTATATAAAGGCACAAAGTATTAAAATTAATTATATTTTGGTATAATTTTGATAAAGTTTTTATCATGTGTTCATTTTGAAATGTGTACTTAGAGAAACTGGAAATCTTGCCTTGTGTTTAGCCAGAAGAAATTAAAAATAACTTTTGGTCAAAGCCAATTTTTTAATTAATATGGATTAAACCCAAGCCAGTTTTGTTCTTTTGCTCTTCTGCCTTTATACCTTGTTGCGTTTAATATTATGGTGTTCAGAGTTTTTTGTTAGACTTGGTCTTGAGCCCCTATTATTGATAGCCCACATTTTTCTTCAAATCAAGTTAATTTTACCCTGACAGTTTCTGGGAAAATGAGCACAGATATATTTTAAACCTATTATAATATTTGACACTAGTTTTTACCAGACATTTTGGTGAAATAACATGTAAATATGTAAAATGAAGATTAATAAATGCTGAGTATTTTCTGCTATAAAATTATTTTTCTACAGTGTAAGTAGTAAAATGCTTTTTTAGTTTTTGGGGTGTTTTTAACTGGATTTTTCTGCTATGGGTAAATAAATAACAAAGCAAAGAATTAAAGTTCCTTAACAAGGGGAAGCAGATGCTTGTGCAATCTTTATGGAGATCAGATACAATCTGAAAAAGGTCAGATTTACACACACTTCGGCACAATTTGGCAAGTCAGATACTGGAGTCATCCCCCAGAACAAGTTGAAATATGTAAAGAGATCTGAGATTTTCCACAAGTGTGAAATATATTGATTCCAAAACCACTGATTCTCTGCACATCAGTACAGGTAATTTACAGTATTTTATCTGAAAAAAGATCTCGTTTTTTCCACTAAGGTCCGAAACCCCAACTTGTTCTTGGTGCCACATTAATGACAGGGCAAGGGAATGGCTCCCAGTGCCAGAGGCCAGGGATGGATGGGATATTGGGAAGGAATTGTTCCCTGGGAGTGTGGGCAGGCCCTGGCACAGGGTGCCCAGAGAAGCTGTGGCTGCCCCTGGATCCCTGGCAGTGTCCAAGGCCAAGTTGGACCCTGGGGCTTGGAGCAGCCTGGGACAGTGGGAGGTGTCCCTGCCATGGCAGGGGGTGGAATGGGATAATCTCTGTCTCTTCCAACCCAAACCATCCTGGGACTGAAGGTGTGTGTCTCCAGGACTTCCCAGGACCACTCTCCTGTGTGCCCCTGGGAAGGTTCTGTGATCCCCAGGGGAGGATGAACACAGCTCCACCCACATGTCCCTGCTCCTCTTTGATCACTGCTGCTGAGTTCTAGTGCTAAACTCTTCCAGACCAGGTATTGGAATTAATTTCCTTCTTGGGGCGTTGGAAATAGAACTGAGATCTCTGAATATAGGCAGGAACAGACCTGGGTGAGAATTTGCACTGTGGGTTGTGTTGGTATTGGGTGCTCCAACACCTTTAATCCTGTACTGGAAATTTTCTCTTTCCAGTCTAAATACCAGTGTAACCCCCAGACAATCTGTTTTCACTAGTTCTATCCAGTGTAATTTCATGTACCTACTCCCACAGAATGCCTTTGGCAGATAAAGGAGCTGTGGAACACAGGTGAACGTGGCACGTGTGATGTTTCTGGAAGCTGCAGTACCACCGGGACAGAGGGAAGGGGCCATGCCCAGGCTGCAGCTCCATCCTGGACGTGGTTTGGATGGATCCCTGTGCACGGGGTCCCAGGTCAGGGGCAAACCAGAGCACACCAGGCTTAGGTCATAACATCCTGAGGAAGAGCTCTTGGCATAACAAGGGAATGTTAAAATGTGTGACTCCTCCTCGGAGAGGGGATGCTGGCTTGGGCCATTTGGGATCTTTAACAACTCTTCCCTTGAGTACTGTGAGTTTTAAAAAATAATTATAAGCCAGCTTTGATCTGTGCATCCTTAATGACTAAAGGGTAGGAATGCTATCAAACAATGTTACTTGATTCATGAAACAGGGAAGATTTTCCTGTAGCTGGAGTTGGGTAATATGGAGAGAGATTTGTTTTTAATAGTAACAGCCCCAATGCATTTAAGCTGCTTATTGTGTTTCTGGTGTTATTCCTGTAAATATAGTGGGGAGAATGTATTATACATTGAAAAGGCTCATCAGGAAGGGAATCCTGTGGGATTTGAAGCCTTCCTTGCCTGTTGCACACTCAAAGCACACATTGAAATGGGGTTTCCAGCCTGAACACCCTTTCCAGACCCTCAGAATATTGGAAATGCTGCAGCGCACTTCCTGCTCTCAAACATACCTCACTAAAGTTGGCTCGAGTTCTTTTGGCAGGATTGCTTTAACCTCAGAGAAGTTCTGGATTTGAAGGATGAAAGAAACAAAAAAATGGAAAGGTTTCAGAAAATGGTGAGGGCTTCTTATGTTCTTAATCAGCTGAATGCTGCACATGGTGGTTAATGCTTTTGATTTTTGGCTTTCCCCTTTTGTCCCTGTTCCTTGCAGAATGACAGACAAGTGAGGGAACAGAGCATTTTAAAAAATCACTGTTTTATGTAATTTTAGCCACTGTTTAAAAATTGTATTCTGAAAATTTTAAAAGTTCTTTCACAAACTTTTATTTCCTAAACTGTGCTTTTTAACCATTAAGAAGTATTGAAGCAAAGAATTCCTTGGAATGCAATAGTTTTGGAGTAGGCAGAAGATGAAAACATCTGAAGCATTTTCAGATTAAATTCTCTATTGATGGCTGCAAATATTTTCTTAATTTGTGTGTTTAAACCAGAATATTTAGATATTATTTGGTTGTGATTGCATTCCTTTTGTTTGTGGCACATATTTGTGATTAAAAAAAACCCACAACTATTTTTTTTCCTTAGTTACTGTGAAGATAAAGGTGATTTAAATATAATCTACATTCTAAGTAATGGTTAAAGGAATGTTTCTCAAGAGTGTGAGTAGCTTATTAGTAGTAATGATTTGAAATTTTTGTTCCCACCCACAGAACATAACCTGTCCTTAACTCACATCCCACCTCTTGCCACAAGTTAGAAACTCTGTCTTAACAAGGATAGGTCCTTCCAGCTCAGAAATTCCTTTTCCTCATTGTATTTCTGAATTGGTTTCATTTTGATTTGTTATGAATTGCAGTTCTGTTTCCTTCCATGGCTGTGTCCCTGTAAGGCTTTGGTAGAATTCACATAGTGCTGGGTACATGAACGAGCACTTGTGGACAGCACAGGAAGGAAAGGAAAATACAAATATAGTTGTAAGTTGAGGCTTAGTCTCTCATAAAGAACAACTGCAGCAAGGCAGAGGGAGAGAGTGTAAATATCCCACAGTTCTTTATCCTGGTCTGTTTCTCATACTCCTTTGCCTTGCCCCAACTCATGTCTCAGCCTCACTAAAACTTCCTTGTAAATGAAACCCACAACAAGAGTTAATTCCTCTGTCCGTGTTTCCCACCCAAGGCCAGTGGCACCAAGCATGATCTTCAAAATACATCAGCTTTAGCTCCATGGTAGGTCCATGAGATCATCCTGGGGAGAAGCCAGGGAATATTTGTGAAGTGTCAGGGATGTACTAACGAGTGAAAGAACATCAAGACGTGACAGAACTGCAATATGTGAACCTGGATTCCTCCTCCTTGGCTCGTGGATGACTCCAAGCTGACAGCAGTTCCATGGCAAAAGCTTCCAAGGAGAAACCAGCACGGAGAGACAGCTCAGCTGCTGAGGAGATGAAAGGGCAACTGGTGCAAAGGACAGAGAATGGTCCAAATGTAAGGATCTGGTAAATTTTCAAAATATTTTCATAATGTCCCCAGGTTCATTAGCTGTCAAGTATTGTAAACAAGAGCTGTTGATTGCTGAGTATTTTCAAAATCTGTCCAGCTCGGTTTAGGTGCTCCAATAAAGCCTTCAAAAATCCACTCCTGTCAGTGGGATCTAAAGAACCACCCGTGGTTTACAGATGGGAAAAGTGTCCCACTCACAGGACTAAGGACTGGCATGGCTCTGGTTATCAGTGTGTCACTGGGTCTGCACGTGAGCAAGTCAAGGGAGAATGTTTCTTCTTTGTTTAAAAAATGAAACTAAAAATTATGAAAAATATAGTCAAGTGCATCTGTGAGCTCTCTGAAAAACAAATGCTATCTTCTGTCGTGCTTCAGGAGAGCAATGAAAATGTGCTCCAATGTTTGCATTTTAATTTGCCACCTTTCACAATGATTAGTGAGAGACAAAAATGGCTCTTGTTTCCAGGAATTATAAAAGTTTTTTTCTCTTTTTAAAGTAAAGAAACTCTAGGAATTCAAGTTTTTTCCCGCTGAGCTCAGAAGTCCTGTTTTGCACAGCATCTTGTGTGTTCAGGTGGGACACACCTGCTGTGTGGAAGTTCAGGTTAGATTTGCATGTATGGAATTTGCATTTGTGGAATTGAGGGCCTCAGCTGCAGCTGAATTCTCAGAAATGTTGTGAATCACTGCAGAAAATGAGTCATTGCATTGCTGTTCTACCTCTGCCCAATGCTCCACTATTTCCAGAAAGAAACAATTTATAATACTTCGCAAGAGTATAGGAATAATACTTTTCTTCTGAATAGCTCTTTCTCATATTTGACTTGGAGGCCTTCCAGTGGATTTCCACATCTTTGCTTTCTGAAATATAAATGTTTTTGATTATTTATTTCATTGTTCACATTCTGAGATGCTGGGCTGTGCAAATGGAACTTCAAAAATTCAAAAACTATTGGGTTTATTTTCCTTTTTTAAGCCACACACACAACCCCCAAAGTGAGTCTGAAATGCAAGATTCAAGTTTTTTTGGAGAGGCAGCAGTAACCTGCAGAGAGTTGCTTCAATAACTCTGTGGTTTTTTTGATGTAAACCACCCCAAACCCCCTGCCTATTCCATGAACGAGCCCAAACCTCCTGCCACACTGGGGTAATGCTAAACAGAGCATAAAAAATAATAATATGGATGATTTAAGAGTTAAAAATACACCAAAAAGGGTGAGTAGCTCAAAGTAGCAGAGCATGGATAACTTTGAGGCAGTGATGGGAGGCCAGAATGGAGCCTGCAGTGGCTGAGAGCCACCACGGAGGTGACAGTCATGTCCACAGCTTGGAGGGTGGTGCCAAAATGCTGCTCTGCATGCAAGTCTGTGAGCTCCCTGGAGGCTACCAGTTGTCTATCACTTCTCCTAGGACTCTGAAATAATATTGTCACTTGTGCTGTAAACAAGTGGCAGAATCATTTTATCTGGCTCAGTGTGTGTCATAACACACTCGAGCTTTCCCCGGAACATTTCCCAACGTCTAAAGAGCCTGTTGCTAAAACAGAGCAGTCTTATGGTGCTTTAAGGATGCTTAAATGTTAAGCAGATAATAAGGAAAAGAGAGATTGAAGCAGAATGTTAAGGGAAATAATTAGAATTGGTTTTTTCCATACCCCTCATGCTGCTGTTTGGTGTGGGCGTGTTTGGTTTGGTCTGGTTTAAATATCTCTTTTGTGAATACATCCCTCAGATAGAGGAACAATTATCAAATAAATTATGCATTTTTCAGAGGTGGGGAGGTGTTTGAATCAATTTCTCTCTCTGTGGAACTAATAGAAGCTGAATTTCAACCCAGTTGGGATTGGATTGCTCTTCAGTGTCTGAATATACTCCAGGTCATTATTTTCTCTTTCATTTCCAGAAGAGTTAAAGAACTAGAGGACAATAGAGAAAAATTTGGGGCTTTTTTTGCCTTTGGGATTTCTTTTGCCCCCATTGGTGTAAAAGTATGGTTGAAGACAGGTCTGTTTTACTTCATTTTGCGAGTAAAGATGAGATGATTGGTGGATTTTATCTGTGTAGCATGATAAATGCAGTCCTTGGCCGTTGAGTGTTATTTTCTGTTTAGTTACACCCCATATCATTGCCCAGCCCACAGATGAGTCCCTTTCTTGCCTTCCCTGGGGGAGATCAGCCCTTTGCTGCTGCTCCCCAGCAGATGCACGTGCTGGCACACCCTTGCTGATGTTCCTCCAGCAGGGTCTGAAGCATGCTGAATACAAAGCAACTGCAAAGGACACAGCTACAAATGGTCCCTAATGAGGCAATTAAATGTGCACCCCAAAGGAAATCAAGGGGCAGAGCTGTCAGAATGCATCTTGCTTACATGGCCCAAAGGGGGTTATACCTGAGCATTCCTCAGAAACCAGAAATATCCAACTTGTGGGCAATCTGTAGAGCGAGGGGTAGGAACCTTCCAGCCTCTGTCCTGGGCACACTCAATTAATTCTTGGCTAACTATCTGTAGTTTGCTGTTTGCTTTGTTTTCATTTCAGAAGGTTTTCTCTCAGCAAACATTTAATTTGTGCCATCCACCACCCTTTGCAGCTGGGGCAGCCATTATAAATAATGACAGTGGCTTTTTCAGGACACCACTTAAACTTTCTAGCAGCGTGCTGGGATTTTAACCTTTAGATGTATCACTGTAATGATATGTGATCCCTAAAGAATGAAAAGCTGTTTACTGAAAGTAACATAAACTTATTTTCAGCCTGAAAATTGTAATTAGTTCTCAGAGTAGCTGAACTTTCTCTGCAGAAGTGTGGTCCAGCCTAATGTTCTGGTGGTGAGCAGGACAGCAGTGGAGGGAGGAACAGTGTCCTTATAATCAAACTGAAACAATGAACAAACCAACCAACCAAACCCAAAAAAATCCCTGAACCTGCCTCATTAAGGATTTCTTAATTGAAAACAAGACTTGCTTATAGACACTTGAAAAGTTTGTTGTTGCTAATTGTTAGCTTCCAAACATGCTGTGGCTACCTAGTGGCTTTTATTTTCAGGCAGAAAATGCAGAGTAAAGATGTTTTAATTGACCAATGAGTCAATAATAAAATAATTTAAAAATCTATTTCATCAGTAGTAGCAACTTCTGGATGTTTGAAGTCCCTGCATGTAATCAATCCAGATTCTAAAAACTGTCAGCACAGTTTTAAGCTGTTCTCGAGTTCCTGTAAGGGATTTTCTTTAGGGAAAATAGCTTTTCAACATCAGTTTCTTCCCACTATGGGCTTCATCTTGAAGTTGAACAAAAGGTACTGGAATAATTACATCCTCACTTAATTTCACTGTAAATTCCTTAGTTTTTTCTAGGAACCACTTTTATGCCACTTGCTGTTGCTTGGGGCTGATTAAATATTGTGGATTCCATTGTGAATCTCTTCCTGCAATGAAACAACTTTCTTGTGCCTTCAGACCAATCTGGGTACTGCAATCTCAAATACACAGTGAGTAATAAAGTTCTAAATGTAAAATTTAATCTTTAGAGCACAGAGAAGCTTTACTAAAAGCTTTAAGTCTAGATTAGTTAGAGAAAACAATGAATTTATGGTACACTTAGGCTATGTTTTTAGACCTGAATGACAGCTGCCTCTTGCTATTCTCTGAAATTTCTCATTTCCAAGTCTCTCTAACAGTTGTTTTACTCTTGGTGGATCCAATAATCAGATGATGGACTAACAGGATGTGTGTTTAAGTTCCACTGGGGCTGTGCAGCACTGGCAAGATAATTAGCACATCCAGAGTCCTCATGGTTTCAGTCAGTGCTTCACATGTAAATAAAGTCTGACTTTGGTGTGCCCTGCCACTGGTTCCTGTGAGAAATGAGAAGTTATTGATCTTGTTTACCACTGTGTGTCTTTACGACAGGCCTGCATTTCCCTGCAAAGTGCTGCTGCCTGCCAAGGCTGCTGGATAAAGTAGGATTAAGTGAATATATCTAGGAGTCAGTGCTATAGCCAGGAGTTATTAGGGAGATAGTAGCTGAATGGTGTTAACTTAAAAAGGGTAAAGTCTTTATCCCCTAACTGGCTGGGCTCTGTTTGCTTCAAGGAAAATCATTATATTGATTTTTTGGGGAGGAAAAATAAATGTAGGTAGAAAAATTGGATTTATGTAGCATATTTTTCAGCATTTCAGTTTCTCAGAGCAGTATGTTAAATTTTTCACCCCCTTTTGGGAATGAGAATAAACAGATGCAGATACTTCTGCAGCCTCCTGATGTGCTCAGCTGAAGAACAACACCACAGGAGAATCAAAAACTGAGGGAGGACTGAACAAGAGGAGTGAACCGAGCCAGTGTGTGATAACCTGTGCTGAACTTCACTGCAGTGCCTGAAGGAGCCTGCAGGAAACATGGAGAGAAACTATTTATAAGGGCCTGGAGCAACAGGACAAGGGGGATGGCTTCAAACTGGCAGAGAGTACATTTAGGTGGAATATTTGGGAGAAATTATTCCCTGGGCAGGCCCTGGCACAGAGTGCCCAGAGAAGCTGTGGCTGCCCTTGGATCCCTGGCAGTGTCCAAGCCAGGTTGGACGTTGGGGCTTGGAGCAGCCTGGGACAGTGGGAGGTGTCCCTGCCCATGGGCTCCCCCTGTTTAGCAGTGCATTATTTAGATTTATTATTCTTTTGCAACTCATAATTTCCTTCTTCCTTGAAGCAAAAGGCCTGCCTGAAGGGACTGGATGTTTTTTTTTCATTAAATATATCATGATTGCTTCAGAAAATTAATTGATCCTGAAATATTTGTGCAGTGTCTGATGTTCCCTTTGTAGTGACCTCCTGGTGTTCCCTGATGCACAGAAGTTTTCCTACAAGCATGATCCCACCTTGCCAAGAGGAAGAACATGTTTTTTATCAGAAGATCCTCAGAGGTTGCCTCAAATTATTTCAGAATTAAGATGGGCTGACTTTCATGTACATTTGCTTGATTTTAACCCTTGTACCACAGTTATAAAGTAATGCTTTTAGGGTATAGACAGCAGGCACACATATCAATTCTCAGTCACTCTCATCTCTGAATTGTCAATTATGTGGTCCCCTTGTGTCAAAAGGAGTTATTCAATTAAATGTTTCTCAGAAAGTGATTGGGATCTCTTCCAAGGCTTGTTCTCCTCGGTGAGCAGTGGGAAGAGAAACCTTCTGGTGAGTAGGAAGTCAACCTGCTGCTGGCTTCAGCTCTCTTTTCAGTCTGGGGTAAAAGAGCTCCCTTCCCCTTTATTGACATTGAATATCACATATTGTAATGTCACTGAATATCACATTACTTCCATGTGTGTCCCCAAAGGTTTCCTGGGCTTTCTCCATGATTTACAGGTGGCTGCTCCATGATGCATCCAACTCTCACTGAAAGTCAGTGTTGTTCCTTCTGGTATGGCAATTTCAGTGGGGGTTTGTAGAAAACTTTCTGGGTTTGGGCATTTTCTGAAAGATCAAGACTGTTATGATAATATCTTTAAAATCTTTTGTAACAGCCAGAAATAGACTTTATAAATCTAGCTTACACAGGTCAATGCAGTTAGACAACAGTAGTGTGTTATACAGTATATTATATATGGGCTAAAATTTTTGGCTGCAAATGCAAGCCAGGATGCCTAAAGCAGAGTAAGGCAAATGTGCTGCTTAGATATCTCTAACACAGGCAAATGGTGTTCAACTGAAGCTGACAAGACCAGGAGGGGTTAAAATAAAGTCATCATTGGATGTGAACAGGAAACTCCACCCAATGGAGGGATGGTTGGCAGTGCAAAGTGTTTCTTGGTTTGCTGCTAAGTGGAATCAGAGTTCTAAGAGTTCTTTATGAGCTTTTCTTCATAAAATAGATAACTAACTCGAGTTTGAGTATGAAAATTTCATAGCTACTGACTGCAGTGAGAAACTGCAGTGGTTGAACAAGCAACACTCAGCACCTGGCTGAGAATTCTCATGTCAGTGGCAGCTGTGTCAGGCACAGGTGAGGGGGCAGCAGGTTGTCACCTGTGACTTTTGGAAATGAAATTGTTGATATTGGATCCTGAAAGTTTATGAAGATGAAAGGGCCTATTGTCATGTTCTTAAAAAATTCAGCCTTTTGAGAAAATGGGTTACTAATTACTGCAGTAATGTGCAGTATTCCATTGTTAGCTGAGACTGATAATAACTTCATAAGTTAAAAATGACAGGTGTTTAAAATGTTTTCATAGTAAGAAGTCCCAAATTAACTGCAGCTATAAAAGCCATATGTTTCAAAATTTTAAACTGCTCTGTTGCCTCTTGAGAGTGAAATCTGTGTGGATCAGTCACGACCACATGAAACTTTCATTTTTATTTGGTGGCTGATTAAATCCCCCATTGCACCCACTGGCACAAGCCTGGAGAATGACACCAGGTTTTAACTTTCCTTCAGTAACATTCCCTATCTTTACATCAAACATCTCATGTGACAACTTCAGATGGCACAAATTGTAGAGGCAGGCTATCAGGAGGATGGATTATTGATTGTTATTTGAAGCTCCTGATCACTGATTGGCACATCTGTGCAACAAGATTTAACAAAGGCTGGAAAATCTAAATGCCATAAAGCAGCCAAAATACAGCTGTTCCCACTGTGCACTGCAGTGGAGCTTTCAGTGGTGGCATAAACACCCTGGTTTTGGTGGAGATGCGTGACAAGACACAGGGACCATTGATCAAGTGAGGTGTTGCCTCTACCTGGAGGCCAGCTTTGCCCCAAGTTGTATAAAATCTGTTTTCTGTCCAAGGGATAACATGGCTCTCCTGGAGCCTGTAAGGCTGAGAGAGCTGGGATTGTTCACCTGGAGAGGAGAAGCTTTGGGGTGACCTCAGTGGGGCCTTGCAGAGCCCGAGGGAGCTGCAGAAAAGATGGAGAGAGACAATTGCCAAAGCCTGGAGGGACAGGACACAGCGCATGGCTCCCAGTGCCAGAGGGCAGGGATGGATGGGATATTGGGAAGGAATTGTTCCCTGGCAGGGTGGGCAGGCCCTGGCACAGGGTGCCCAGAGAAGCTGTGGCTGCCCCTGGATCCCTGGCAGTGTCCAAGGCCAAGTTGGACCCTGGGGCTTGGAGCAGCCTGGGACAGTGGGAGGTGTCCCTGCCCATGGCAAGGGTGGGACAGGGCTTTGAGGTCCCTTCCAACCAAAGCCATGCTGTGGTTGTACAAAATGTATCTTCTATGATGGCTGACAGGGCTCTCCTGTGGGTTTTTAGGTGTTTTCAGGGTTGTTTGTTGTTTTCTCCCTGGCTGGTGGGCAGTGTCACTGTGCTGGGGTGGGGCTGTGGTGGCACTGGCAGTGTGTGATATGGGACAGCCCCGTTCCCTCCTCACAGAGGCCCCTGCAGCCCCCAAATGACACCTGGGAACAGACACCAGCACAGTCTGGGGGTGTGGGGGGTCAGGGTCAAGGTCCCCTGTGGCCTGCAGCAGGGACTCCTGGGGACACAGAAGCACTGAGGACATTTCTCTGGGAATCATCAAATTGTTTAGGTTGGAAAATGACTTTAAGATCTGACCTTGAAGTGGCATAATGGATTTTTGGGCTTCTGAAGACGATGTTAATACCTGTGGACAAGGGAACTTGTGACTTTTCTTGCCTTATGCTACAGGTGTCCTACAAATTTAAAAAACAAACAAAAACCACAAACAAACAAACAAAAAACAAACAACAAACAAACAAATCCACCCAAAAAACACAAACAAAAAAACCCCCAAACAAACAAACAAACAAACAAAAAACCCCCACAAACATAAAAAAAAACCCAAATAAAAAAACCCAAAAAACCCCCACAAAACCCCCCAAATTCCTAAAAACCACATATGCTTCAAAAAAAATTAGGTATTGGAACATTAGATCCGTTGTGTGCAAATTGATTTTTCTGTGGGGTTTTTTTTCCTTAACAATTTGTTCAGTAAGAAAATTTAAAGCTTCTTCCTTAGGTGTATGAATCTTTCCTTTGTCATGCAAACCCCTTGGAGCTGGTGCTGTCTCTCCTGGGCCAGTTTTGCTCCCTGGGCTCAGAGGGGCCGAGTGACAGCAGCACCAAAGGAAAGTGCAGTGGCAGGGCTTGTCTGTCCCTGTTCTGGGCTCATCCCTCCTGCAGCTCAGCTTTTCTGCTTGGCTGGGTTTCTCTATCTTATCTCCTGACGTTTTGCATGCAGTGTGTTGCACTTTTGCCAGACAGCCCAGGCTACTCCACCGCTGTATAACTGTGCTTGACATTTAATTTAAAATCAAAGATACCATTCTGTAATAGCTTGTTAAGCTGTGCCTCAGTGCCAAGCAATGAAAGTCACCTGATTTTCAGTGGAAGAGGCAATTCACTGCTCTGGCTGTATTTTCAAGATGATTCTGCCTTGGAATAGGAACATAGAAAGGTTAGGTGCCATTCTCTGTCACCCAAACTCAAGTTGAAGGCCCAAAATTTATGAGTTGTCAGCACAAAACTAATTTCACTTCAAATGTGTGAATAAACCTGGAATTCTCTATTATTCTGTAATTGCGTAGCGAGGAGATTTTTGTGTGAACAATTAACTGCATGGCCTTATATTCCTAAGGGAACAAGGAAGCAAGGTTAAAACAATTAAATCTATATTTATACCAAAGATTTTTTTTAAGCATGAACTAAGGGCTGGGTCTTGCAATGTTCATCTCAGTTGCTGTCTGGAATATTTGCTGGAAATGAAGCCTTTTGTGCAGTTTGTTTGGGTTTCTTTAGTGAAATAGAAGAGCCAAAAGATGTCTCAATTCCATGAAAAATGTGGTTGCATCAAACATACCTACAGACTTGTCAGTGTTTTGTAGCCAAATGTCTACATGTATAATAGAGGACATTGCATGCTCACAGTTCAGTTGTTTCTTCCAGAACAAACAAAAAGATGAGGAATTTCATGTTCCCCACAGTGGAGCACTTTGCCTGTAGTGATTTTGTCACTGATCCCTGTGTAAGACCCACTGTGACCCCAAGAAACATTTCTGGGACTGCTTCACTCGAAATTATGTAAAATGGATGTGAAATTTTAGTTCTGTAAAAACAGTGCTGAATATGGGAGGAAAGCTGGGCAAGCTGGGACAAAATTTCTGGGTGTATTTAGGATAACAAATCGTAGAACTGTTTCCAGGTTTCATTATTTAGAACATTCTCTGTGAAAATATCTAATCTAAAACAACACAGCATGTCCTGTCACACAAGTGTATGTGAAGAGACTTGAAAGTATCAGGGGTATCACAAAGCTGTACCTTAAAGAGAAAATAGAAACCTACATGATACCTGACCTGGTAGGATCTGAATAGTTGAGGAGGGTTGTACTGCTGATCATACCACAGGACCTCCAGATGCTTCCTTTCTGTCTGTGCAGGTGACACTGGCAGCAGGGACAGGCAGGGTGATAGAGGCATGAGGGAATTTTCTTTGGGAATCACACGATTGCTTAGGTTGGAAAAGGACTTTAAAATCTTAAATTAATACAGCACTGCCAAGGCCACCACTAAACCATGTCCCCAAGTGCCACATCCACATCTTTAACCCCTCCAGGGATGGACACTCCACCCCTCCCTGGGCAGCTGTGCCAGGCTGGAGAACCCTTTCTGTGAGGAAATTGTTCCTAATATCCAACCTGAGCCTTTCCTCCTGTCCCTGTTCCCTGGGAGCAGAGCCCGACTCCCCTGGCTGTCCCCTCCTGTTGGGGAGTTGTGCAGAGCCACAGGGTCCCCCCTGAGCCTCCTTTTCTCTAGGCTGAGCCCCTTTCCCAGCTCCCTCAGCCCCTCCTAGGGTTCCAGCCCCTTCCCAGCTCCATTCCCTGCTCTGGACACCCCCAGCCCCCCCATGTCCCTGTTTGTGAGGGCCCAGAGCTGGCCCAGCCCTCGGGGTCCCTCAGCAGGGCCAGCACAGGGGACGGGCCCTGCCCTGGGCCTGCTGCCACCCCTGGGCTGTGCCCACCCCTGGCACCAGCACCCCCAAGTCTTTTTCCTCTGGGTGTCTTTCCAGCCCCTCTGCCCCACCTGGAGCAATTCAGGGGCTCCCTTCTTGAAGAATGTCCAGCTTTCCTGGACAGTTGAAGTCTGTCCCAGCATTTGCACATTTATTGTTAATTGTGAAGCAATTTATGCATTGTGATAATATCTCAGAGCAGTCTCAGCCACGGGGTGCTTTAAACCATAACCTCTATTTTAGAAGTACAATGTTTGTTTTGGAATTAATGGTGAATTTTAAGGTGTATTTGCAAACCTTGCTGGCATCAGTGAAACTTAATTTCACATATTTCAGGCTCCCTGGCATTCATGTGAGCAATCCATTCAGGCTTGGAGGTGACTAATAGCAATTAAGAGCCAGAAGATGTCATTACGATCCTCTGTGAGGGGGCAGTCACTGCTGAAACTGTTGCAATTTAAACACCAAACCAGTGGTTAAAGCATAAAATGGCAGATTTTTAAGGTTGTGGTATTTAATGGCAGGAGTACCTGTGGTGCTTTAGGGAGATGTGTTGCTGTGCTCAGAGCTCAGCCCGTGCCACATGATGCAGTGAATTTTGGTGTTTCTGGAAGACTGGGTTTGGGCTGCAGTGAACAGTGATTTATGTCAGCTGTTGCACTGGGGGTAATGGTTTGAATTTGGGGAATGAGGAGGAGCCTTTAGGATTCATTAGGAATGCTTTTCTCCTTCCCCTGAAATAGGCAGAGTATGGAATGGTTGATAACACCTGTTTGGGGTTAGTGCTTGTTGGTATTTGTGGGTTTGGGGTTTTTTGCCCCTATCTGTGCCTGGGGATTGTCAGGACATGCTGATGACAGCTGCCCAGGTTTTTGAGCAGCTTTGGGTTATAGGGCTGCAGCAGAACCTCAGAATGCCCTAGAGAGGTCTATGCCCCCACTGGGGAAAAGTGCCAGAACTAAAATTTGAATAAAAGCATAATAGAAGAGCAATGTTCTTTTTGCCACCTCGGCTGGCTATCAGGGCCAAAATTACCTGTAATGTGTATTTTCAGATTTTTGAAGGGGTTTTTTGCTTGTGGAGTTTGGTTGTTGTTTGGTTGTCTTTTGTGGGGTTTTTTGTGTGTATTTATTGTTTTGTGGCTTTTTTGGTTTTGCTTTTGTTTGGTTGGTATTTTTATAGTTTTTTGTTGGTTAATTTTTGGTTGGTTGGGGTTTTTTGGGTTTTTGCATGTATTTTTTGGTTTATTTTGTTTTTTGGTCGGTATTTTGTGTGGTTTTGGAGTTTTTGTGTGGGTTATTTTGGTTGGTTGGGGTTTTTGTGGTTTTTTTTGTAGTGTGGTTTGTTTTTGTGGGGTGGTTTGTTTTGGTTTGGTTTTTTGTTTGTTTGTTTTGATTTTTTTGTTTGGGTTTTTTCAATTTTTTTTTTTTTTTTTTTTTGGAAGAGGAGCAGGAGCATTTTGTTCAAAACCAGAAATCTACTGTCTGGCTGACTGATGAGGTCCAAGTAAGAGAAACTGGAGCTCTGTGGAGCATTTCCAGAAGTTCTTGTTGTGCTTTACCTTGCTTTGGGGCTTGATTAGAAACAGAATTTCTGGTTTGCCAGAAATTGTGTAGAGATCTTAGCTTTGGTGGGCAGCCATTTAAAACTGATGTTAAATGCTGTGTCAGTTTGAAATATGGGGAAATATCTGGGTGAGAAATGATGGAAGTTCAAGATGCTGGAGGAAAAAGAGACTGAAGCTTCACACAGGAACATCTCTTCAAAGAGCCCATTTTCAAGGGTTGTGATGGGGAGTGGTCTTCAAATAATATTATTTAAATAATTTAACATGAACTTGAGGAGATAGTACTAAAAAATCCAGATTTTAGGCTTAAAGGTGAAACATGCTGCATTAAACCAAGGCAACTAACTTATATGAGAACAGATGAAATATCTCCTTCCAGCTTTCAAGAACAGGCCACTAAATATTTTTTAATTGTGGCTGGTCAATAGTTACTTAATCTGATTAATCGCTGCCAACCTTTAGCAGCTTCCTGGTAATGAATGGTGTTAATGCTCATTTCTCTCCTTTCTCTTGCCCTGCCCTGCTCCCTAAGAATGAGTTCTTTTGTATTGCAATAGGAAACCTTCAGAGACTTTCAGGAAATTATCCCTGACAGCCAAGCTCATGCTTACAGTAACAAAGTGATCTCATGGCCATGCATGGGAAAAATAATGTTATTTTTCATAGCAATTAACTTACAACTTGTGGTGATTTATTGAAAATCACTATGAAAAACCTGCCCAGGATATTTGCTTCAGTTGAGATCATAATCCTCATTTTCTCCTGAATCAACAGATCAAACTCTTTCAATCCCTCCTTTTCTTGATGGAGGTATTCCTCCTCCCACACTGCCTCCCCTCTCCACTTCTGCATTAGTGGCTTTTGTCCTTTTTCTCCTCTCAAAACGACAGTGGCGGAATTCTTTTTTATTTCAGGAGGTGTGGAAGGACAGAAGCTCCAGGTTCTTCATATCCAACAGAGCCAATGGCTGCAAACCTCATTTCTGTTAATGAAAACATCCAGATTTAGTTTTTAGAAGGCTTTGAAAATGTGGCTCTGACATCAGCTGAGCTATTTCTGACCTCAGGATACTCAAGGGTTCTTCAGAAGATTTTCCTGTCACAAACTTTGACTTATTTCAGGCATTTCTGACTTGAGGCTGGCAAAATGCATTGGTATGTACATAGAATGCATATTTTTGTAGTTGCATGGGAATTCTCTTGCATTTCCTTAAATTAATACTTCAGAATTCCACAAGAGTATATAAAAAAAGCTTCTTACACCAGTAACCGCTATATTTGTTGGCACGTAAGGAAGGCCAGAAGATTTAACTGCTGTGTGCAGAATGTTAGCTACATTATGAAATACTAAAAAACCAGGTTTTTCCTGGCTGTTTTTCAATTTGGAAGTGCTTTTGGACACTTATGCTTAATTGGAACTGGAAAGTATCTTGCAAATTGGGTTTTGGGTGTAGTTTGGTTGTTAAGTCAAGCTTGCCAAATTATTTTGTTGCATTTCTGCTAAAATGTGGTGGTTTAGAACCGGTTGGTTTGACTAAGTAAAAAAGTGTCTTGAAAAAACTCAAACTCCAAAATTCAACATTTGGTTGTTTTAGGGCAGAATTGCCTAAATGAGGGGCTTTTAGTGCTGCTGTCCTGAAGGATCCCAGCACAGAGCTCCAGTTTCAGCCCACATGGAACATTTCCTCTCTCCCCCCACACTGCTGCATGAGTGACACAATTATTGTTTGGCAGGAAAAAATTGATAACACTTTTTCAGTTCCCTGTTTTCTCTTTGGTAATTCTTGTTAGAGCTTCTAGAGACAAAGAACCCAAATTTTTTGTGGTCTGTTTTCCAGCAGCTTTAAAAAGTGAGAGCTTTGTGTGCATTAAGAAAGACCATTTTGTGTCCCTAAATGAAGACAGCAATGAAACTGTTTTTGAGAGAGCAATACCCTGTTGATACACATTATTTTGGAGGTAGATCTTCCACAATGGGAGCTTTTTTCCAAGGGCTGCTCCCATCCCAACAATGTGGAAATCTTCAAAGGCACTCCTTCATCAATATGCAAATCTTCAAAAGGGGAATTACACAATAACAAGAAAACTCTCAAAGGGAAAGCAGTTACCCAAAGATGTAAAAATCTTTGTCAGGGACAGCTCCTCAGTGATTTAAAAGTTTTTCAAAGTGGAAATCACCTCAAGCAATGCAAATTCTCTCTGTGCATGGGAAAGCACCAAGAATGCTCCTGTGTAATCTTTAAAGTGGCAGGAAGTGTTCTCTTGAAAATGTTTTAAATAACATTTTTCAGAATTGGTGCTGTATGTACAATCCCACTACTGTGGGATACCTTGAGGGTGCTGAAACTTTTGAGTTTACCAGAGGGGTTTTGGTTATGTCTTTATCAGATGGAGATCAGGCTGTGAAGCAGCACTTTGAGATAAGTGGTTTCTATTAGGCTCTTAATGGGGAATTATGAACTGCTGGATATGGTTCATTAAGCAGCTATTTGTCAACTCTTTTATATTTGCAGCAGATACATTATTTATGTTTATTTTGAAGCAACAAGTCCAACTTTACAAGGACCAGAAGCCTTGCTGGTATGACAACTGGGGAGGGCATTCATGTTGTCTCCTGCTTGCCCAAATGATGGGACGCCCACAGTGTCCTGTGGGACAGGGAGGCACCACTGGCTGTCAGGCACCTTCTTCTGTGTGTCTTTGCACCTGGCATGTTTTTTATTTCCTAAAGATCAAGATGTGTTCCTAATAGCAGTAATGCAAGGTTAACTAAACTGCAATAAAGTATTTTTTTTCTGGAAAAGCAGCACAACACTCATCTTTACTTCAGCTACGTGCTCACTGAAGATTCCAGGTCCCAGTCCTTAAAAGAAGTGGAAAGGGCCCTGCTCTGGTATTGGGGTCTGCTCTCTCCAGTTCCTGAGATGGTGTCAGGGCTTGACTGCGGGTTTGTCAGAAGAAAGTCATCATGTTGTCCCAAATATAAGGCAGATATTTTAAACCAATTCTATCCCAATTAGCCAGACAATTCTGACAGCACCAGAGGTCTGTTTCAGTAGCTGTCAGCTCCTGAATTCTCGAGCCCTGCTTGCTGTGTCTGCCCTGAAAGCCTGGTGCCTTTGCTGAGCTGTGGGCATGGAAATGGCAATTCTAATGCATGGTGTAAATAGCCCAGCTCAGCAAGGAGAACTTGCAGGAAAAGCTGTATTTATTTGACTGGCTCTTTGCTCACTTGTTGAACCTGGTTAATCATATTTTCTGAGAACAGCACAAGCCTTTCTATATATGATGACTGCAACATATACCCTGTATTTCAGTTTGATTTTGAAATATCACCCAGATGATTTGTGTTTGCTCCTAAAGCTGTGCTGAAAGAATATAAAGGAAGTCATTATTCTCATTCTGTTTAAGCTGGAGATTTACTCCATTTCCATAAACCTAAGACGACAGCCTCTTTTCAAGATAATTCACATACTGTGCCTTGCAAGCTTCCTGCTTATGATATCTGAAAAAGAAACAGTTAGAAAAAGAAAAGAAAAAGCAAATAATTTTCACTCAGTAAGTAGCTTTTCCCCCAAATATCTCAAAGGCGATGCTGCTCTCAAATGATCTCTTAGGTTTTGGGGTGTGCTGCCATAAAGTGAAATAATAAGTATTTGTAATTATTAGTAATGAGAAGAAATAGTCTATTTTAAGTAACAGTTATTTTATATAATAGCATTGATATATTGAGCACACATCCTGTTCAAGCATGATTTCGTTATTTTAGAAAGTGGTTGATGGGTTCTGTGCATGGAAGGTGACCTGGGGGTTAACAACTATTACAGTTCCCTATTAAAAACTGGAGCTGGCTTGTGTTAAAGGAAGCTGTCGTTCTGCCCAGGGAACATGGGCTTTGCTAGTGGGAAAAGACAGAAATAGACCCTGCTCTCTACCACACTCCTGTTGTATTTAACCTTTACCTGGCTAAATTCTTCTGTTTGCACAAACTCAGTTATTGTGGCCATTATATAAAACCATGATCCACACAAACACAGAGCACTTTCTGAAATGGGTTCAGAAGTGGTAGAGATCTGGGGGAGAAAAGCTGGCACCTTCCAGCAGCAGATATTCTCTATCAGGTTATAATATTTGCAAGGTACAAACCTTCACATTGTTTTGCTCTGTAAACCTGAAGAAAAGCAAAATAAAAGTCCCGTGGTCCTGCACCGAAAGTGCAGTGTGTTGGTGGACATGCCAGTGCTGAGTGCTGGCCAGTAATTAAGGCAGTCCCTTGATGACCTTAGCCCCAAAAGCAGGCACGGAAAATGCTGAAAAACTGGGAGGGGCAAAGGAGTTTCATAAGGTGTTACTAAATGCACACAACTCTCAGCTGAAGAATTTCTAATAAGATGTTTGTTCTTGAGAACCTGTACAAGCTCTGCCCATAGCTCAGGGTCACTGTAGGCAGCGTGGCTCCAGTCTGGTGTTCCCAGGCAGGGAAGGGAAGGAGCATATCCAATGGGAGAGTCTCAGGAGCAGGGATGGCAATGCCCTTCCTCCCAAAATGCTGGGAATTTGGTAACTTTCACTTACTGCAGAGGTGCTTATCCTGTGGGCTTCAGGAGAGGCCTGGAAGGTGAAGGGGTGGAGGAGGGCTGACACAGATTTTGTAGGAGGTAGAAGGTCTCTTGTATTGCTTTGATTTATAGGATAACTATGTTAAGGAAATTCTGGGATTTTCCCTTTTTTTGTCAATACAGACATGTTGCAGTGAGTTAAAAAGAACACAAAACACGCAGGTTTCCAAGCTGAGGGAAATTGGACTTTAAAACATCTGAGCATCCTTACTTAAATTACTTCTTTTATTAAATATATATATATATATATATATATATATCTTCAGTCCCAATGCCATGAGAGGTATTAATTTATCTTCCCATAGGATTTTGTACTCAGGGCTGACTTTGTGGTACAGACTGGTTGGAGTGTAGTAAACTGTCAGAACTGGAGTGTTACAGGTTCCAATGCATAATGCTGGCTTTTCATCCAATTTTTTGCATATTTTTCATGTCTTTTTCTCATAGGCAGTGGTAAGATGTTTAGAGATGCTATTTTTATATGAGAAAATAAACATAAATTGTTGGTATCTTATTTTTAAAAATTGTTTCATAGTTCTTTGCATGTTCTTGGAAACAAAAGGAAAAGTGTTCTGCGGTGCACAGGTGGTGAGAGAGGAAGTCCTCCTTCTCTGGGGTGAAAATAGACCCTTTTTGTCTCTGTATCAGACCTGTTGTGGGTGTCAGAATGGTCTGGCTAATTGAGACAGATGTGTTTAAAATATCTGCCTTGAATTTGAGACAACATGCTAATTTTCTTCTGACAGCCTCACAGTCAACACCTGACAGGTCATAGAATTTTCTTTTATTTCCGTGATTATAAGTGATGGGGCCCTGATAGCCACAGGTTCACACCTGCACACAATCAGACACAGGAGTGATTCCAAATTACAGCTTAAAACAAATATTCTCCCCCAGCCTGGGCCAGGACTCTCAGGGATGAGTGCATGAAGTGGATTTTCTGTGCGACAAGGAACACGTTATTGGGTCTTCCCTGTGCAGAGGTGACCAGAAAATGTGACAAAAAGGGTCCATGGAGGTTGCAGCCCCACCTTGGAGAGCCTTTCCTAGAGCAGCAGGTGATGCAGCTCCACCTGTAGGTTCTAATCCAGGTCTGTGGAGCAGTTGGAATTCCAGCCGGAATTGGTTTCCTGGAAGTGCTTGGCTTGGGAGCAGGGAGTGAGCCCTGCTGGGTGTGTTTGGGTTCTCAGAGCACTCCCCATGACCCACAGCACACCTCGTGCTGGCCCTGGGGGTGAGTTGGGTTTTTTGGCCTCTCACTCCCTTCTGTGTGGTGAGAAATGACTCTTCACTCTCTGCTCTCCAAACCTGAGCCTCCAACCCCAGCTGGAGCTCTGATTTCTGTTTGGAAATGGGAGTTTTTTGGAACCCCCCACCAGGGTGCAGCTGGGCCAGTTGGTGCCTCTGTTTCCCTTTCCTGCTCTGCTCTCAGATCTCATCTCTGTGGAAAGGAGGAATTTGCTGCAATGCTCAGCAGGTGAAAAACTGCAGGGTTTCTGACCTGGAAATACGGGTTTTTTGCTGTTCAGGGCTCAGCCAAGTGTCAGTGTTGGATTTAAGGCTTGCAGTGACTCTCTCATCCTCCCAGTCCATCTTTAGCACCCTCAGATCCACTCCTGGTAGGACTGATCTGAGGCCCTACAAGGATGATCAAAAGTGTTTGAAAACTACCTTTGAATAAACAATAAAAGTGGCTTTTATTAGTGAGTTATAAAACATTACTGATACAAATACTAATATTTAGAAAATGGGTTGAAAGGAAATGAACAAAATGCTTTCCACTTAAGCATTGTTATTTTTTTATTTTATTTTTCTTCTGTGTGAGACAGTTTGTTATGTATTTAGTGAGGAATTTTCTTTGGGGGGGACTGATTTAACATGAATCTTGGTCTCTGGAGTATCTCATTAATGTGTTTCTGCAGAAATGTCAGATATTTTGATATGTCTAATAATATATATAAAATGTAAATTTGTTGTACTTTAAAGTCTGTCAAAGAAATACTTAAATACCTAGGGTACTGTATTCCATACCTTGGAAAAAGACCTTCTCTAATGCATGTGTGTGCACATGAATGTTGTCACTAAATGGATAAATAAATTTTGGGCTCTAGGCAGGAATTTGGAACCACTGCTTCTGAGGTGGGTGATTTTGGGGTTTAATTTTTGTTTTGTTAAAATTTATGTTTCATACAAGTTTTAAAAAAACTTTGTCATAAAAAGGTGGAGATAATATTCATGTAGGTGACGTTCTTTTCCTTCAAAGATTCTGCATTTCACCAGCACCTGCACAGTAAAAATCATCTTTAGATTTTAAACCTGAGTTTGTTTCCTTTTGGTATTTGAACACCAGGGTGTTAAATCTGATTTCTGCTTATACAAAGTGTTTTGAAATGCTTAATGTCCCAGTAAAGAGGGAATCTATTAATGAGATATTATTATAACTACATTTTTTTCCAGATGATGTTTCCTGTTGCAGAACATCCTGGTCTGCCAGTGGATGTGGGAATGTTCAGATATTTGCTTCCCTGCCTTCCTTGTTCCCCATGCTGGCAGGGTGGCTCATGGCATTGATGGATCTGGCTCTTTATTCTGCATCTGAGCTCCTTGCAGCAGAGCATAATGATGTATTCTGAATCTACTCCAACATGGAAACTCATCTAGAAGTGCTCATTCTGGAGGGCTGCTTTGCTTAAAGCACTGACAGGACTTGGTTTGTGGCAGGGTTGCTATTTGAACGTGAGAATCTGAATTTGGGAACAGTGCATTGTTCCTTTGGAGAAGGGGAGCTGAGGAATTTCACAGCAACATAAAATACCCCCCCCCAAAATACAAAAGTAATGACAACGTTATGGAAAACAGATCTGTCTGTCAATTAACTTAAAATTCAGCCCTTAAAGGAAAAGAAGAAAGGCTATAGTCAGGAAATCTCAGTATTTGTTTAGCTTTTTAATTTTTATTTTGCAAAGTACCTGAATCTCCCTTTCTGCTGGGACAGGGAGGTGATGAGAAGCTTTGACTCGCTTGACTGTTCTGTTAATTCAAGTAAGTATTGAGTGATTTGAGCTATAACACTGATTCCACTTTGGCTTTCCAAAGTGCTCAGCATTGGCTCTGCTCTGCTCCTGATGCTTTTGTTGCAGCTATTGGGAGTTTTGGGTGCAAGGAGCAGCAAAGCTGCTAATAGGATTCTCACTATTTTTTGTTGTTTCTGGAAGCATTTGTTTGCAAGGTTGGGAAAGTGAATTGATTTGCATAGTGAAGGTTATTTCTCCAGTGAACAGAGCTAGTTTCATTTTTGAATGAAGGTTTGTTTTGACAGAAAACAGTTATATGAGGAAAATGTGAGTTTAAAAAGACCTTGGCAAGCATTTGATTCTTATTCTCCTTTTCCCTTCTACTATGACATAAAATAACTTTCCAGGTATGGCCATCCTGGTTCTCTTGGCAACTGATGCAAAAGAAAGTCAATTTCCCATGTGCTGTGATCAACTGAACTTAGTGTGTGCTGAAAGATAAATACAAGTATCAGAGTGTGTGCAAAAGCTTCATTAATCATCCCACTTGCTGAAGTGGGGGAGCACTGTGAGCACAGGGTTGGAAATGTAGTGACAGCAATTATTGACTTATTGTGTTAATGATATGACAGCTTGTTATAAATTACCAGAGGTTAATGGGATAAAGGGTTGCTATAAAACCTCTTGAAAACTGATGATGTATTATTTTCTTTACTTTCCTTCATAAATATGTATTTGAGGCTGTAGGAATAACTTTGCAATCCTTTATTTCCAGTTGCAGTGTAGGGATTTGTCAGTGATTGGACACCCAGCAGTGACATTTTGGGGTGCTGGGGTATAAATGGAGCTGATCCCTCGTTGCCTTGTTGTTCCTTTTGCAAAGCTGTGCCTTGGCTCTGCCCCTGTGCCCTGTCAGGAGAAGCACAGAGTCCTTTGCTTCTCCTGAGCCTGCTGACAAGAGACTGTTGTTTTTGTGTCCTGGATATGGATATGCCACTTTCCCATCCTGCCGTGCTCTGCTCTGGGATTTGAGGTTTCTCTTGTTCCCTGATTTCTCCTAAGGGCTTTCCCTATAAAACCCACCAATTCTTGTTCTTGGAGATATGAGAGCTGGTTATTTGCTGCTCTCTGTGCAGTGATTGGGCATTACCAGGATATAAACATGTACTTTTGTTATAGTCTAGGCCCTCGTGTTTCAGGAAGGGAGATGCCTTGATCAATACGACATGTTAAAAACACATTTCAGAGTAAATAAACATGGGTTTTGTCCCCAGCATGATCTGTACCTGTAAACCAGCAATCACTGATGTTAGGTGGAAGTGACCTAGTACCGGGTGCTCCAGTCTAAATGTCTTTTTAATTTTTTTTATTTCATTTTTGTATCAAGCTTATGCTCTAGAAATATTCACTATAAGATTTATGGGGTTTTTTGTGACAGAGAGATGATCTGCTGGTGATGACAGATTCAGATTTGGCAAATACGTTTAATTCCGAATCATGCTTCTTGCTGATAAAACAGGATCAAGGAATGGCATGAGGATTAGCTCAGGATTTGGGAACACAGGCACAGGATATAAAGCACTATTATCCCTGGCAATATGGGCCAAATTGTAACTTTAAAAATCACAATTCTAAAATGTGTTAAACCAGATTTAAAACCATACATTTTGCTGGTTTGAAGTTTTTATATTCTGTTCAGCCACTTTTTGTCCAGGGACTTGGTTATTCCTTATTTCCCTCTGGATTTTAGATCTGCTAACAACAGTCTTGGTTAGAGCAGTTTTCCAAAGCAAGGTTTTATAACCAAATCCTCCCCTCAGGAAACTTCAGTTCACAGGTTCCCAGCATTGCTGCTGGATCCAGCACTTGAGAACAAGTACCCAAAGACACGGACAATTCCTTTATGATGGTAGAAGAGAGCTTGCCTGCACAACTTCCTTTCTCTTTCACTTATCTCTATATTTTTTAAAATTTTGAGTTTGTTTTTTTTTTTTTTTTTTGGCCAAATTCAGACAAAAGTGATCCTTCAGCATCAGGATGCATTTTACATCTGGCCACCATCAGCAGATCTGCTTTTAGGATGTTTTCTTTCAAGCTCTTGCTCATTTCAAAGGGTCACATCTGCCAAAACATTTTTTCTCCATGTGTTGGCCAGGAAGTTGTGTACCATATTTGTGTATTTGAGAAAACCTATCCTCAAAAGGCTGCCTAGAGCATATCCGAGGTGGGGAATCTTTTAAACAGGCAGCTACAACAGACAGTCATTTGAAAAAGCATCTTCTATAAACTTTTCACAGTCCTGTTGTTGCTAACTGGTTTTATAGATGACTGCTCAACACCTGAGGATGATTGCTGTCACCCTCTGTGAGAAATGAATCCCTTCTCTTCATTAGTCTCCAAAATGCATCCATTAGGAAAAAACAATTATAATTAACCAATGCAGAAAGGAACAAAACTTTCAGTGTTACAGTGCATGACATTGTTGGCTGAGTCACATTCCTGGGGAGATAATTCCGTGTCTTTATTGAAATGCATTAAATGTGGTTGAGTAGAAGGGAATGCATCAGGTACTGAAGAACAATCAGAGCACATCTTGTAAATCATTTACAGAAACAAGACAGCCTTACATCAATGCTAATTAGCTGAGAGCTTCCAGAGTTTTCAGGAGAAAAACTTGGCGTAAGCAAAAAAAAAAAAAAGGTTGTGATTTCTGGAAGAATGGATAGAGAGGATTAAAAATATATATTGGTAAGTTAGTGTGCTATTGACTGTGTAAATAAACTGAAAGATTGCTGTCAGAAACCTTTCAGACTGTGTCAGTAAACAGTACGCTTATAATAAATAAATTTTTAAAGCCCTGTAAAACCCCCATAGGTCCCTCAGGAGCTGTAGTGCAAGGAAAGGTGTCACATACTTGCATGGGAATCCTGTTCTTTCAGCTTGAATGGGTATTTCAAACCTAAAGCATCCCCTTCTCACCTGTCTCCTTACAGCTCACTTTAATCACGTATTTGGAAAACCAGTGGTCTCAGCAACTCATCCTGCCTTTTTATCGTCACAAGGACAACTCTGTAAAATTGTGGGGAGGGAAAAAAACACCAAACCACAAACATGTAAAATATTAGGGAGAAACAACTATAGTGGCTGTCTTCATAATTGGTTGTCAGTGTTATTAGCACGGAAAGGTCTATGAACACCTCAGCAATTAGGAAGGGAGCCCCAGCAAAATCAGTTTTTAGCAGTCTGGATAGTTTGTGTGCCCTCTGGGGTTTTCTTGCACAGATTTACCTTGATTATAAGTTATGCAGATTAATTTCTGAATGAGTCCCCATTAGAGATCATGGTATTTCAGCAGGGGAAATGAGTGTTTTTAATGCCCTCTAAGTGCTGGTCTCTCCAAGTATGGGAGGAAAGCATCCCAGAAAGGCTGCACAGGGCAGGCATCCTTGTACATGCTTTGACTTTTTTCAAGATATTGAAGCACCCATTTACTCTGTCACAAGCAGAGGAGTAAAGAATTATGTCAAAGGGAAGGCAGGTGCCAGACAAGATCACGGGTTTCAGGAGACTGGTGGATTTGACTGTAATGCTCCTTAACCCCCACTCCCAGGGGCTGGGATGGCAATGGAATGTTCTTTTCCAGCAGGAGTGAGTGGTGTACTGTGTGGGGCATGGCCTTTTGATATGGTTGCAGAGAGTTGTTGATAAATTTGACCTTTATGATTTTGTCAGGGTTCAAAATCCAGCTCAGTGGTGACGAACATGGGCGCTCCCTACGTCACTTTTCTCAAACATGTTTTCTTAGTGCTTATTATCCCCATGAATTAGTGCTTCCTCAGCTTGGAGCGAGAGAGCAGCAGGATTGATTCTGCCTGAAGGAGGATGAGGTGTCAGTGCTGTGATTTCTCCTGCATTTCTGGTGCAGAGTCCTGCTCTTAGTCAGGATGAGCCCTCGTGGGTTCTTGCAGCCATGGGATACCCTGAACAACAATTTCCATAAGTTCAGCCCCCTAAACCATCAAAGATACTTATTCTGAAATCTGAACTTATCCAAGGGCTTTATCCCTTCCTCTCTTCATTTAATTTAGGAGACATTTCACTCAAACCGGAAGGGAAAATTACTTTTTTCTTACTTTTTTATAATTTCTCACCTCATCTTGCACTGGGATACAGCTGGTGCCACTCTATTTAAATATATTTCTGTATCCAGGATAAATTCTTGAGATGCCACAGACTGATCTGTATAATTCCCTCTCTTGATGCCTTTTAAGAAAATCATATTTTTGTGTATTCCTTTCTAACTCACTGTCACAAACCAAAATTCAAGCCCCAAACTGCATAAGTGCATTGCCGGGTTCAGCAGATAATGGTGGTATTTGGTTCAGGGTTTGGTTTTTTGGGGTTTTTTTTGTTTTGTTTTTTTGGGGTTTTTTTTGGTTTTGTTGTGGTTTTTTGTTTTGGTTTGGTTTGGTTTGGTTTGGTTTGGTTTGGTTTGGTTTGGTTTGGTTTGGTTTGGTTTGGTTTGGTTTGGTTTGGGTTTTTTTTGCAAGCTCTCTTTGCAATCTTTTCCTTCTATTCCAATCTTTCTAATCTTGACCTTATTACTAATGTGTTCCATCCCTCTTCCTAACTTGGGAAATTGTTCTTGCCTTTGGATTGCCTCAGGCCAGCAGAGGGGAACAAAGGGCCAGCACACACAATCAGCCCTGGAAATGTTAATTGATATTTTACCACTTCTGAACAGTTAAATCCCAGGATAACAAACGACAATTCATTAGGCTATTTCCACATTTTTCAAGATTACCCAAAGCTGTGTCTGAGGACAACAGCAGACATTTTTTGTGTGCAGACACATTCCTCACATGCTGCCCGTCCCGGTTTTTGAGGATTCCACGGAGCTGGAAGCATTAGTGGACATTCCACCACTGGAGCTGCCTCCCCAGTGTGGATTTTCACTTCAGATGAGTAACTCCCATAGAAATGTAATTGAGCAACTGCAACTCTGATATTGGAGTTGCTAATTTAGGCCTCTAATTCTTGAAAGAAGTCCTGGATAAGGGGCAAATCTTATGCTTGCAGAATTCTCTAATGTCACTGCCTGATATAGAATTGAAGCTTTAGCAAATGCTTTATTTTAAGAAAATATGGACTAAGTTTCAGTTGGAGGGAATCAAAAACTGAGAATTTATTTTTGTAGGGATGTTATCTGAAAGCCTTTTTGTAGTAATTTGATTGTCACTTATTTACAGGTCCAGAGTATCAATAAATTCAGTTCCTTTACAAAATACGAGCTAAGAGATAAATTTAGAATATTTTACAATTCTTAGGAAAAAAAATCATTAAAAACAAACGAATCAAATCCAAACAAAAACAAATGAAAAGGTCTCAAAATAAAAACCCCAAACCAACACAGGGGCAGAGGGATGAGAAGAACTAAAGGTTTAATGAATGGCTTGATGCTGCTCTAGTGACTGTGTATATGCTACAGTCCTGACCAGAATTTTGATTATTATAGCATTATTAAAGATGCTTTTTTAGTTTTGTTACTTGCCCACACTCACAGCATTAGCTGGCAGGCTCTTTAATGCCCTGCTGCACAGCATTACAGGAATAAAAAGTGTGGGCTAATAATGGTCATGGACCTTAGCTTTGGAATTAGCATAATGGAAAGAGATCCTGAAAGCAAAAATCAGCTTGCTGTAGGTGACCTCTTTCCACTCTGATTCCATTTCGTACAGGAATTGAAATGAATTCTGTCAGGGTTTTGGAGGGTGAAGGGAGGAAATGCTTATTGTTCATGGGAGTCATTGGAAAGGGAGCCCAGCCCTGGTCTGGGGTTTGGGGCACAGCTGGGATCATCCAGATGTTGAAAACACTCTGGGTGTGGCAGCAACAAAGCCTTTGAGACATCGTGGCTTTTTGGTAACCAGGAGCGCTTGAGCTCAGTTGATGATAAATTTTTAGTCTTTTTTTGGGGCAGGGAGCACATGTGGGCACTGAGCCAGGGCTGAGGCTGCTCTCACCCTGCAGGGCACCCTCATCCTGAGCAAGGTGGCTGCTGGGCTTCACCAGAGCTGTTCTAACTAAAAATTCCTTTTTGCATTCAAAATATTTTCCTGATTGCAACAGTTTATATCCAAGTAGTATGAAACATTTCAATTAACAAGTTTCTCTGATTATCCATGAGCAGAGGTAGCTATATAAGGGTAAGAGTAGTCTTAAGAGTCCAATAATGTTTTTAAAAATTCAGATAAGTCTAACTAAAATTCTTGCACAGAAGTTGCATACAAACCCAAGCTTTTAGGATTTTTCAACCTCTATTGATCCTTCCCCCTGTTTTTAATAGAATATGGACTTCTGTCACTAGGGGAAGAATGAGATAAATGAGAAAAATGATGAAAATAGCCATGAAAACACATGCTGAAATAATATTGAACTACAACTTAAAGAACACTTTCTATTTTGGAAGCATTCTGAGGTCATGATCATGCTGCTGTTGCCAGCACTGGTGTGGCCTCAGCTTGAGCCCTCTGAGCAGTTCTGGGCCCCTCAGTTTCAGAGGATGTGAAGGTTCTTGGGTGCAGCCACAGGGCAGCAGCAGAGGTGGAAAGGCTGCCAGGAATGTCCTGTCAGGAGTCTCTAGAGGATGTTCTGTAACCTCTGCTGGCTGTGGAGGCTGTCGCCAGGTTCCTCTGAATCCACCACCTTTTTTCTAGTTAATCCTTCCACAAAGGTTGGAGAAACACCATTGGACCAATTTGTGCACGTGAAATAAAACAGGGCATAGCTCACTTGCTATATATATATTTATATTTACATTCATATTCATATTTCTTTTTCCATTTAAGGGTTCAAATTTTTATGTTTATATTTTTATTTTATATTTATGTATAGTTATATTGTTTCTATTTTTAAAAGCCTTATTTCATTAACCACAATGCCAAATCTTTCCTAAGAACAGGGTTGTGTTTGAAATGAAATGTTCATTACTATAACACCAAGGTGAGGGGAAGATGTTGAGACATTTATCTCATTCTTCTGTGGGGGTGTTGCAGTGATTTAGTGCTTTGGGGTTTTTTCCCCATGTAAATGTACCAAAATTATGTTTATTTAGAAAAGTTGCATTCATAAACTAAAAATATGTCCTGCCTTGTAAACAACATTCACTGTGGAACAGCAAAGGAATTGAAGAACCAGCTGTAAAACTCAGTGAAGTCAGCAGATACCTTTGCAAACTCAGTGAAGTCAGCAGATACCTTTGCATTGATCTCACAGGACATCCAGGCCTTCAATTAATTGATTTTATGTGTTCTTGGGGTATGAAACCCTGTGGAAAATAAATTGCTAGTTGAACTGCCATCCAGGCAGCCTGACATCAGTCTGACTGCTCCAAGGAAAACCAAAGAAAACCTCTGTCTCATCCTTAGTATTATCTCTTGGAAAGAAATTTCTGGGAACAATCCATTTGCTCGTGCCCTGGGTTGGTAATGTATTTCAGCTCTTTGTCATGCTGAAGGCCAATTCTTCAAATCTTTCCCACTGTACTCAGAAAAAGCTCATCTCTCTCCAAATCTGTTAAGCCTTTTACCCTCAGCCTTGAGAGTCCCTCTCTGTGTAAGTGGGCTAATCTTGGCTTGTGCTGTTCCCCAGATTCTGCTGGCTTGATTCTTGGATCAGAATCCATCTCTTCCTTCAGTTTTGCTCTATTTGAAGGCAATGCATTCCTTTGAAGGATGCAGTGTTCTGCATTAATCATAACCCACGCTGGGTACCTGAGGCCAATTGTGGGGCATTGTTTTAACTCCCAAGAGAAATGTGGATTTCTCTTTCTGCCTGGAAGTACACCCAAATGTACACATGTCCTTCTTGTTTGGGGCTGTGTTGGGGTTTTTTTAACCCATACAGAATTTCTGTTGTTTAACTGTGTGAGTAATAAAAATGTAAATTCAAAATCTGGGGGTTGAGTTTAAAACGTGCTCGGCTATGACTGAAGAGAGAGGATAGAAGAGCTGAGTACACATTTGTGTTAGACTTTGAGGTGTGTGCATCCCACTTAGGACTATTTTGGCAGCACAAAACTCGAGCTTCTGGCTGGACTGCTGCAGTTCAGGTCAGCCCTGCTCCCTGGGGTGGGCAATCCAAGATCTCTGCCTCCTCCTCACGGTGCTGCCACGGGGTGTGTGCTCTGAGCACAGCTCAGCACTTCCAAAGGTCTCAGCACCCCAGAGTTTTATTCCTGGCAGATCCCAGGCTGCCAAAGAGAACTTTCAAACCATAAGGGGGTGGGGCTTGTAGTTGCTCAGTGCAATTTCCTGACCCATTCAATAACTCTCAGGAAGAGTAGGCAGTGCAAAATAGCTCAATATCATTTTGAACCTAAAACCAAGGGCAGCAGTGGCTGGTAGACCTGTCTAACTGTGTTATAGAGCTCTGCTAGAGACTGGAGCAAAGGAAGAGAACTTTACCTATAACCTGGTCAAATCTAATAAAAAATTCTGTGCCACTTTGGCTGCTGGCTGTAGTGGAGAGGATGGGAGTGAGTACTGAAGAATGTTCCAAATCAATGGAATACGACAATGAAGAATTGAAAAAGGACTGCTAGACTCAACCAGCTTTCCTTATTTGTCACAGGAGGAGTCCACAAACTTAGCAAATGTAACTTGCTGGTTTTTTGCAACTGCTTGCTCAAAATAGTTGGTAAATTATTACAGTAACTGGAGTGTGCCTAAACTTTTAGGGATACTGGGCCACACGAGGTCTGCTTGGTAAAAATACATCATTTGAGAAGCTTCAGTTATGAATATGGAGAGATGGCAGAGGAACAACGGAATCACACTGAACCTCTTGCTCCTTCCCATCTGGAGATAACTGTGTCCCCCTGACATTGCCACAGGCTGCTGGGGGGAGTCGCTGGTGCTGAGTGTTTCACAGAGCAGCTTGCACTTAAGTAAGATAAGGAACACTGGGGCTTCTAACCTCGAATTAGGGTCACTCAAGCCCCCAGTGTCTTAACTGTGCTCAGTCCTGGTGAAAAAGACAACTTGCTAGTGGCAGTGAGGTGGCATTGAAGGGTCTGTCCTGCTGGCTCAGCTGCAGCTCCCCTGCAGAAGCAGCAGTGTATGTGAGTATTCCTCCTCTCCCACTTCCCTTTGTTGTGTCCCATTGGCAGCAGCACATTTTAATTACAGGCAAACCTTCCTGCCTCCTTCTGGGTGTGCTCACAATTCAGCCAAGTGGCAGGGAGCAGTTTGAGAGGTGATATTATTCCCTGTTAAAATTTGTAAGATCAACAGGAAAGAAGTACTGCTGGCAAGAAATCTTCTGTTTTTCTGAAAAAATCCTAAGACACTATTGGTATTTGTCTGCAAGGAATAGCTTAAAATCAAAAGGAACGAAAACTTGACAAGGCAGACTTTTATTTTGTTGGGGGAGAAAAGAGAGAACTGAAAGAATTCACTTTTTTTTCTTTCTCCAGTTCTCATGTTTTAGTATCAAAAGCTCTACATTATGTGTGGGTTTTTTTAAGGGTTGTCTAAATGGTCTTGGATAGGCATCTGCTGACTTAGCTCTGGAAATTTTAACTTTTCATTAGCCCCAAGTGCTGCGGAAGGCAAAGAGAACAGAAGAAGTTTTATTCCCAAGGTCTGGGAGCACTGTGGTGAAGGTGAAGCCTGTTCAGCTCTCAGTGCCATGGCCCAGCACAGCCCACAACAGGTTAATCTCCCCAAAGCCATTCCCATACATCCAAGACTAAACAAGGAGCAGACTTTAAAGGCTTTGAGTTGGGCTGCAGTTAACTGCAAGCAGCTGTTGGGAGATAACAGTGTTTCCACTGGAGCAGGAGCCCCTCTGCCCCTGGACAATGGGACCATTCTCCAAGTGCTGCTTGCAAGGAGCCAGTTCTGTCTGGCAATAATCAGAATTAAGTGTTGGGGGTAGGGGAGCCAGTTGTTGGATCTTGCTGTCCAAACTGACATTTATAGAGCAATTCTGCTTCTGCTACCAAAAGCCAAAACATACAAATCCATCTTATCCAGACTATTAAGAAATAGGGAGTGATTATTTTTTTTCCTTCCATTCTTTTTTCTTTGCTGCCTCTGTTCTGCATCAACATTTATTTGAATAATGAGGAAAGAATGATATTAGCAAGCCTTCATCTATCTTTTAGAATCTAGGAACATGATGTTAGAATTAAATCCAAACAGTACCTGGTGTAAATGTACATCTTTAGAAACTCTTCTAGCTCGTTCGAGTCATACTGTAAAACATTAAAAGTTCTTTTGTTTTACAACTTTCAATAGACTGAAATGTTAGCAGAAGTATCTTTTTGAGGAGAGATCTCAAAGCCGATTGGTTCTGTTCCAAATCAAAAGTAAGAAGGCTATGAAAAGATCTAATTTGAACACTTCTTGGCAGCTAGTGATTTGTTAAATAGTTTGTTTTTAATTGCTTTCAAAAGTGAAGGAGAAGGAGAAATCTTTTATAATTCATGCTTCTAGAGAGAAAAACCCTAGCAAGTGTGGGAAATCAGGCTGTTAATATTAGAAGTTACAATGTGACTCACACAGTGCATAATCTCTGCAATAGCACAAGCAGCAGAAATGGAGACAAAGAACCAGATGTGCAAACTTCCTACCAGTTCTATTCCAGCTCTTTAATCAGCAGCAGGACTGGTCTTTGTTTCCCCTTTCCCAGCTCAGACACAGCTCAGGAGGAGGACACGAGGAGGTACTGCAGGAAAAGGGCTTTTGCCATCTGCAGTCCAGTGAGTGCCTGTTTGCAACAGCCTCCCAAAGCTGGCACAGGGATGTGAGAGAAGGGGCACCCAGTGATATTCCAAACCCTGCAGCCTGCTTAGAACTGCTCCACAGCTGAGCCAGGCACAAACCTGGTTCTCTGACTTTGTAATCACTTCCTGCAGACCCAAAAAGCTTTCTGACTGCAGGCAATAAAGGGGAGTTATGCTCCTCAGAGCAAAGCCAACTGGTAGGTTATTAATGTAATCAGAGACTGGGATAATTGTTCTGTGACTCCTTCCATCCTGGGAGAAGTCCCTCGTGCTCTGTGGGTGTGGAGATGCTTCTGCCTCTCCCAGAAGCAAAACTCCTTTGCAGTCAGCAAGTCAGGATCCCCACAGGTGGGGTAAAAGTGTCACCACACCCTGCCCTGTTTGCTGGTGTGGCGAAGAAATGTGGCAAACACCTTCCCAGAGCTGCCATCCAGCATCACCTGCAGCACAGCTGGAGGCTGCTGGCCCAGTGCTGCTTTATATACATTTCATGTGACCCTGGAGTCATTGGTGTTTCCCATTCAAGACTCAGGGGCAGAAGGATGCTGAGTAAAGCCAAGAGCTCTGCCTTTCCTTGCTGGCTTGTCAGGCTGGGATCTTCACAAGGCTGCAGAGTACAGGTAACTCTTGCCAATCCTGCTTTGTCCTACAGCCTTCACATGTAGGACACTCCACTGTAGAATAGCACCTTGCATTAATAATTTGGAAAACTCAAAAAGTCAAAGCTGGCCTTGAACTGGGAGCCTTGTGGGATGGTTTCTGACTGAAGATGTGTCCCTTCACCTCACCTGAAAACCTGTTAGCAAAATTAAAACACTTGTTGAAAAATTGTTCCTGGATCATCGTTTGCCAGGGGTTTCCTTTATTGAAACTTCCACGTTGCAATTATAAATGGAATTTGTTTTTAAACAGAAGAGAACTTATCCTGATGTCCAAACAGAGATTAATAATTTGAATCTTGAAGTAATTAATCCTCAGTATACATTATCAAAGTCATTTTTAAAGAAACATTAAAGTGCCACCCATTTGTTGCACAAATTTTATCACTTTTGGTGGAATTACTGTAGGACTAAAGGAAATTTGGCAGGATTTCTGTGGAAACTCCTGCTGATTTCTGTTACACTGTAATATGCAAGTCTACCAGCAGACTGTGAGCCTGGTTGTGCTGGATTAAATTCTTCAGTCCTGCTTTAAGAACCCAGCTAGTCCCAGGGGTTGTTCTAGCTTAGAAAAGAGCTTTTAGAAACCAGCCCTGATTTACACTGTGGTGCTAAAAGTGTGAACAACTTTCTTACTGATTTCAACCACATTCCAAATCACTGCAGATGGTCTGCACCCCTGTTCTGCAATCTTTAATCTCTTGATCATGACCGAACAAAGAGCCTCTCCCGTGGAGAAGGGTTCCCCATGCACAGGAGCTCCATCACCCACCTGCCCAGCCAGGGGCTGCAGGTGCTGCTCCCTCTCCCTGGGAAGGAGCAAGGCACACACATGCTTTGAAGCCTGGATGTTTTGGGCTAAGTTGCTTGGGAAACACAGCTGGATTGTATTGATTTCCTCAAATAGAGATTCACACAGCTACACAGACTTACACCAGCAGAATACTTGGGTCTGGATGATTTGGGCATTTTCCCAAGCACATGTTCATAGTAAAGAGCCTCTTGCACAGTTTATAAGTACACAGCAGAGATCAGGTGGGACAGTTCCTACAGCAGCCCTTGTCAAGCACTGTGCTATCCTTTAATTGTGATTACAGCCCTCACATCCCATCATATCAAACTTGGGCACAGCCTGAGAGACACAGTGGAACTCATTGGAAGTTGCTGAGTTCTGCTCTGCAGCAGCTCAGCAGGATTTTTGCTCCATTCTTCCTGAAATAGTGGCACCAGACAGACTTGGACAGATTTTCTGTTTGGCCTTGTCATGAATGGTTTCACCTTTACTGAAGGTGTGTGTTGTGGACTTGTAGGATGTAGGTCAATGTTATTTAATGAAGTTTGTGCCCATTGTGCACAAGCTGTAAAGTGTTTAGTCATTATGAATCAATGAATGTTTATATATCTATAAATATATATATATTTATATATGTATATATACAAAATTATATATACCATATATATTTATATATATACATATGCTTTCCTACATAAACACACAGGAAAAAAAAGGACCACAAAGAAGTCAGAGACTGAGGAATGTAAAACAAGTAGAGGAAGTTTCCTCTGCCAAATTCAAAATTTATATTTTGTGTAGTTGTGCAGTTTTTGAGTTGTTCACTCAGTCTTGCATTATGTGCAGCAAGTAACTGACTTTGCTTTACAAATCTTTGAAATCTTTTAGCCTAAAAATGAAATTTCCACAAGAATAGAAACAGTTTTAGAATTAATTGATACTTTGTGTTTTTTTAGCAACTGCTCATTCACCTAAATAATTCATACATTTCATTTTCATCTTCCACAGTGTAACATTTCTCCACCAACTTTTGTTAATCCAGTGGCTTTTTTTAGATTATCACTCTTTCTTCTGCTATTGCTTAAGCAGTGGCACACACTGAGAATCTGAATCTTATCAAATCTGATTTGTCAGCTTTCAAAAACTTTTGTTCTGGTCAAGAACATAGAGTTCTGAAAAGGGAAAAAAGGGTCATGTGCTTTTGAAGATTCACAGAGTCATATTTTTTCCGTGTTGGGTTGTGTGTCATCTTTTCAGGGCTTCTCAGGGTTTCTGTGCACGGAAAATGCCTGGACTGAAAAGTGGGTTTTGATTTTGATGTACTGTTTCTTTCTCTTTTATTTTTTACTTTTTTTTTTCCTTAGTAGCAAAGATCCCCTTTGTGTTGAAGTCTTAAATGGCCTTGAAAACACTCCACACAACTCAAGAGTGTCTTGCAATAAAAGTAGCTAGGCATTTTGGAAGAAATGGCAGAAACTAGGAAGTTCCATTTCTATTCAATTTTCACTCTCATCAGGTAAACGCTGTTAAGAATTATTTCCTGCTGAAACTTCTGGGTCGTATTAATAGACTACAGAGAAACAATCAAAATCAAGCAATAGAAGAAGTCAGAAGAGCTCTGCTTCAGCACTCCTGGAAAAATATCTTTGCAGGATTTATTTGCTAAATGACAATAAAGATAAGCTAAGCCCCAAGCCTGTCAGATTTCCTTGTTCTTCAGCTTAGAAGAACTTCAAGCTGCTTGGGGGGTTTTGCCATTTCTGAATAATGATTTCTTGTTGGATGATTTGAAACATCTTGCCAGTGTGCATTAAAATGTGTGATTATCCCTGGCAGTGTCCAACCTGGCCTTGGGCACTGCCAGGGATGGGTTATCCCCAACTTCACTGGAAGTCCAACATGCTCTCCTTCATTTTAGTCTTCCTTTAGTTGTATACATATATTTAATTTTATTAATAAAAGTTAAAAGTAACAAATCTTTTCTCTTACATGTCCTAATGTCTCTGAACATTTGTTTGTGATTATTTTTTGTGCAACTTTTTTGTGCTGCTTTCAATCTGAATAATTTCTATCAAAAATGCAAAGCTGAAGTTATTTGAAACTTTTCAGGCTCTCTAACTTTAGCAGAAAGAACTCTTTGTGCCTTTTAGATTTCTTGCATGCATGATTTTTTTGGCCACCATCATGGATGTGTGTTTGTGCACTATTTTTCACTTTTAGTGAGACTTAATCCCAAATCTCATGGGTTTTTTAAAGTATTCCTAGGTTGGGACCTCACACCTAATCAGAATATTTAAAAGGTGCTCAAGGATTTCAATCATTAGCAAAATTTGGTTTAAATCTTAAAGCACAGCTAAATGAGTGCATTCCAAATTAGAAAGTGTTTTTCCCCTAATGTAGGACCTCCTACTACTCACAGTTCATAATCTGATTTCATGAATATGTGAGATCAGAATAGGTTTACAAAACACAGCCTTTGCCACCCAGTAGGGTGGGTGGGTTAATTTTTTCTTTCTTGTCAGAGAATTTATTTTGAAGACTTTTTCTAGGTTGTTTTTCAATTAGAGATGATAAATGAAAATAGAACCAGCAACTAGAAAATTTGAAGTTGTCAAGTAGGTGATGAGATCTGGTGTCTTTCTGTTTTGTTACCACAACACAAAGTTTTACTGTACCTATCATGTTCTGTTTCAAAATCTGGAGATAACACTGTCATAAGGACTATGTCAACACTCCCCTTCAAATCCCAAATTACCTGACAGAATTCTCTGTTGTTTCTGAGGGTTATTTGGCTGTGATACTTTTCTGGAAAATGTTGTTATATTTGGCTTCCCTTGATTTTTGTAGCTTATGAATAAGACAATGTTAGAACTGACCTTCCTCTAAGAGGTCAGTGTCCAAAAGAGAGAATCTGGTGTTCTTCAGGTTGAGGGAGCAGAAGAGAAGTGTTAATATATTTAATGGTTGTAAATGAAAGTTTTTAGTGACTTGGTTAAGTCACTAAAATGGAAAATGCATGAAAATGGAAATGAACAGAAGAGAGTGCCAAAAAAAAAAAAAATCTAAGAAGTGCTTTAGTTTGTGGATATAAATTCAGAAATACCTAAGAACAGAAACAGAAAAGGTAAAAGAATCCTTTGTTTTCTGTGTGCTGTGGGCACCAGCAATCTAATTGTTCCATGTTGTGTTTGGGATCTGGTATTAGATGGCAGCGAATTGGAATTTTTGTCAGCTTTATCCCTTTTGGGAGCAGCTTTAGGCTCTCCATGGGTCTTCACCTTGTGCCTGCAGCCCTGGCCCTTCCCTGGAATGAAACCACCCTGCCTGGAGCCAGCTGTGCTTTAGTCAGAGCCTTGGGATGATTTGGGGTTGGGCCCAAATTAGTCCTGGTTTTAGGCAACCTACAAGGGCTTAAACATAATAAAAACTCTGCTGGATTCTTATTGCCTCACTTTTAGTTTGGTCATTAGCTATTCTGTTAATAGCTATTATTAGGAAAAATCAATACTTTGACAAATATGACAAATTTGACAAACCAAAGATGGTGGAGGACTGAGGTGCTTAAGGAAAGAATTGTTCTCAAAATTTTCTTGAAATTTACAGCAAGGCTGTTAATTTCTGTTAGTTCAGCTGGTAATAGTTTATTTTCTGTTGTTCTGGAGGTAAAGTACAGGAAATAAAGGACACACTGAAGAACCTTTTGGGAGATTTTGATCAAACCACCAAGAGTCCAAAAATGTTCTAATCACTTTAAGCTTTCGTGGGAGGGAAGGAGGAGAGAATTTTTATCAGCTCTTTTATGAGAAGGCATCCATAGCTAATTAAATGTTGATTCATCTCTTTCATTTCACATTAAGTATATTCTGAAGATATAATTCACCAAGATTATATTCTGATTTTTATTTATTCATATGATAAATAAGTTTGCATATGTTCTATGCACAAAAGTGTGGGGTTTTTTTCTGTCAATTTGTTGTTTTATAGTACTTAAATCTAACTTCAGTAACTGAGCAAACAGAATTATCTCTGACATAATGGCACCACAGTGTTCTCAGTAAGGGAGAAATGCAATGGTTCAAAAATTAACTTATTAATTGTGTTGCATTGTGAAAATAATATTAAAATAAACTACTTACACTATTACTCTTGTAATTGTTACTTTCAGAGTAATGGTGAAGCTGTTTTGAGTGTTGGCAATTATCTTTCAAATCAGAGCAGTGGCCCTGCCTGTGAGCGTAAGTTCAGCAGGTTTGGATTTCAAGGAAAACATCCTGGTTTACATTAGGTTGTCCCAGATTTGGGAGATCTCTTACCTGTTCTTACAGGGGATGTCAGAAAGGGTTTGAAACCATAATTTCTCTGAACTGTGTTTTCCTGTGAAATTTTCCATGGGCTCCGGGTGTGCTCTTCATTGCACAGGAGAAGAGGAGGAACATCCCTGGATTTGAGGAATGGAAAGGAATCTTTTGCCTCATTTGGAAAACTGGGGATGTTAAAGGTAAGGTGTGGATACCATGTTACTGGATAAGTGGTTTATGACTTTCATTTTATGAAGAAGTTTTCCTCTGGTTAAATTGAAATTATTTTACTGAAGAGAAGCCCTGGTGGACCAAGTCCCTGCTGTGCTGGTGGCACTGGGGAAGGCCATCCCACACACTCCCCAAATGCCCTGGGCCCAGTGGTGTTCTGCTTTACTGCTTGAAATATTCCCAGGGCTGGAATAATTCTTGAGACTGTCCTGGGCAAATTTAGGAGACTAACCCAGAGGAGAGGCTTCTGACAGTGCACTGAGCCCCTGCTTTGCAGCTGGGGGCTCTGAGGCTGCTCTCCATTGGGCTCAAGATAAAAGACCCCAGTGCTGTTTATTTTCAATTGTTCTGTTCTCCAGAATTCAGTGAGAAATGCAGTTTAGCTGCACCTGAGGAATGCAGCCACTCTGTACCAGCCCCTTTAATATTAATGAAGAAATTGGGCTGTCAGTGCTCTCTCCTCACATCTGTTCCCCAGCAAGGAAAACCATTCCCCAAGCACTGGGGTCTGAACACACAAATAGATTTTTAAAATGAAATCGTTACAGGAGCAGAAATCTAATCCTCCAGTTAATCACCAGCAATATTTGAAAAGAGAAGAGCTATTGTGTGTCTGCCTTGCCTCCCCTCAGGTGAGCAGCAGGAATAAAGCACATCAGGAAATGAAATGTGTGTAAATCACTGAAAAGGAGAAGTTGACCAAAGTTGCATTTCAAGGCATTCAAAGAGCAGGAGAATCTGGATGAGAGGTGGGAAAAAAGTCTGTTCAGCTGATGAAGAATGGAAAACATTTCTTTTATGTTTCAAAGGTGGCTTCTGCACTAAGACAAAAAGGGTTTAATCTGAGGGGCTTTTAAAGGCAGGCATCATTTTATTCGTGGTTTCGAGAATTTTAGCAGAAACAGAATAATTATTTTTCTTAAATTCTGACTTCTTAAAAATTTTTCCTCCAAGTAAACAGGCAAATCTTTCTTTCCTAAACTGGAGAGAAATACAGGCTGTATTTTGGCTGTTCCAGCAGAGCATCATCAGATTGGTATGGTTTAGAGGTATTTTTAATATTTACTCTGTATTTGCTCTGAATCTCAACACAGAGGGTGGGTTGTTTTATTTTCCCCTGGATCTGAGGAGTGCTTGGTTCTGTTTGCCCATTGTGGATTTTAGGTGTCTCACAGGAAAACAACAGCTCTTCAATAACGCATTCCCTGTCCCTGGCAAGTTCACTGTTCATGTGAACAGGGCTAGGAATGAGAGACATACACATCAATTCTTCATGGAGAGAGGGAAAAGAGGCTGCAGTCAATAGAGTTGGAAATGAACAGCACTTCTCTCTTGCTTTTTAGGGATGTTTTTTTTCAAAGTACACATCCAGACTTTAAAAACTTGCTGGAGACCTATTTTACCTTGCTAGAATTTAGGGTCGAGCTGTCCCTAGAAGGATGTTTTTTATGGTTGCAAAAAGTGCAAATTGGGTGAGGTCTGAGCTTTGGTTCTGCATGGTTTTCCATGAGATCCCTGAGCAATTAGCACATTAATCAGTGTGAGTCTCCTGTTGCCTTCAGCCTCGTGGTGAGGATGTTACAGATCTGCAGGTGCTGCTGTGGGGAGTGTCAGACCCTTGGGGCACTGACAAACCCCAGTGGGGCAGCCTGAAATCCCCATTATGGGATGCTTGGTGGGTCAGCTCCTCTGACCATAAACACTCTGGGCTTGTCCTGCTTCTCCAAGAAATCCTCCTGCAGTGCTGCCCACACACTGACCAGGGAGAAGAGAGTTCAGTGGGTGGAAAAGTCAATATAAAAGTGCAAATAAAATTAAAATCATGCCGTGACTGGAAATTTCTCTAATTCCATTGTGAAAATGGGATAAACCATGTGATCTTGGGTTAGGTTTCAAGGGTTAGGGTCAGCCTGTCCCTTGCTGTGTCCTGGGTGCCTTCATGCAATAAATTGCTTTCAGAGTTTTTTCTGGACTCCAAAGGAAAAATTCCTTAGGTGGGCAGTTATTTAGTTATGCAGTTTTTGCACATGCCATAGGGAGAGTGCAAAGAGGTGCAGTGGCTCCTTGTGAATGAGCAGCCTTTCCCAGGGAAAGATTCTTCTTTGCATTTGTCTGATGGCTGTGAGCTGAACCCAGCAGCTTTGCAGACCTGTGCCAGGCTGTTTTTATTTTAACAAGTCAAACATTAGAGAGGCTGTGGCTGTCTGCAAAAAGCCTCCATGCAAGAGTTAGCTCAGGAGTGCCTGGGGCAGGGGGTAGGGGTGGGGTGATAGATGGCAGGGCTGCTTAGGAGGGTTTTATTCCTTCCATCGTGGAGCTGGTGCTCTGTGTGTGTAAATAAAATAACAAAATATTTCTTCTGCCTTTGGCATTTCTGTGTGGGCTGTTGCTATAAAGGCAAGAATGCCTTAAATATTTTAAAATTTTTTTTTGTATTCAGAGTAAGAACATTTTGTTGTCAGGGGTTATGTGTTGGAAAAAGTATTGAATATTCTTAGGGTGGGCCTCTTTCATTGTAAGAGAAAGCTCAAAATGTGTCTGGTCTGATGAAAGAGCCTCTTGCATCTTTCTGCAAAACAGAGGGAAGGCCAATGGGTCCATTACAGCAGCTAAGAGGTGAGAACACTATACTTTTAAGAATATTAGAATATAAGAATATTATAACAATTTATTTTGCAGAGCTGATAGGCAAATGCAAAGTTAGCCTATAAAAGGAAGGCACAAGTGTTGTCAGTGTATTGCATTAGAATTTTATGCTTTTGTTGTTAATACTTGATTTTTTCCCCCCCTAATCTAAAGAGATATATAAAAGAAGGTTTGAAGTACATAATTTAGAAAATTCTTATTGCATTTTTTCCTTGTTGGCACACATGTATTATAAGCTGTCTGGATTTGGATAACATTTGTGTAACTACAACTTTGTGCTTTAGGAATTGAGTTTGTCATGTGCATCTCCAGCCAGCGGGGCTGAACTCCTGAAGTTGTCAGGGCCCTTCCCTGCCCCCCGGCCCCCTGCTGAACACACCTGGGCTTTCCCTCTTCAAATGCACTCAGCCCAACATCCCTGAGACAGCTTTTGAAAATGTAGAAGGTGTCTTGACACTGTTTTACACCACAACGACACAAAGACTCTGACTTCAGAAGGCTGAAAATGACTCCTTTATTTTGGGATGTGTCTCCCTTTTTATACTATTCTACACAGACCAATCTGATTGGTGAAACAAAGACAAACCTCTTCAATCACATTGGTCAGACCAGAGGGACATCAAGAAGAAATCCCTCCTAGGGAAAAAATGTAAACAATTTACAGTTACAGAAACAATTCTCTCTTTTACAGAAAATTCCCTGGGAAAAGAATTTCAGAAAATAACATCTCAGACATGAACCAGGGCTACAGTGTCTGGCTGGATTTCCATCTGTGCACAGCCATTCCTGCTGGAGGCAGGAGGGGAGAGCAGGAAACGGGAATTGGGGTGGTGGGAAGGGACAAGGATCACAGAGTCCTTCAAGGGTTTGTTCAGGGGGTGGTGGCCACAATGTCACCTTGGTGCAGCCTCTGTGTCAATATGGAAAATGATATCAAGGTGGTGCCAGGCAGCAGAGTTTGGGGACAGGCAATTGTGGCAGAATTAGCACTGTTCTGCCACAGCTGAATATGGGAGAATAAAATATTTTCCTCCTTGAGGCTTGCAGGTACACAAGTAAATCTCAAGAGACATGTTAATCTGAACCAGTAATTTGTAATATAACTCAACTAAGCATTGACAAATCCATTTGATACAGACCTGATAAGATCTTTTTTTTTTTTTTTTTAATTTTGAGTGCTTAAAGTGTTGTATGCACCAAAGCTGATGTGTCAAGATAAACGTGTGTAAGTTATTTCCATTTCCTCCCCCGTTTATCATCAGTGACTGGAAGAATAAAATACTGTTATATGTTTCTGGATTTTACAGTTTTACTTTGTTTTATTGTGACATCTGTCACACAAAAAGTTTTATCCTCCTAAGCATCTTACAAAGAACTGCTTTTTTCATGGTGAGGACTTAATCTTTGATTATGACATATTTCACCCAAGACATGTCACTTAGACACTGTTTTCTTCAAACTGAGGAACTCTTGGAGGTGTTTACTACTAAACAGAACTTTGGGGAAAAGAGAATATAATTTTTTTGTGTCATGAAGAATATTATGATGCAAGTGGGAACAATTTCAAAAGAAGTAGAAAAGAGGAGGAGTATAAAACCTCAATAACAAGAGAATGTGCAAGTCTTCATTTGTTCAATGCTGTCTTGATTTTTTTTTTTTTGCCTCAAAAGATGGCAGCTGTCTCATGTATAGCAGCTTCATAAAAGCAGGCTTAGTTGCAATGCTTTGAAAAAATATGTGAGCAAATTCTGACCTCAAATATAGGTAAAAAACCTCCACTCATGCCACTGAAATTTCACTATTACACACCAGGAGACAACTTTGTGGTCAGGTTGCATGTGCCCCATTTAGCTTGGATTTCTACCAGGAATCGTATTCTTTGGATACTTCTTCATCTTTTTCCTGAATTGCATGAAGATTAAAAGCAAAAAGAAAAAAAATCCTGTGAGAAATATTTGGAAAAGAAGCTATTAGCAGGAGACTTCCACATTTCCACTAATAAATGGGAAAAGTGCTTGAATAATTCTCTTTATTTTCAGTGTTATGTAGGTATGCAGTGCTGTGCATTTTCAGTGTGTCACATACGGTAACATGAAAGATGAGAAGGCAATGGGGAGGTTAATCACTCCTCCAGCATCAGCTCAGAGCTGCTGCTGGTGGAAGGCACAGTTTGGATTCAGTTCTAAAATGGCTGCAGAAATTGCAGCAGTGAGTGTATTGATCCCTCACAGCTCCTCAGAGGAGTTCAGCTCACTCTTATCTGCCTTTTTGGAGAGGAAGTCCCCTCTCCTAGAAGCACATAGCAAGTTTCTCAGGGCACTTCTAAAACAGTATTGGAATAATGAAGCCTGGAGTTGTTGGCTCCTGCCCTGAGCAGACATGAAGGGGAGGCACTTTCCTTTTCCAGGGAAAAGGGGGATAATGGGCAGATCAGGCACGATTCCTCCACAGTGGGAGAGACACCCACAGGGCACACGTGTGCTGAGCTCTTGTCCCTTCATCAGGTTCTTTTGTGTCACCCAGGTCACCTCTGGAGCTGTTCCTGTGACATTTTGTGGGAAGGAGCAGCAGAACTCATCACCTTCAGCAGGTTTCCAGCCCAGTTCTCCATCTTGTCCTGGAACAATCTGTCCTTAATGATGGGCACAGCTCCTGCCTGGGGTGTCTGCTGCTCCTTGGTGGCTGTTCTTAGGGACAGAGCTGGTTTGCAAAGATGGGGATGCTCCAGCCCTGCCTGGGTTTGCACTGGTGAAGGGATAAAAGCTCTTTATTCATGCAGCAACACAAAATGTGGCCGCATTAAAGAAATGGGCTTAGTGGGGGGATTTTTCCTGCATGTCAGGCCCCAAGATGAGGAAGCAGAAGGGGAATTGCAGTAGGAGCAGATGTTAGTGCCCCTGCAGTGGGTTGTGGCAACTCTTGAATTCCACTTTGCTCTGAAAAGCATTTCTCTGCATATTTCTGCCTGCTTTTCCCAGCCCTACAGCTACAATCACAGAGTCACTGAATGGTTTGTGTTGGAACAGAGCCTAAAGGTCATCCCACCCCCTGCCATGGGCAGGGACATCTTCCACAAGACCAGCCTGCCCCTGAACACTTCCAGGAATCCTCAGATCCCAAAACACCATCCCACACCAGCCTCTGTTCTGGGCAAACTCATTCACAAAACAGATTGGAGTGGAATGCAGCAATCAAACAATTCCCCCTTGCAAAAGCTACTGTTTCTGTTCAGGATTTAAAACACCAGAATGCAAACCTACAGTACCCAAAATAGATAAAATCTGATAGGAAACAGTATTTGGGAGGGAAGGTGTGGAATCAAATGGTCACTCCATATAAACAGAGCACAGACATGTCCATTGAGTATATTGGAGGATGTGAGAAAAAATTCATTTACAGATTTAAAATGTGCAATATTTTAAAACAGTAATTATTGTCCAGAGTTGCAGAAAGGAAAGATAGGATAGATTTTAGGGTATTGAAACTTGCTGTGTTTTCTGCCTGTTTTTCCCTACAGATATGTATTTGAAAAACTGTAGATTGAGGTTTTGTCTCAGTTCCTAAGGTTAATGTGGATTCTCTTGTAGTGTCTGGTTATTGATCCCTGCTTCTCTGTGGTTTACAAGATATTTTGATTGTCATCTTGCTCATTCACTGTTAAGGTTGCAAAATAAAATTTCTGAGTATTGTTCCATGGCATAGAAGAGTCAAAAATATCCTTTTGCTTCTCCATTTTTGTCACTAAGTAATTTCTAGGCTGTAATTGCTACTTTAATTTTTCCCCCCACTCCCATTAGCCTTTAATTATTGTGAGTGGGGATTTGGGGAGTGGGCTTAGGTGTTCAGAAGCCCCTCAGCATGAGTTTGTGATCAGCACACCTGCCTACAGCTCTTTAGAGCTGCCAGGAGGACAAAATATGAATCAAAATGAGTAATTAAGCACATAAACAGTTTCAAAGATGCTTACAGTCAGTGGTGATGTTCTTCAGTCATGGAACTGCCTCCTCTACCGAAAGTATACTCAAAGAAGGGCAAGTCTGATGTTTTTATTCCTGGGAAGTGCAGCAGTCATTGCAATCAGCTGGGCTGGCCTGGGCTGTGCCTTACTTTTCATGAGGGGTTTCATTGTTGATGAAATTATAGTGGTTTGTGAAGTGATCAGAGGGTAAAGAAATGGTGGCTCTGTCTGAGTAGCTAAGCTCCATCATGTGAGCAAGGACTGTGAATTCTTTCCTGAACTTTATGTCCTATTCTGTCAAGCCTGCCCAGGTAACTCTCTAATATCAAGAAGTCACTTTTTTATTTCCAAAGTAACTTATTGACATATCTACCTGAAGGTCTTCTTTTAAAAGAGAGAAACCTCAAATACATCTGGAGTATTTTAAAGTACTTTTAAATTAAAGTATTTTAAAGTATTTTCCTCCAGGAAAAGCTCTGGGGTCTGTGAGGAGGTTATGGTGTGGAGGTTCAGCTGCTGCTAGGTGCAGCTGCCTGCAAGCCCTGGTGCTCAGGGAGGAGGAAAGGGCAGGAAGGGGGATTTTGGAAGCAGTGGGATGTGTTTGTGCCAGTCTTGGCCTTGACAGGGAGAGAAGGAAGGTGCTTCCCTGTAGGCTTTTTTCCCCTCAGTCTTCATGGAATGAAATGTCAGGAGCCCTTGTGAGAGTGCCTGTGATGGGAAGAGCCCACGGGGGAGGCAGTCCTGCTCCCACTGATGCCTTTTTGGGACTACCTAAAAAAGAGGCCAGACAAAATCAAGGGAGTAAAAAGCAGTTGTGTTTTTTGAAAGGGCCTGAGGTACATCTCAGGCAGACAAAGCCCCCCAGGGGCTACATCCAAAATTGGACAATGGTCACAGGTTTTCACACTTTCATAAGTTTGGGCTATTTGCATATTGGGGGTTAATCTTCCAATTACAGCTTCAGGTAATTAAGTCATTTACCCCAAGTTTGCTCCCCCCAACTCACTTCTGTTTACAACTCTCAGAGCCCGAGGCAGTGAGGTGTCCTTGATTCCCAAGCCTGAAGAGGAATTTTTGTGCCTGACCAAAATGGGGAAGCAGCAGCTCACACTGTATGTGGAGTTTATAGAGTTATACACTAAAGAACTGCAGGATTAAAAATATATGAAAAATATAAAAGCTAAAATCCTAAGGCATCACCACACTGATCTGGAGTTCAGGAATGCTCCCTGGGGATGCAGGAGCTCTGCAGAGGAACAGGTCAGTCTGCCAGGCGACACTGGCCTTCCTGAAATAATGTTTGTTCCTGAGTGATCATTTGTATTTATCTGCTCAGATAGAGTGCTGAGCACTTGTTTTGGCCCAAACAGCATGAGAGCACTGGGATGAATCACAGCAGTGTCTGCAGGGATGGGGAGGGCTGTAGGGAGCAATGCATCAGCACCTCCCCAGCTCTTCCTGTGGGCCTGCCAGGATTCCTGCATCTCTTGACTCAGAGGTGATGCATTGGTGCTCAGCAGCCTTTGATAGTTCCTCCAGTGGATTTGTTTCAGTGGCCTCTGGGTGCCTCTGGGAGCCCTGGTGTGCTCAGAGACACGAGAGGAAAATGCATGTATTGTTAAAAGTTATCGATCACTTCCCAGGCCTGGAATATCAGGACTGATTTCCACGTGAGTACATTGTTAAGTGCCCATCCATATGTATTACTCACTGATGGAACAAAGCAGAAGGATCCAGAAATGCCTTCCCAGCCTGAGCTGAGTTGGAGGTGTTCATAGATAAGATTTGCATGAGCTCATGAGGTGCTGGTTTTATTTGATTTAAATTATTAATGGCTGCAACCTTATTATTGGTGTTTATTCTGCATTGGATTGGATTTCTATGCTAATAATGCTGCTGCCTGGTGCCCACAAGGGGCTGGGGTTGCTGTCAACCCTTGTTTGAGGCTGCTCTCCCCCTGACCTTTCTGCAGTGCAGGGGGAGGCACAGACCCTGCCCAAAGCCACGGGCAGCAGCTCAGGGGCAGAAGCTGCTCCTGAGCTCTTTTCCTGGGCAGGGAGAAGGATTCTGTGGGCTCTGCACATTTTGCAACATCCGTGAATGACAGGATGTGGCTTAGACTTAGACAATTTCAAGTCCAACTGTTCAGTGACCTCTTCCAGGTAATGCAACAAAACATGCCTCTGCACACAAGGCAGAGCCAACACGACACAATCTTGTCCCTGAATTGGTTTTCTTCTCGGGGAAGCAAAAGGGAAAAGAAAAGAAAGAGAAGTGCTTCCATGCTGTGCACTTATTAAAGTCGCATTCAAAGGTATGTTTTGACTTTGTCTCTTTCCTGCCTCCAGCCTGGCCCTACTCTTTTTTGTTCCTCTCTCTGGGTCTCGATTTTTTTTCCACTTAAAGCTCTCCAAAGTTTCCAAGTTAACTTGACCTGAAACAGTGTAAAGCCTTGAGCTGCATTTGAAGTGAAGGTCATGGAGGAATAAAATCCTTTGTTAGGTCAACTGAAGTAGCATGGAGGCAATTAGGGGAATTTTTCCACTCATCTGATCAATTAGTTTAATAAAAGCAATGTCTACCTCTGCAATAAATTCTCCTTTCCATGCCCCTAAGCCACAATGGCTGCTCAACATTGCTTCTGTAAATAAATACATTTAGGGTTGGGCCATATTTTTCAAGCACCCTTGAGTGTTTTTGCTCTTTTAAATGCCTCCCTGCCCCAGATTTGTTGTCCACGTGTTTGTAAGGTGATGTTTCCACTGAAGAGACAAGTTAAAATCAGCCTTTTAAAAAACCAAACCAAACCAAACCAAAACTATTGTTTTTCTGAAAGTACAGATGAGAATGGAGTTGGCGATAAGAACCTGGCACATTTTATTTACTTCTTGATCTGGTTTCCTTCTGAATGGAATTAAACCAGAAAAATCCAATCCCTACGTTTCCCAGGATTTGTGCCACGTGCTTATTTTATCTGATATTGATGTCATAGGAGGTTAAGGGCTTTTTCCCTGGAACAAATCTGACTTTCAGACAGTTCCAAAGCATGTGTTTAACCTCACCTCCACTGGCTCCCTATCCCATCATAACAGCTGAACCAGAATTTCTTCTGGAGCAATATTCAAATCAGTTTTTAATGAGCTATTTAATGAAAGGCTAATTGAGGTGAATTCATTAAAGGTTTCCAAATTATGCTTATCGGAGTAGCTGTGTTTTAAGTGTTAAATATTTGTTTTATACTGCATTGTTTGATCATGAAAGCATATCTAAAACTTTTTAAATGCCTAATTAGACTTTCTGTGCACTTTTCTTAATACCCCATGTTGAATTTACCATGTGTGAATTTAAAATATTGCTGGTGTTTACCTGACATAATTAACAAAGCAATTGCGGAGTGTTTTTAGAATCTTGTATAATACAGAATTAAAGTATATTGGAAATAGTGATATTGTTGGGGGTTTAATTAATCTCAGTCTCATTCTGGGTGGATGTTAACTATATTTAATGTCTATTTTCTTAATCTTGAAGCGTTTCCTCGACAGCAGGCTAACTGCAGGGGATATTACCACATTATTATAGTATAATTTTATTTTATTTTTTTTCAACCATCAGTTAATGAATAAGAACATTAATTAATCAATCTGGTAGATTTATCTTTCTGGGAGTACTTTCCTCTCAAATCAAAGTAAATTTGGAAAATAGGCACTCAGGTTGGCTTTAATCTTTTTGTCAATGACAGAAATACCAAAGTAGTTGACTGGAAATGTGGAGGAAAGGAAGAGAAAATAGAACAAGAAAGCTGAGGCAGACAATTCCCAGAGTTAATCTACATTTCCTGAACTCTCAAGATTTGCTATCAATAAGTGGGTCATCAGGATAAAAACCTTTAAAGGAGAGGGCTACAGAGACCTCGTTGAAATAAACACATTTTTTCTTTTATTTTTCTACCATGTTTCTTTTTTGTTCCTTTGAGTGGCTGGAGGTGAACAGCCCAGTCAGCCTTTCCTTGTGTTTGGTACATTTGGGATTCAACAGGGCAGCAGGAGATGCACAACATTCCTGCAGCTGAGGTTTGGGAGGGGATTATCAGTGCAGGAGAGCAGCAGGAGCTAAACCTGAGTGAAATATGGTTGGTTATATAATATAAATATTATTATAGATGCACCAATTCCACCTTGCACTGGTTTCTCCTGAGACTGATCTCTCTGCAGTGTAGGCTCCCAGACTGGAAATATTGCAGGTTATTTGATGGTCTTACACTCTTAGTGGGGATTTCTCACATTAGTGCATGAATGGTCCATTTCTGTACTGTTGAGCACAACAGGAGCAACTCTCCTGCAAGAGGAAAGAATTTTTTGCAGGAGTTCTCACTCTGTTAAGGTGGTGACAGAGTTGTCACTGAAGTGTGTTGTGCCTTGATGGAAGGTGGAGTTGCAGTCATCTCAGCAGTCGAAGTGTTTGAGTGTTTATTGCTCAAGGATTAGGGGATTTCTGCCAATGAGAAGCTTTTTCAGTTTTGCCAGACAAACTGAAATATCAGTGACAATTTAAGCTTTTATGTTCAGGGACATGAAATGAGAACAAAGGGATTTTTCAGATCTTTGAAATCCCATTTTAGTATTTTACCAGGTGTTTCCTTCATGTGGCCACAAACATCCCATTGTCCTTAAGGTCTGTAACGCAAAGCTATTTAATTTAAATGTTAAAATATTTTAGGTTGCCCCTCAAACTGTTTGTGAAATTAAATTCATCTTAAACCTGCTGAAGGAATTTCTACATCCCAGCTGGTTGGTGGCATTGGGTTTTTTTTGGTAAAGTGATATAGCTGAGCTAAAATCATATTTCCTGTGTGTATAGGACAATCTGAGAGTCTGAGACATTAATCATAACATTATAAGCCTCATTTAGTTCCCTCATCTTCGTTTTGTAACCTGAGGGACTCAAGGCTCTGCCATGTGAGGATGGAATGGCATGAGGAGAACACGAGCTCTGCACCCTTGTGTTCACCAGGCTCCTGTCCCCAGCATGGGTGACAGAGGTGACACCTCAAGGGGTGTACCTGTTCCATGTCCTCCCAGCTCCACTAATATATGGAGCATTTGCTTCCAGTGCTTTGAGGGTGGACATTCCCTCCAGGAATTTATCTAATTCCTTTTGAAAAAATTTATACTCTTGGCAAAAACACCATGCTGGGGTAATGAGCTGTATGATTTAATTACGAGTTGCAAAGGAAAAGTCCTTCTTCTTGGTTGTTTCGAACTGCTTGTTCATAATTTCATTTTATTCCACTTATGTCTTGAATAATGGCAAATAATGAAAAATCATTGCCTATTCACCATCGCAGTGCTGCTCCTCGTTTTATAGACCTCGATCATATTTCTCCTCAGCCACTTATTTTTGAAAATTACTGCATGGAGCTGGCTTTCTGTGAAATCCATTCCATTCCTCTGATCAAACTCTTTGTTCTGCATCTCCTGAGCTGCTCCCTGGGTCACTGCAGCCTGAGAGTGGTGATGAGTGTGAGGTGGGAGAGACGTGGGCACACAATGGCTGGAGGCCCAAGCATGCTTTGTGTTCTACCCCCTCTGTCTTTCCTGAATTCCTGATATAATGTGGGATATATTCACAGCCAGAAAGATGGGGAGTTGATTCTCTTTTCCAAAATGTGATAGATAAGGGTCTAAGATTTTCATGCAGAAAACGAACTTGTTCACAAGGCAACCAGACTGAGTTTATTTAATTTTCACCTGCCATGGCACTGTAATTTCATGCATCTTCTTGTAGCTCTTCTGTGAGGTGATAGTTATAATTTTTTTAGAAAACTAATATGCAAAAATTTAGATAATTTAATTTAATATACATTTAATTTGTTTTCTCTCACATTATTATATACACATTTCCTGATCACTTATGATTATGTTGAACTGAAAATATCCTAGTGCAGGTTATTTAATATCTTCCTTTTTTTTCTTCACTAAGCAATCTTGACTTTTCAGTATTTCTTTCCTGTATGGATTTCATTTTGTTTGCAGTCTGCATGTGACCATTTTTAATGGTCTGTAAAGAAGAATTTTCACTGGCCTTTGCTTCTTGGAGGTCTTGTTTAAGTTTAGGTGACACCTTTTTTAATATCATTGATAGCTTAAACAATGAATTTCCTATTTTAGTCACTACTTCAACTGCCCTGTATTAGAATTTGTAGGTAAATCCTAGCTAGACTCAGGTTATTATTCTTTTTGTTCTAATACTAAATTAATAGTTTGTTTCTTAATTAATATTTCTTAAAATTATTTTTAGTCATCTGGCCTTATTTCAGGTGCAATATACTTCCTGTTATCTAACATTTACATGCATATATATATTTAATATTTTTATCAGACCTTTGTCAGAGCAATAGAGGTGTCTTCCTTTCCAGCCATAATATGCAGACAGGTTTGCTTGAAACAGGAAGAACTCTGGAAAAAAACTTGAAAATAACTGACGTAATTGGCAATTGTTCATTTTAGGGGTGCACAGCAGTGGGATTGCTGTCATATGTATTGGCTTGGTGTTCACTGGTTTTTTTGGTTTTGTTTGCTTAAAGGAGTCATTCAAAGCAAAAGTTTTGGGGAAAAAATCATTACTGAGTAATATTGAAATAACAGGGCTTTTTTCCTTTTTCTGGCCTTTCAGTGAAACCACCAAAAGAACATATAAAAGTGGATTTAAGCACATTTTAAATTGAAATATTATCAGGTAGAAGAGAGAGATGTTCATGATCCAATGTGAGGGGAGGATCAATACCATAATCTGTGTGTTTCTGAATACGTTGCACTCCCTATTACCAGCTGTGATTTATAAAAGGCTGGACAGGGAAGGAGCTGCAGGTCAGTGATTATCTCTCCCACTGTCTCTCATGACACGTTAAAACTTCAGGAACACAGGTGATGGACAGCAGATTAAAACCTCAGCCTGGGAATTGCTTTATTTTAGGTAGCAGGGAGCTGGGCAGAGGTAATTGCCTGTGCCTATTGCTTGAATGCATGGGCTCTCCTGCTCAGCTCCAATGCTAAATTCATCCAGGACCACACCAGGAAAACACTTGGTGTAAATTAAATTTAGCTAGTTTTCCCTCTCCTCTTTCTTTAGAGTCATGTAGAGCATAAGCAAAGTAAAAAAAACCACAAAAAACAAAACAAAAAAAAACCAATAAAACCCTCCAAAACCCCAAGAACCTCCACAAGAAAAGAAACCCAAACCATTCCCCCCAAAAAAAAACCCAAAACCACCAAAACCAAAAAACCCAACTTGGTAAATAACCTTGTGTTGCAATTAAGAAAAAACTTACAAGGCTGTTTCTCAAAGTTATAGTGATGAAAATAGAGAGATTGACTTTGTTGCTCAATTTTCAATATTCAGTTGTGTTTGAATAGGTTCTAAGGCCTGTAAACACTGGCATTGTAAGGTAATACTAACACTATTCAGGGAATAATCATCCATGTTTTGTTTGTAGAAGCAGGAGCATAGTGAATTTTATTTATTTTATTTATTGTATTAGTACATCAGAGTACTTGTCACCGTAGGATGCTTTGGGATGTCTTAGGCCACCCTGCTGCTGTTTGGAACAAGGCTGGGCCTCAGAGCTGGTCAGGATTTTGTCTGGAGAAGATCAAGCAGATCTGACTTGTTAATGGAAATAGGTGTCAGGATGTGGATGTGTGTAAACCAGCTCAGGCACAGATGATAAATCATGATTGTTTAAGGGGGTAAATCACTGTTTGGATCAGCAGTTCTGATCACAAAATTCTGCCTTTATTGGTTTTTCTAATACGTGTTGTCTTCTTTGGAGGCTGGTTGGGATATTCTCTTCTGCCAATGTCCATCCAAAGCTCAGGATCACTGAGGCTGGAAAAGCCCTCCCAGCCCATGGAGTCCAGTCTGTGCCCAATTCCCACCTTGTCCCCAACCCAGAGCACTCAGAGTCACCTCCAGCCCTTCCTGGGACACCTCCAGGGATGGGCACTTCACCCCCTGAGTGGCAACTCTGGTACCTGCCCAATATTCTGTGACAAAGGTTATCCATGAAGCAGAGCCTTTCCAAAAGCAGATTCCAATGTGAAATCTCTTGTGAGCTCTCCACCTTTCTGGGCAAACTGCACAGAAGAATAGATTCAATTAGTAAAGCTTGAGAAAATTAAATAATTCTATAATTTTAAGAGGATTAGGCCTCTAAAAGTGTGAAGAGAGAGCACTGAGGTCTCTGTGTCTCCTGGGCAATAGTGGGAGCATCAGCAGGCTGGAGATGTGTTCATGCAGCACCAGGGGTTGTTGAGAGGGAGGCAAGGGGCTCCTGTAGCTTGTTTTGTGCTAGTCAGCATAAATTCATGGAGATCATCCATGCAGTGTTAGCTCAAGCAATCGTTTTATTGAGAACAGAAGCTGTAATATACAATGACACCAGACAAGATTATGGGGGAATATAATGAAGTTTGCAGTGTCAGAAGATAGGATGATTAAATAGTAGATGCCAGGCACAGCCTTCCTACACCTCCATCTTATGTTTCCTTGTTTTAATGAAAAATAAGTTCCTTAAGAAATAAAAAGGCAAGGGAAGCTGAGCTGGAATTGTCATGTTGATATTGGAGCAGAGTTGGTAATTATGCACCTATTCCAGCCTGCACTTTCCATTCTTCCTGCTAAAGATCACTCTGTTTAAATCATCACCCCTCTCATGCTGAGACTTCTGTGCTCTTGTACCAGTTTATTGTGTCCTTCCGCCACTGCAAGCGGGGTTTGTGATGGTTCATTTTAAGGATCTCAGAGCGCAAAAGACACAGCAGGGGACAACTCAGTTTGCTCAATCACAAATGCACCTTTATTTAGTGCCAACAAATGTGATAGTGGGGAGAGAAATTAAGAATAGTAAGAAAGACAGAGAAAGAGGGGAAGGGGATTATAGCTACCAACGTGGAGGGACGAGTCCTCGAGGCTTAGAGATGCCTATAGAGGCGAAGTCCTCCAGTGGGGTGTACACCAAAGTGTGCAGGGTCTCCAGAGCTTTTATAGGTTGGTCAAGGCGGGAACCAAAGCGAGGGGCACGGAGCCAAAGCAGGAACCACCTGTGTTGAGGTTGGTGCTCAGGAACAAGCTGCAAACCGTACCACTGGTACGGACAGACCAGTTCAGACAAGCAGCCTTGGCTCAGTCCACTGTGACCAGTCCCATTGTTCTTGCACCCCGTTCTCATGGAGATGCATACCAGTCCTCCGAGACTTGGCAAACGTTCCACCTCATCCAGGCCAGGGACTCCTTTCAGAGTCTGGGGTCTCAGTTCTCAATCACTGGAGACAGTCGTGAGGCATATCACATCCTTGGACAGACTCTAACACCTCTCTGATTTCCTCACACAGGTCCTTCTTTCCTTCTTTCTCAATGCTGCTCTACTGGTTAGGACTTTTCTCCCAGATTTCTTGGTCTCACTCTGTAGTGTGTAGGTTAATAAGTGGATATTAACGTGACAGATGTCCCCTGTTTTGCCTCCCTTATTTCAAGTGTTCCTCCTCTGACCATTATTTACTCAGAACCTCTCTGTAATTCAGAATTCCTGTTTATCAAGACCGAGTGGTTTTTTAGTTGTCCCTTCCTCTTAGAAACCTCCCTTGACTTATTCAACACTTTCCTAGATTACAAGCTCTTTTCAACCCTTTGTCATT